>CM076579.1:651995276-652468956 GCA_034641835.2 Pinus albicaulis
GTTTACGATTATCGAATTGACAATTAATATTAAGAGCTTTAATTCGCCAATTAAAACTCTCGACATTTTGGTGTCGTTGCCGGGGAGTTGTATTTTGGCTCAGGTAAAATTTTTCTTACAAAGTTTCAAGGATATTGCAGGGCATTCAGAGGGCGAAGAGAGTATGGTAAGATGTGAGTGAAGAGTTGCGCATCCACTATTGTGGGGTTGCTCCAAAGTCTGGCGATCTTGCTTATCTTTTGAACTTTTATTTCCTTTCCTTTATGCATATAAGTCGAAGCAAGATTTCGACATTTAATTTCCAAATTAATTTTCCTTTAATAGATTGAATAGTACTTTGATTCAGAATTTTCCTTTCATGCAAGTGTGGTGAGTTTTATTTTAGACAATAGTTTCAGATTCCAACATTATATCATTTTTGGGGTACTGTAAGAACCCTTGTGTACTAATCCATGTGATGACAGAATATACCAGTTGGCTTGTTGAGAACAAGAAAATGGTATTTTGGGGAATCATTCAATGAGGAGTTTTGATGCTTCTACAAAGACGTATAAGTCATCCGATGAAGAATTCACAAGTGTCGAATTTAATATTTTTCTTGGACATAAATTTAATATAATTAAATATTTGGTTTCAAAATTGGATGATTTGTAGGAAGAAGAGAAGGATGAAGAACCACTGTTAATCCTTTGTGCCAACTGTCGAAAGAAACACTCCTTTGTAAAGTGTCCACTTAGCGGCCTAAAAGTTTGCAAAATTTGCGAGTATGGTCATGAAACCAAACATTGCCCATCACTGCCACGATTGCTAAAGGTACTTAGGGAATCAAGCAAGGAATCAAATCAATCGTCAGGTATAACTCAAAACCCATCACCATTAAATACTTGGAATAATTTCCATTATCTTGAGCAGGTTCCTCAACAAATTTGTAATCATGTAGTTCCATGGAAAATTTTTAATCCTCTTCCAATTGAATATCCAATTTCATGGCCATAGTGTCCCTCTCCATGGACCTCTTCTTCCCCATGGCCTCAAGAATGGTTTTACCCAGGGCAGTCTTTTATGCAAAATCAACAACAATCACATGTGCCATCAAGTTATCATCCTTCCTGGTCTTAATTACCTATGCAACCTTTCTTTAACCCTAAACCTAATCCATACCCTAGACCTGGTCTTAATCCATACCCTAACCCTAATCCAAACCATAAACCTAGCCCTCATTCAAACCTTAACCTTAACTTAAACCCTAGATGTAACTCTAATCCAAATCCAAAGCCTAGTCCAAGCCTTAACCCCAACCCTAGTTCAAACCCTAGCCCAAACCATAGCTTAGACCCTAATCCAAACAAGGAGGTTGAATAATAATTTAAAACATGTTTTCTTCTTGTTGAGTCTCCCACTAAACAAAATGATATATCTTCAAGGTTGGGGGAAGGGGTGAGTGTGGAAACATCTCCTATTGCTACAACGCATTCACCTCGGGAAGTTGTAATTCAAAGACCATTAGAGGAGAAATCTATAATCAGAACCTATTCTAAAACTTTTGTTGAAACTAAAAACCCTAGAATTCCCCTTGAGCATTCTTGTTAATTTGAAAAGCATATATTTGAGCCTGAACTTGAGGGATTTATCTTTTTTCTTTCACCAGATTCTTTGTGTCTCCAGGAGAGTGTCTATCAAAATATGGAAGATTTGCATCAGTTGGAGAATCATAAATATGTGGATTCCATTGAATCCCGGTTTTGAGCAATCATCAAGCCATCTTATTTCGTCATCATTAATAAACTCTTGGTACCATATAAATTGAATCAACTGGTTTCTCATGCTTTGGTATTTCTTGAAATCTATTCTTTAAAACTAAGTGTGAGTATAATCAACATTTTGTTACGCACATGGCTTCATTGGAAGTACTCCTATACTTAAAAGGGAGTCTTTCACCTCTTAGGGTAAAATAGGGTAGGAGAATAAATGAATAAAGTTTTATAATGCTATTAGGATTTTGATTTTCCAATTATAATTTCTGAAAATTCTTTTGATCCACATTTGTTGTTAACACACACATCTGTGATGCATCTTGTTGAGTACGATTCACTCTAATACCTCATGATTTTGCAAAAGTAACCAGGATTAATCACTCTAATAAGTTTTCATCTGAGATATATATTTTCAATTTCCCTTAGAAGGTACTATTGGAAAATACCCTATGGTAGACCACCCTTGTAAAGAACATAATGAGCTATTCATAATTAACCCTAGCATTATTAACTCAAAAGAATATTTCAGTCAGTATCTGGGATATTTTTAATAAGTCTTTAGGGTAGAGGAATTAGCCAGCAATGATTAGTCATTAAAAAAAAATTTCACGCCATCTTGTACTCTTAAGGAGTAGATCTGTCTCCCCACTTATTAAGTAACCTTTAAGGTTAATCATAATCAGATCTTACAAAATATTTAGGGGAGGATAGGAGGTCTTGTGATGAGCTGACCTACCACGATCATGAGACCTAACATGCACGACATTACTGCAGTTGGTCACCAAGCGAGAGTAATGGATTTCAGCCAAAAAGCTGGAAGACAAGAGGCCTCATCACGAGCTAGCATGCTCATCCATGTTACTTCTTGTGAGTGGCACTGCCATCAACTGGTTACCAAGCCAGGACAATGGCCTTCATCTAAAAAGTCAAATAAGCTAATTCTGAATCTATATCTAGTAAGTGGGACACTGACATTTCGCTAGGTTAAAAGACATTCCCGGTCAAGGTTATGGACACTTGTGGGCAACAGGGCCCATTTCTGTGGTATTAAAGTTAATTTCACACTATGATTTTCTTGGTTATTCTTCTCTTTTCTTGAAAATCATCATTTTAATTCTTGGACAATGGTTGTAAGATGATTTCAACATGATGTTTTGAGTTCTATTTTTCAAAATTTGGGATCTTTAAGGATGTGGTACCCGTAGAGAAGGTAATTCTTTATATTGATTAAGGATAGATTTACTTTTGTATCTGGATGACAAAAAAATTTAGAAGTGTTCAATTTTCTGATTGGTTTGGTATCATAACTCACTTCAATTTCATGGTATCTAGAGTGATGAATTTCTCAGCGACAACTATTCACGAGGTGTTGATTGAAAACCATGTGTATCAATTATGATCGCCTCTAAATACATGCTTCATAGTCTAAGAACAAGATTGTTTGAAATTGCACTTTTAAGCAAAAATTTGATTTTTATCATAAGAATCTAGGTAGAAGCAAAATAGGGAATTCATTTGGGACAAGGCACCAACAATGTGCCATACTCTTTTTTCTATACCTGATCTCATTACATTCCTGTGATTGATACTTTCATTAGAATTGTAACATGGTTTTGGATGGCATTGTAATAGTTGTGTTGCAGGCTAATGAAGGCATTACAATATTAGGCATCTTCATCCTTGCTTGCTAAAATCTTTGATGACGCAGGTATCAGAAGCATAACTTAATCTTCAAAAATTTCCCCTGCCTTCTTCCATAGTTTTATAGTTTAAAGGTTTGGCTTGCACGAGGACGTGTAAGAAGTTCAACGTGGGGGGATGTAAGATGTATTTTTGCCCAAATTTTCACAATATTTATCACATAATTATATGATTATAACTATTGTTTTTTTCCTTTTAAGTCAATCATTAAAGGAATTTAGAGACAATAGCTATTAATTTATGAATTCTTCTTATTAGTTAATTTGAAGAGTATTTATGTGTAAACTCCATTAATAAATGCTTTCCTAGTGTCAGGTGAATAAGTCCAACACCAACAGTACAAGAATGCTTCTTGAAACGAATTTGAGTATGGATTCATTCGAAAGTGAAGCAACTCACAATGAGACAAGGAGTTACCTGAAACATGACAGCAAATGTACAGTTCCAGTTCCACTAGTCCATTTCCTGTTCCATTAGCTCAAATCCCTGTACCAATAGTGCAACCCGTCAAGAAACTGGTCATCAAACCTTTTAAAGAGAAGCCATAAGATGTTTTCAAGTCCTTTTGCAAAGAAGAGAAATTAATGAAGGCATTTGAGATTTTTGAATCATTGAAGGAAAATGGATATTACAGTGTCTCGATTTTAAGTATTCTCATTAATGGTTTGTACAAGTCTAGGGAGGAGGAAACTTATTCCTTCATCTCAAGTAGTTGAGGATGATGCCTCACTGATTGATCATATGAAGCATACAACCTCAAAACTATTGTTGTATAATCTTAAAATCTATGGTTTTGAGTTTATGGATTATAGCGTACAAAATATACGCGCTTGCATATGGTGGAAAGACATTTACAATTTATCCTTTGACTCTAAGAGCCTCAAAGGATATACTTAAATTGATGAACATGTCCCTCCATCAAGAGTAAGGGATTTTCTTGTGTCTTATTTTCTTTGAGATATATGGGGGCAAACTGTATGATCTGCTTGGTGATAGGAGGATGTTCACACAAAGTTTGCATTGTTGGCTAGCAAGAATTTGAAGTACAATGTGTAAAGGAGTTGGAGCTTGAAGCACCCGTTCAAATACGGTTGAAGAAGAGTAATCCAGGTCTCATGCTATCTAGAAACTTGCAATTAAGAAGCATGGTGAAGGAAAATAGTTAAATGGGTGGTAGAGTAGTTGGGGAGCTATCTTTAATTGCTAGAAGTAAAACGCGGGACAAACATGATAGACAATGCTCGCCAAACAAGGATGGAGAGTAGTCATGATCATTTGCAAAAATACAATCCATCTATCATTGTCCATGCATTCTCATATTTATCTCAACTTTCACCACTGTTCTTTGTGTGAATATTGAAGGAATTTTATGTTGCAAGAAATGGGAAAGCGATTTTATAGTTCCAGGTTCTTCGTCAAAAGAGTTATAACTGCTTTGACTAGTGTCCCTCCACTTGGACCTGCTACTGCCTCAGCCAGTAATGCGTTGTCAAGCTAGATCGATCAACTGCGGCCTAACCTCTTCCAACATTCTGACATCTCTCAAATTTCCATGACCATCATGTACTTCATTGAGACATACCTTAACTTGAGGCAATATACGACACTTACACTGCCTCATCTGCCTTATATCATCTCAAGTAATGAGTCAAGAAAAGTTTGAAAATATTGAATTTACAACATAGATAAAAGACGCTTCCACCTTTTTCACGCAGCAATGGCCATCATAGGAGATTCAACAATTTTACTTCTTCGAGCATCACCATTTCTTTGGTAGAGATCAAAAGTTGTAATTCCAAACTTGGGCTTAGATCCTCATAATGAAATCATTCATACACTCATATTTTTGTTGCTGTTACTCTTTGGTATCAGTTGTTAGATTTTCCTTTTTCACTATATTCAACTTTTTTCATTTCTCCTGGGCATGGGATTAACATGGGAAGCTTCGACAAACATCCATCTGCCCATGGAGTTATCATAACTCAGCTCAGAGACTTGCCAGCTATGCGGGAGAATCAAATCATTTCCAGAAGTCGAGATTGAATCCAATCTTCTTATTCCTATTTTAATTGATTTGTATTAACCAAATCTTCTAAATTTATATTCTGTGTAACAAATAATTTATGTAGTTAGAGCAGCTTTGTTGCTATATAATAGAGGAGCTACGCGCTCATAAGGGATATACAATAGTAAGGTAGCAAGGTAATTGAGGAGATCCAACATTGAATTTCTAAGCATAAGAAATATTATGGAGCAACATATGGTGTATTTATTAATTGATGTTTGAATCAATGTTTGATTGAATGTGATAAAATTATGGTTCCGAAATTTATTTTTATATAAGCATTGTAATTTTATTTATTTCTAAGCTTTGAGTTAGTTTAGGACTTGCTCCAGGGAGTGGAAAGGATCCACCGCAACCTGGAGTCCAGTCCCTCGTTTTCAAAGATGTAGGAATTGTGCTTTATTGTAATTTGTAGAATTATATTTTGTTTTGAATTTTTTTCTAAATAGGATCCTAGATTTCCTAATTCTGTACTTAAATCATTGTCTATTTTGCTTGAATTTGAAAGGGACAACGAGTGTATTGTGAGAGAGTCTTTGTGAGCATGGAGTAAACTATTTATGGGTGCACACATTCTGTCTTGTAGCTTATAATTAAATAGGGTGCTTTCGTTTTGTGCTTGAATGAGTTAGATGATGATCCGCCTAATGAAGTTTTAATTTAATAAATTGTGATGGCTTGCATTGGATTGTAAATCATGAATTCTTGAACATTTTTCTATTCATGTGTTTAAGATTAAGAATGAATTGTTGTGTGAGTGTGTTCATATAATAAAACAAGCTGGCAGTGTGTCTTAACTAGATAATTAAATTTTATCTGAGTTCTGAATAGGGTGAGTAATTTTTGCAAAGAAGTGAAGTTGTTTAGTAAAGAGTGATTCGGTTAGAGTACAATAGTTTCTTTTAAAGGAGCATTAGGGTGATTTGTTGTATGCACAAATTGTGAGATTTGATGCATTATCATTTAAAGATTGAGTTTTGTCTGATTTAGATCATTGGTCAAGCTAGGTACAATTTTGGAGACAAAGTTAATTTTACTAGTAGCAATAGGTGTAGAGATTCCAATTTCTGCAATTCAAATTGTTTGATTTGTTTATGAATACCACTTTAAGTTATTAAATTATCACAGGATAATTTAGATTTCTTCTCGCATAATAAAATAAGATTGATCCTATTTCTACTATTGTAGAATAAAGATTGAAACTTATATTCCGAGTGTGGTTTAATTTTGCTTCAAGTTGTTCGAAGATAATGATAAACTAGATTTCTATTTTTGAAGACAATAGATTAGGATTTGATCTTAGAATTACAGTTTAGACTCCTTATAAATTACTGCTTAGTCTCTTTAATAATTAGAAGTTTAAAACCTTTCTTAATATTTTAGCTGAAGTTAATTTCATGGCCTCTTTGTTTCGATAAGATTGTCTTTTGATTGTAGAGAATTAGAATAAGGATTGAGTTAAGTAGATTTCCTTCAGAATGCTTGCATTTTAAGTGTGAGTTTGCTTGGCTAATAGAAGAGCGTTTTTATTATTTTATACTTAACGATCATCAATAAGGAAACTTATATACTCTGACCATTAAGCTGAGCCAAGACGCAGTACAACTCACATTTACGATTCCCGGATTGAAAATTAATATTAAGAGATTTAATTCACCAACTAAAACTCTGAACATTTCGTTTTTGTGGTAGCTGGTGCATTTGATGGAGGTTCATGAATCTTCCCCTGCACATAGTCCATGACATATTGATATTCTAATGCCAAATCCAAGGACATCTTCCATGCATGATAATCAGAATTATCAGTAAATTTATCATCAGACTTGAAACCGTTATAGGTTGAGGATGCCATTGGTCCTTGATAGGATTTCTTCTTCGGTGATTGCTTTTCACACTAGCTTGGGATTTATCTTCACCTCAGCTATGATACCATGTTAAATTTAGACAAACATGGTATGTTCTATGCTTAATGAAATTTTACTTCATTCTTTCTTAGGCCTAATTCGATTTAGAAATCACATAAACATGAAAGTAAAATTCTGATAGAATACAATAATAGATCAACATAAGACAAGCCAATAATATAGATCAGATTTTACAATTTTTCTTGTCCAGCAAAGGATAGTGTGCGTTATGGCAGTCAACAGGATGCATCAACCAACAAAGTATTTCTCAACATTAGATCAACCAACCCTCCAAGTGTCACTCATAGCGCTCAAAGAAAACTCCTCAAAATTCAACCCTGATCAACAAAAAGTCAACGCAAAAAGTCAACGTTGTAGTTTTAGGGCTTCGATCAATAGACTCAATTTTCCTCGATTTTTGTGCCCTCAAATGCAGCCTCACAAAATCAGAATTTCTGCAAATTTTGGAGGTCAAAACACCAAGGGTTGACCACGGTCATCGCTGGTCAATGCACCAACAATCAACCCTAAAACAGTCCACAAATTTTCCCAGATACAAATCAGCACGTGTGAGAGAGAGGCCTCCAAAGGCTGATCGAACCAATCAAATCACAAGAGAGAATGTTTGAGTTGATGAGAAAATGATCTCCAAGTCTCTCCAATTTATATCAGTCAGTGAGGGTGTGTGACACATCTATTAGGCTTATGAGCCTACATTACAAATCTAGTTGACCTTGCACATGTGTGGAAAATAAAATCAAAATATATGTTCTGCTCATCCAAACAAGATGATATTTAAATCAATCTTGCACCTCTCTGAAAGAGGAATCCAACAAAAACATAATCATCATCATATGAGTAGTGCAACATGGAGTTTGGACCTAGTTTCCCAAAATTAACAATACAACTGTTCATGGACTCATGCTGGCCTATTTTATGGAAAAAAAACTATATATACAGGCATAAGGTATTCACATTAATCTCACCACAAGCATTAGGGATACATCATAGTGAATTGTTCGGTGCTATTTCAGTGGATATATTTCAATGCTACCACATCAAATAATTTCGAAGCTACCACAGTGAATGATTTTGGTGCTAGTGAAAACACAATGATGAAGTCTTGATGCAAACACAATGAAAAGGATTCGGTGCAAGCACAGTGATGAGGTTTCAGTGTTATCACAGTGGATAAACTCTAGCGCTATCACAATGGACAAATTTCAGTGTTATCTCAGTGAGTAACATGACAAGGTTGACTTGATGGATGGAGGTAGTCTTCAATCTAGGAGTCTTGGTTGTCTCATCTTGTTTTTGAATCTACTAAAGGAATAATTTTGACAGGGTTTTCCCCTAGAGTGGGGTTTTTCCTTGGCCGCGTGCCTACATCTTGTTTCCTCTTCTATTTGTTGCTTGGAATTAATATTTATGATAAGAAAATATAAATCAAAAGAATGAATAATAATAACGAAAACAACACAAGATAATGTCATAATAAGAGAAATCATTTAACTGCCACACTTTGGATTTCTTAATAGATGTCATCCATATCATATCCAATATCCTGCATTATATTCTTGAGGTCATCCTAACCCAAAAATAACTTGTAATTTTCAACTTGTTTGTCCCGCAACACCACATGAAGCAAATATGTCATTTTTTTATGATAGAATATTGCATGCAAGAAGTATAGGCACAATTTTATCCATTTACCTATGTATGAAACCCACTATTTTCCGTTCACACACCTTAAAATTTTGATGATATTATCTTTCACCGAATTCTCTTGCCTCCAAGGATCATATTGCCTGTCAAAATTCCAAGGGTACAACATCATAAAAACATTCTAGTGACTCCCAACCAAAGAAGAAGTGTTGTCTAAAGGAGGAAGTTGTAGATGAGCCTCCTATTCTACTAATAAGTTGTTGTCATGGTGCCATCGAAAGAAAATACCTGCAACAAATTTGAACCAACAAGACTCGAGACAAACCACGAGGGAATTGACTTACGACAATAGAGATAGACGTAGACAAAAACATTTTAATTCCCTGAATACCAGACACAACTAAAAAGGAAAAAGAAACAATGTAAGCATCATCCACATACCTACATCCATAAGTATTCCAACCAAACAGAACTCAAGACCTAGTACCACTAAGAACCATAGACATTTTCACCTCCTAATACTACTTACCTATCCATCACTAAATTCTAGTCTTCACAATTTTAAAACCAAATTGAGAAAGAACCATTATACCAGACACTGCTAACCAAGAATAGGAAATTAAAGGATAACTCAAAAGGTTCAAGGGATTTTAAATCTACTGATGGGAGCATGAACACCAACTCAAAAGAGGGAGAAGAGGATGAGTTATGAAGAAAACACAAAAAATACATTTGGTGGCCACCAACGACCCAAAAAACTTTTCAGTGACAACAATAGAGTAGAGAACATAAGGAGAAGACCGACAAAAATACCAACCACCCTTAATTGTAACCCTCAGCACAAGACCAGCTAGGAAATAACTCAGAATAATATGGCTATGAAATCCAAAATGAGTTCGTGTGTAAATAGAAAGCTCAGATGACCATAAGAAAACCCAAAATCTAAATACACCATGATGTACCTACACAATTCCGAACATAACACACACCTACAAAGGAAATGAGCTTGAGAGTGTGTAGCTCCGTGAAAGCCTTGAAAAGAGAAAACATCATCCACTCACATGCTTCCTACAAGAGTGTATACAAAATATCACCACCCTACATGCAATAATACTATTTGTAACTCCTCAACAAAAATCAAGATTACATATGACTAAACCACGACAACAAGATGGGTAGACTAGAAACTCATTTTAGACGCATATCCTGCAGAGTTAAGAGTGTTTGACACCCTCTTGTATAATTTAGTGTGCTCTTCCACCCTATGTGCTTAGTGGGAAATTTATAAAACCAAACCAACTGAGCAGTATTGAGCCATGAGACCAAACTAAAAATTGGACATTCCTTCCTCCTATGCCAAGTGTTTAACTCCTTCCTACACTGCTTTGGTCTAAAAATACCCACAACGCGTGTATCATTAATTCCAACCGATCTCTTGCTAGGGTGAATCCTTCCTATCACCAACCTACCACAAGTTTTCTCCTCCATGGAAACGTCAAAAATCTCAACTCCCAATTCGAAGGTGTTTGCAAAGCCCACTACTTCATACAATAACGTGATGGAGTAGATGCCCCACATGAGATAACATACATCACTCCTTCTAACCTTTGTTTTCCACTTCCATGTGCCGCGAGTGTTGTTCCAAGTGGGTGGCTTGGCACACTCCCCCAAGGTTTCCCCCACCTTGGCCAAAAAAATTCCTTGCATGTTACTCATGAAATTCGTATCTCCCATCCATCAGAAAACCACCTTCATTGTGTCGTTGATTGTTTATCGTCAATCAAACACCCTCATCGGGGACTTCTTAAATAGAATCTTATAAGTTATTGTAATTAGTAAATATATATGAATTATACATGGAATGTTATACATTGTATTATGAAGGTACATTTTCCCATTGGTCATCATATTTCTTGAGTAGAAGCTTATAAGTTGATTGTAGTGAGTAGTTACATATGAATTGGATGGAATGTTAAACATCACATTACAAAAATAGCACAAGCTTTTTAATTATTATTAAAAATTTTAAAATATATATATAAAGAAATTACACATCTCTTATATTAAAAATCCATTTCAAATGCATCTCAACATTATCCTCTTAATAAAAAATCATCATAATATATAAAGGTAAATTGCAAAGATGTTGATATCATGGTTAAACTTTCTCCCAAGGATGCTAGCATATGTCTCTTTACAAACTCCACGATAAATAAACAAAACTTTGTAATATATAAATTTTATATCTTAGTATCATATATAGAGTATAAAACAAATTTAGAATTATTTTCCCATTTGAACAAAATAAAAATTATGTATATCATTTTATTTAAATTTTTTTATTAAATTATAAATAAAAAATAAGATTTTGAAAGTTTTTAAAAATTTATATTGATAAACAAATTCTTTAATAACATTAAGAAAATTCATTGAATTATTAAATTGAATTAAATATTTTTTGAAATTTTCTCAATGGGGTGATTGATCATTGGGCTTTGGAAATTGTGGAAGGTGTTTGCCAGCCCATGAATCCTCTCGACATATCGGTTATTTAGTGGTATTTAGGCTACATGCACATCTGTGCAAAACCCTAAGGCACTAAAGGATGGAAATTAATGGTACTAACTCTAGTCATTTCATTCATTGGTATTATGTATCAGAGGAGAAACTGAAGGTATGTTTGAAAACGACTGAAGTATCAAAGTAAAATGGGAGGGAGGACGTTTGGTAGGTTGTATTGTGGTTGTATGTTTGTGTATCGAGTGATGAGGAGAAATACGAGGGGAAGGCTCTTTGTCCCAAGCTAGTGGCGGAAGGGTGAATCTTGAGAATAATTTTCCTTGAGATCCATAGAGAGAAATAGTTTTAGAGTGAGGGTAATTCTAAGACTCAAAGTTGAGTCATGCAGTGGGAGAATTTTCAAGGAGCAGAGAGAACATGATATTGATGCAGGCTCTCTGGATTCGATCACATAGTTGTTGTGGGTTAGCCACGCCAGGTATAAATATTTAAGTCTAGTTGTTCAATGTGTGTTGATTAGTTGTGTGTTTATAGTATTTATTTTTGTAGTGTATGTCGTGGTGGAGTGATCATCTAGTAAGGTGCATTTTGGCTTTCCTTTTTTTCACGCATTGGAGAAGTTGGGAAGTTTATTGGTTTAGTGGCTAAAGGTGAAACATTATCATGGGCGTTTGAGTGTTGTCAGTGTTTACTGTGGCACTAGAAGCCCAAAAATTTTGCACACTCAAGATTGAGTTTCCTTCTACCCTCTTTGGGAGGTTGGAAGGTGTAACCTTCATAGGGGTTGAGCTAGGTAGTGGAAAAGTGGTTATTATATTGCAATTTTGGGTGGTTTTGTGGTGGCTCACGAGGGCCTCCCTTGTAAGAGGCCTTTACATTGGGGGTATAGAAAATATACCCACGAGATTCAAACTGATCTTGTAGTGTACTAAAACAAGATACTAAATCCTTCTACAATTTGCAGAAACAAAACACAATAACACAATCACATAACAAGTAAGAGAAATAAACAATCAATCACACAACAAAATATGTATCTGGGGAAAGAAATTGCTCAAAACACCTCTATATTTATATTGCATATGGTCAAGATCATGAAACAGTACAATTTTATTCCTCACACTGAGAAACCTTTGCACTCTGCTGACTGTCTCACTTTGATCCTACTTGAATATGGCTTGTAATATAAGCAAAATCGGTCAAGTATTTAACCTTTTTCTTTCCTCTGCTTGCCCAAACTTCCTTATGCATTCTCGGGCTAATTGAGCCCCTATTAATTAGGAAAATCCAAAATAATGATTGCATAGTTCTTCAAGGCCCTCCCAATGAACTCATGCATGACATTTACAATTTTCTAATAGTACAACTGATAGATCTCTTCCCTTCAACCTCAATCTCAACCGGGTCTTCCTTAGAATTGACATGTAACAACTATTTATAGCGAATTATCAGTTAACTGATTGATCACTACTTGTGAATTAAATCAGATTTAATTTACTCGACCTCTCACTAACTCATCTCTCTGTTAGAACTAGTTAAACTAATTTTAACTCAATTAATTGAGTTAACTAATTACAACTCACAAATAACTATATCTGGACAGCCTAAAAATAGAAAATCCCTTTGCATGCATCCTCTTAGACATCTAACTTGATTTTCCTAAGCTAACTAATTCTTTCTGACTCAGTTAGCTAATACAAGTTGTCATGAGATGAAATTACAATTTTTTTTTCAAATTAATTAAGGGAAATTAAATCAAAAGCCTCATATGGTAGCCATTTCTGGGTGCCATTTTCTGGATTCCATTTATGGTTGTCAGTTTCACTGTTTCTTGTTGTAAATTTCAATAGGGGGACATGGAATTTTTTGGCCCCGAACGTGAAGAAGGGGCATCCCTAGTTGTTTAGTTAGACTAGTTGGTGCAACAAAAGCATTCCTTTCTTGGACAATAAGTTAAGAGGTGTGTGCTAAATATGCATCCTCAACGAGGTTGGGCATGTTGAGGAATGGAGGCGAGGGGATTTTAGGCGAAACAACAAAAAAATGAGCAAGGCCATGGAGTAACTATGGACATTCCACTCTCTTAGTCTTTTCCCTAAGTGGTGAATGCTTCTTTGTCTAAAGACAATGCTAGTATCATTCGATAGTTGTGCAGATCCTTGGATCAACTCAATCGGGCCTGACAAGATGATCATAATGAAACTAAAAATTTCATGAATCATATTCATTAAAACATGTGGGATATGCATGATAGATTGGTCATTCTATGGAGAGGGAAACAACGCATTCAGGAGAACCTTGACCATATGGAAATAAGATTGGCTCACATGGAGGGACATGTTCAGTATGAATTAAAACCCCTCTCGTCCCCTGACTCAAGTCCAGATCATCCTTCCATGCTAAATTCTGAAGATGTTTGATGATAGTTGGTTTTCTTTTGGCCTTATGGGTTTTTTGAATCTTTTTGCCTATCAATTTATGTAAATATTTGTTATTTTGGAAATTTTCTATGTATCTTGGTATTCATCCATTGGCCAAAAAATCTAGTAAGAATGAGGTCAATAAGTTTTTTAAAAAAACTATGAAGAGATGTAATTAAAAAAAAATTGGTATATATATATATATATATATATATATATATATATATATATATATATATATATATATATATATATATATATATATATATATAATTCAACATAAAAATAAAATAAATTTTTTACGTTATTTAACCGGGAGTCTTGGGAATAGACCATCGTCCATTCTCACTCTGAAGCTCATGATAATTAGTTCTTATCCTAGCGATGTTCATTTTTTTCTTAGTGCTAGTCAACATAGAGAGATAATTATGATTATCAAGGGTGGGGTTGATCACCTCCTTATAGTATCTTAGCTTCCTTTTACCCTCTAGCTCCTGATCCTCCCACAACTTGTCCTTAAAGATGGAGGTAATAGTATTTTTGACACTATCTTTACTTAAGTACTAATCTGTTGTGTAACTAGCTCCAAAAAGAGAAGAAAAGAGATATCAATGCCTTATAAATGAGCCACTTCGAGGGGGAAACCTCCAATACATTATAAATGAACAATTCTTGGATGATACAATTTACAAAACCTCCTTTCTATATATAGGAGTCCATGGGGCCATAATGTAATCCTAGTGGGCCACAATGTAATCCTAGCCGACCTAACAATAATAATTTAAGGGCACAATAATAACAAAATGGGGGGTTACAAGGGTACAATAATAACAATAAGGGGGTTACACTAACAACAATAAGGGACTATACTAGTAATATAGGGACCTAACATGCCCCTCTCCTTCCAAAAAGTGTTGTCCTCAACGCTTGAGTAGCTCTGGGTGCTTCTGTATAAAATTCTCATCCTCCCATGTAGAATCTTCAGTGGGTAAGTTCTTCCACTTGATGAGATACTCTGAAATTGATCGATTCCGTAGTTGTCGAGTTCTTGTTTCCATGACCGCTTCTGGTTTCAATATGATTTTTCCTTCCTCATCAAGTTCTGGCAATATTGTTTGAACTGGAAGATTTTCACCTATAACCTTCTTTAAGCATGAAACATGGAAAACTGGATGTACTCGCGAAGAAGCAGGAAGCTCCAATTTTAATGCCATAGTACCAATCTTTTGCAACACCTTGTAAGGACCATAGTACTTTGGCGATAATTTATTATCCTTCTTAGCTTGCTTGAGGGACATTTGTTTGTATGGTTGTAGCCGTAAAAATACCCAATCTCCTACATCAAAACTTCTCTCGCTGCGATGTTGATCTGCCTGTTGTTTCATTCGATTTTGTGCCAAATTGAGGTTATCCTTTAAGAGTTGGAGAACTTCTTGTTGATGCTCGATGTGATCTTACACTGCTTGAACCTTCGAATTTTCCCTTAAAGATGATGTGATGGATGGTGGATGATATCCATAAAGTGCCATAAATGGGGTCATTTTTGCTGCAGTATGGAAGGAAGTGTTATACCACCATTCAGCAAGAGGTAAACACTTGACCCATTGTGTTTGTTTATCAGATACAAAACAGCGAAGATATCCTTCCAAACATTTATTTACTATCTCAGTTTGACCATCAGATTGAGGATGATAAGATGAGCTATGAGCTAATTGAGTACCCAAACAAGAAAATAACTTCGTCCAAAAATTTCCAGTAAAAATGGGATCTCTGTCGCTCACAATAACCCTTGGGCTTCCATGCAGCTTTTGAATTCTGTCCATAAATGTAGTAGCAACTGTACTTGCTTTAAATGGATGAGATAATGCACAAAAGTGTGCATACTTGGTAAGTCTATCAACTACCACCATGATGACACTCTTTCCTTCGGACTTAGGTAAACCTGTGATAAAATCCATTGAAATCTCCTCCCAACGTTGACTTGGAATGGATAAAGGTTGTAGAAGTCCAGGGGTCTTAATTGTTTCCACTTTATTCTGCTGGCAAACCAAACATTCCGCCACAAACTTTTGAATATCAGATTTAAGGCCATCCCAAAAAAATTATTTCTTCACCCTGTGGTAAGTTTTTAAAAATCCAGAGTGTCCTCCTAAATGAGAAGTGTGCAATTCTAGAAGAATCTTTTGTTTTAGTTGGGAATTCTTGCAAAGATATAAGCGATCTTTGTACCATAAGGAATCATTTTTCCAACTAAATGTATCAGATGTACTAGGATCTTGCTGCAACTTTTGAATGAGTGTCCATACATCTTTGTCCTTCTTCCATTCATCTCTTGCTTGGGTTATCCAATCTGGTTGGATAATAGAAATGGCACAAAGCAATGCTTCCACCTCTTCATTCTTTCTTGAGAGTGCATCTGCAACAACATTAAGCTTTCCTTTTTTGTAGATTATTTCAAAGTCATAACCCAACATCTTTTTGACCCATTTTTGCTGCTCTTCTGAAGATAGTCTTTGTTCCAAAAGTGTTTAAGACTATCATGATCAGTTTTTACCTTGAAGTGTCTTCCCATTAGGTAATTTCGCCATTTCTTTAGTGCATGCAATATTGCTAACATTTCCTTCTCATAAATAGGTTTCTGTAAATACTTTCCTTTGATTGGACGACTTTCAAAAGCAATGGGTCTTCCTTCCTGCATTAAAATAGCACCAATTCCATTTTCTGAGGCATCACATTCCACAATAAAGGTTTTTGTGAAGTCTGGCGTAGCTAAGACCAGTGCTAGGCACATTGCCTCTTTAAGATGTTCAAAGGCCTTAGTTGCTTTAGGAGTCCATGAAAATGCATCTTTCTTCAATAATGTTGTTAGAGTTGCTGCTATTCTCCCATAATTCTTAACAAACTTGCGATAATACCCTGTTAACCCGAGAAATCCTCGCAACTGCTTTATGGTTGTGGGGACTTTCCATTCCTTAATGGCTTAAATTTTGTTAGGGTCTACTTTAACACCCTCGTGAGATACAATATGACCCAGATATTCTACCTCTTGTACTCCAAAGAAACATTTGGATGTTTTTGCATATAATTGTTTCTCCTGCAATAGTTTGAGCACCCTGTCAACATGTTCAACATGATCCTTCCAAGACCTACTGTATATTAGTATATCATAAAAAAATACTAGCACAAATTTTCTAAGGAAGGGTTTGAAAATGGAATTCATCAACCCTTGAAATGTAGAAGGTGCATTGGTGAGGCCAAAAGGCATGACCAAAAATTCATAATGACCCTCATGAGTTCGAAATGCTGTTTTTGGAATATCTTCAGTCTTCATTCTAATTTGATGAAATCCTGAACGAAGATCCAACTTGGTAAAATAAATTGCTCCATGTAATTCATCCAATAATTCATCAATCACAGGAATGGGAAATTTGTCTTTAATGGTGAGCTTATTGGGCTCCCTATAATCCGGACACATTCGCCATGATCCATCCTTCTTGTGTACCAATACTACAGGAGCAGAGAAAGAACTTTGACTAGGTTGAATTATACCGCCTCTAACATTTCTGCAATCATACGTTCAATTTCGCTCTTTTGGAAGTAAGGATATCTATAAGGCCTGATGTTTGGAGGAACACTTCCTGGAATCAAATGGATAGCATGATCATGATCACGAATAGGTGGGAGTCCTTTGGGAGTTTCAAACACCTTGGAATGATTGTCCAAGACTTGTTGGAGATCTGCAGAAATAGATGATTTTGATGTTGGAACTTCTAGTGAGCATAATTGTGCAATTACGCCTCGCTGTTCTTTCTTTAGAAGCTTTGTCATGACAATAGAGCTTATTATCCTTCCTGGCTTCCCCGCAATACCCCGTAATTCGACTTCCTTTCCTTCTGAAAAAAATTTCAAGAAAAGTTCTTGAAAATTAAAAGCTACCGTCCCCAAAGATTGTAAGCATTGTACTCCTAGTACAACATCAGCACCTCCCATAGGAATGGAAAGCATTGGACTAGTCAATACATATTCCCCCATGGTTAGCTTGATATTATGGCATTTTCCAGAGCAATTTATAGTTCCTCCATTTGCAGCCATCACTTGACATTCTGGTGTTGGGTATAGGAAACAATTTAATTCCTTGGCTACCTTACAATGAATAAAATTATGGGTGCTACCTGAATCAATCAACACTATTACCTTTTTCTTCTTGATATGTCCTTCTATCTTGAGAGTTTGAGGAGTGGTGATTCCTGCCAGTGCATTACACGATATGGTCAGACTCATTTCTTCCTCTTCTACGGCTGGTTCCTAGTGTATATCCTCTTCTTGTTCATTTTCTTCTTCCTCTTCACAATCTATGTAAAATAATTTCTTCTCAGCACACTTATGACCTTTAGTGTATTTGCTATCACAACTGTATCAAAGCCCTTTTGCTCTTTTTTCTTCCAATTGCTGTGGTGTCAACCTTGTAGGTTGTGGAAATCTAGGCGTAAAAACACTTCCTTCTTTATAGAATTGAGTGGTAGGCTTCCTTGTCGCCATAATTTTACATTCAACTTTTCTTGCCAACCTGAATGCCTTCTCCAATGAATCAGGTTCCAAATCGCGAACTTCATGTTGGATGTTATCCTTTAAAGTGCCTAGGAAGAGATCAATCCTGTGTTCCTCTGTAAGATCAGTTACCCTTATATTCAATTTTTGGAAGTCCTCAATGTCCTGCCCCACTAAACCCTTTTGTTTGAGATTTATCAATTGGGTAAAGAAGGTGTTGCTCTTTGTATCCTCATAATGTGCTATCATTTCCTCCGTAAAAATTGACCAAGTGACAATTTTTTTACGGGAGTAAAGCCATTGATACCATACAAATGTATTTTGTTCTAAATGTAAAGTTGCAATGCGTACCTTTTGTGTGTTTTGCACGTTATGGAGATCAAAATATTGCTCCATCTGTAGTATCCATGTTACAGGATCCTTTCCATCAAACTTCATCATATCCATCTTTGGAATATGGTGGTTCTTCCCGCCAACATTAGAGTTTATGAAATCACAATTAACATTTATTTTGTTCTCATCATGAGGTTCTTCTACTATCTTTTCACCATTAGGAAACCTTTCTTGTATAAACTTTGTCAAACCTTCCATGTCTGTTTTTAGAAAATTCTTCATGTTTTCCATTTTCTCATCGATCTTAGCTTCCATGTCATCAATCTTAGCTTCCATGCCCACTTCCATGCCATCCATCTTAGCTTCCATACTCTTAAAACCGTCCATCTTCACTTCCACATATCATCTTAGCTTCCATGCTTTCTTAAACAGAATCCATCTACTTCCCCCTTTTTCTTCAGCTTTCCATTTCATTTTTTCTACTTTTTAGAGTGAAATTTGTTGCACTTGCTCTTGTAATTTTGAAATGTCATGTTGCAATTCTTGTCTTCATGAGTCATGGCTAGAACCACCTTGAAGGCTTAATGGGTGAATTCTTTCGAGCGCCATTTAGAATCAATAATGATACTTACTTTACTGACCAGCTCGATATTGAAATTGAATTATCTCTGTAATTGAAAATCTTCGATATCTGAAATTCAGCCATGTAGTAGCCCTCTGAAGCTTCTTTCAAATGCCACAGGTCTGACCTGATTTGGATTCTCCAAGACAAAGTTGTGTCCAATCTCCCACAATGACCTAATTCTGGACTGGTTCAGTAGAGAGAACTTGTAGGACTTTCCACGTGTCATTGTTTCATCCTTTGTCTCTGAAATTGATAGCCAAGAAACTACAGTCCATTAGCCTTCCCCGAGAAGAGAGTTATTAAGTTTTCCCCGATCACCTCTTTGAGATGCAATTCGGAGCTTTGAAAAACTTTACCTTCCTGAAGATCCTGTCTCCAAAAATATTGCAAAATAAGCTCTGAGAATTTTTTGACAATTTCCTCAGGATTTCATATTGCACCATACGAATTTCAGATTCTGTAACCTTCGTAGAAAAAAAATTATAAAACGAAAAGATTACGATGACTGTTTAGGAGCTTGAAAAAAGACCTAACTTCCACAGACTGTTATCTCCAGAAAATGTGCAGACAGCTCAAATTTTAGACAATCTTCCTCAAAATTTCAGCCCCCACCCTAAAAGAATTTCAGCTTCTGAAACTTCGTAGAAAAAAAGTTATAGCGAAAATGCCACGATGACCTGTTTGGAGCAGCGAAACCCTAGAATCCCAAGGCTCTGATACCAAATGTTGTGTAACCAGCTCCAAAAAGAGAAGAAAAGAGATATCAACGCCTTAGAAATGAGCCTCTTCGAGGGGGCAACCTCCAATACATTACATAAATGAACAATTCTTGGATGATAGAATTTACAAAACCTCCTTTCTATATATAGGAGTCCATGGGGCCATAATGTAATCCTAGTGGGCCACAATGTAATCCTAGCCGACCTAACAATAATAATTTAAGGGCACAATAATAACAAAATGGGGGTTACAAGGGTACAATAATAACAATAAGGGGGTTACACTAACAACAATAAGGGACTATACTAGTAATATAGGGACCTAACAGCTCCTCCTTAATTCCCCAATGGTTGAGCCAAGATCGAGCATCCTTATGCCACTCGCACTTGAGGCGAAGGTGGGGGTTTTGACTACAGTTAGAAGCAATTTTTGGGAGCCTTTTGGATTCCATGTTGTAAAGCTTCTTCTTATACATCATATATCTAAACATATTCGTACTTTCAATGAGGGAAAACTCCCTTAATTTAATTTTACATATTAACAAACATTTAAAATAATAAATAATAAATAATATATTTATTATTATTTAGATTTTTAATTAAAACTACACGAAACAAGTGAAATATTCACCATTGTTGCTTAGTGCTTGTCTCTTTTGCAAAAAGTAACTCACAATAGAAGTTATTAAGAGAAGTAAATCAACTTTTATATTGATACTATGCATAGAACTATTGTTATAAAAGTAGATGAAGTTGTTTTGTAAATAAAATATTAAAGTCCATAGGTTATAAATAAATTAAATGAAGTAAAGATGAATGATATAAAATTAGGATAATATGTTAAATATGGTGTGATTGCTATTATTGAACATCTACATTGAAATAAGGGTGGAAGAGCATAGGTATTGAATCCTTCATATTTTATAAGTATTCAATTTCATTGTGACTGCGGGTTTTTTCACATCACAATTAATTTAGTTTAGTTAGAAATTTTTTAAAGTCTATATTCATAATATAATATTCAAATCATAAATTTATTAATATATTTTTTAAATAAACATGAATAAATTTTGTCCATGGGTCTCGGATAGATGGTGATTGGTTACTTGTCAAAACACTTCTTGATATGAGGTCATTGATTTAATTCTTTGACAAACTTAATTAAAGAAATAAAATCACGTATGCTAGTTAGTATAGATTCTCTTTTATAAGCTTTTATGTAAAATTTTTAATTGATTTTTAAAAATTTATTGAATAAATTTTTGACAAATACTCATTGTAACTATTAAAAATATTAAATTAGAAATAATTGTTAAAATATATTCTCTTTTAATATTATTAATATTTTTAAAACCTAAACTTTCAACTTAAAAATTTATTAAATTTTCAAATTTTTATTTTAATATTTTTTAAAATTAAATAATTATAAATATATTATAAATACTTCTTACTTCCTCCGAATTGCATTAATAGTAATACAATCATATATTTCAATAATTAATAACATTTTAACTTTTGTTATATATTATTAAATATTTAAAATTACTCACAATTTAAAATGTTAAAATTATAATAATAATAATAATAAATACCGTTATACGCCGTTATGCACGCCCCCACACATTTGAAATTCAAAATTCGTATAATGTTTTTGCACTTGAAGCCCATGGTTTATTCAAATGCAACATGTGGTTCTACAAATAATTTATAGCTTAACTACCACTTAGTTGGGCCATGGGAAAAACATTGTATTCGACCATTATTTCTCACTCTAATATTTAAAAAACATTGTATTCGACCATTATTTCTCACTCTAATATTTAATATATTAGGAAGGAAATAACTCATAATATTTTTATTTTATGTTTTTTATTTTTTAAGATTTAAATTTTATTTATGTTAAGAATGAAAAAATTAGATAAGATATTTATGGAATTATTAAAGATAATTTGATTTGATGTGTATGTTAAATTTTCATAATTATTAGAAAATTAATATAGCCAAGATTACAACAAACTCTTATGAGTTCCATAGTGAAAGATTACAACGAACTCTCATGAGTTCCATAGTGAAACAGGTCGTTGGACAGTTCCTAAAACACCATGGATGGAAAGGATCTACCATCTCTGTGAGAATATGAATTACTTCCTCTTAGAGTGCCTCGTGTACAACCACATTAGAGCTCAATTTCATAATCTTTGTTGCAATACTGACCTTCCTCGCCTTTTAAGATGTTAAAATTATAGTGAGCTCGGGAGGCTTCTCTCCAAGCTTTTTGAACATAGGAATAAAATCTTAAATCAAATTAAATAACTCTTTTCTTTAGGTCCAATAAACCAAAGATTGGTCTCAATGGACGTTAACCATCATCATCATCGTCATCATCAATATTATGACCCTCTATAACATACAATTTATTTTTTATTTTTAAAATAAATTTTATATCTAATAATTTTATTTATAATCTCAAAAAAATAATTATTTTATTTATATGATAAAAAATAAAAATAAGAATTTTAAAAATTTTTGGAATCTAAGCTTCTGTGATCCATAATATAAATTTGTAGAAATTCTTTCGAAACGCGTCGACCTCGTTCTTTTGCATGTGATTACTACCGAAAGAATTTCTACAAATTTTAAAAATTTCAAATTTTATTTTTAATTTACAAAATATTAATATAATATTAATATTTATTTATTTTTTTAACTTTAATAAACTTAATATAATCTACTTAAAATTTTCAAAACTAATTAAATTATTAAAATATAACTAAGTATGAACAGGTATAAAATTAAAATCCCTTCTCCATTAATAAAATTTTAAACTTCAAACATTTAAAACAATTGTTAAATACTCATAATTAAAATAAAATTAAAAGAAAAAACAATTTAAAAATTAAATTAATTAAAGTGTACATTGGTCCTTCATTCGAAACTCTTATATTAAATTTTTTATTTCATCATCTCATTATATTGATGATTTTTTTTGGAATCTAAGCTTGTGTGATCCATCATATAAATTAGTAGAAATTCTTTCGGTAATAATCACATGCATTGGACGCGTTTCGAACCAACTAGTGTGGTTCATCATCAAAACTATGTAGATTGCCACTTCTACTCACACCTCAAATAAAGAAACTCTGATCACAACATCAGTATGTCTTCCACCTGGTGTCCTTCCACTGAGGGCCATTCTACATCCTGAAACTCACAACCAGTACTGCTGTGCTCCTGCAAGTTGGATGGCTTGGGATTGGGAGTAGCCTTTCCAGGGCTCATATTATTACATTCTACTATCAAAGATGAACAATCCTGGAAAACGTTCTGTATCATGAATTCAGATCCACCCTCCATGTTGCAGAATTGCAGATGATTGTGGAGAAACTGATTGCTATCATCAGCATAGCAGTCAATCAAAGGAAGTGAGTGATATTGATGCTGAGATTCATTGAGTTCCATACATAAGGATGCAGGACTCTGCAATTTTTGTACTAAATCACAAGAATTAGATTCAGGCCATGGATCAGACTTGAAGTTCATGCCCAGTGGATTTGCTGGTGTTTGTATTCCCATGGGTTCATCCAAAATTTGATTCAGATTGTCCATTGTTTCTTGCATAGACTTCTCAATATGGTTGTTCATGCATTTAGAATTGTCACTATTGTTATTAGCCCCTGGAGGAAATGATATGTATCTGTTTGCTTTGGGGAAATGAACAGGTTGTTGCATTAATAGAGTAGCAGTGTTTTGGTGATTAGTGGGTGATGATTCTCTGGCTCGATTCTCTTGATTTTTCCCAATCTGTACTGCATGGGCATCTTGGAGGCTGCTGGCTTTGCTATTTTCATGAGTATAATGGTCTGCAATATTCTCAGGGTCTGGTTCGAGAGGTTTGTGGGTGAAGGGATCGATGCCTCGGTTTCTTAGTTTCTTACTCAGATGACTATTCCAGTAATTCTTTATTTCATTGTCTGTTCGCCCTGGCAATCTGCCTGCTATCAATGACCACCTGAGAAATATGAACAGTTGTAGTCCAGCATTATTTCCACAATACTTCACAATACTATTCATTATTTCCACAATACTTCACAATACTATTCATTGTGAATGTAGTTTTCTGGATATTTATGTTATGTGGAGATCTATAAATGTCTCACTTTTATGTGGAGATTTATAAATGTCCAACTTTTCAGATAAACCTATCACTTATAATCAAAGATACAAACAAATCTGGATAATAGGTGATAAACCTATAGAAAAAGTTTACATTTATAAATCTCCACAAAACATAAATATTAACAAAAACTATATTGACGAGTCCTGAAAAGTTGTACATTTGTAAATCCCCACATAGCATAAATATTAAAAAAAAACATAACAAGCTGTGGAAACATACATACACAAAAATCCTATTCATTTTAACTTATACCCATATCCATTAAACATCAAAAAAAACATAAATATTAAAAAAAACTATATTGATGAGTCCTGAAAAGTTGTACATTTATAAATCCCCACATAGCATAAATATTAAAAAAAAAACATAACAAGCTGTGGAAACATACATACACAAAAATCCTATTCATTTTAACCTATACCCATATCTATTAAACATCTAAAAACAAATATCAAATTCTTTCATATCTGCACTTCTGTATTTTCATTTTTTGAATTTGAGTTCAGTACCTGTTGCCAAGGAGCCGATGCAGGCGAATTATGAGATCTTCTTCGTCCTGGGAAATGTTTCCTCGTTTTATAGTGGGTCTTAGGTAGTTGAGCCATCGCAGCCTGCAACTCTTTCCACACCGCCGCAGACCTGCACACCTTGATATAATATTATTTCATGGAATGATTTCTGATATAAAAAGCTTTTTATCTCCCTGTTTCCTTCAAAATAGTTTACTGGGTAGAAACAAAAAGCCTTTTATCACATTGTTTCCTTCAAAATAGTTTATTGGGCAGAAACAACTTTGAGAGCTGCAGAATTTTTATCTTTTCATAAATCTTACTGCCCCACCATGTACATGATATAAATAAGAATATTCTATTATCATTTTTTTTTAGATGTAGGACAATCGGCCAAGACACAACAGGCATATGTCTCCACGAGGGTTTGATCCTGAGTGGATCTGCTAAAAGTCAAGTGCTTTCACCATTTGCCCCCGCTTCACGGACTTTCTATTATCATTTTTATTAGATATAAGCAGATATAGTTAGGTTCTCCCTGTTAAAATAGACCTATAATTTTAGGAATTGCAGAGTGGACCAGCATGACTAGTCTATATTCATAACTATATTTTGTTATATTTTTTAAAGTCTCACCAGAAATAGTCAGATCCTCCAATTAAAGAACCTAAAATTATCTTTTAGGCATTGGAAGGTCGTTCAAGATGACCAGTCTCTCATGATTATAATAATTTAATGAGTTCAAATACTTAACCTTCATTGCATCTGTGATATTCATGTAAACAAAGGAAATAAAATTGAATCTAGAAATGAAATGAATCTGATAATTATGACTTCATAAACATCAACTCAGATTTCTGGAATATTTGGGAATGGAATTCCGAATCAGACAAATATTTAAAAAACCAGAATCTTATAAACAAGAACACTTCATCAAAAAAACAATAATCTTTAAACATGAATGGTCTCTCAAATTATGGAATTCCGAATCAGACAAGAATCTGATAAACAAGAACACTTCATCAAAAAAAACAATAATCTTTAAACATGAACGGTCTCTCAAATTTTGAAATATTCTCGACAATGACAAAATCTATAATCCAAAGTAACATTTTGGAATTTGGAACATGATAAATAGAAATAGTTCATCAATATCTATATCTATATTTCTTATTACTTAAACAACAATATATCTATATTTCTTATTACTTAAGCAACAATAGTCTATTAAATTTCAAAATATTCTCAAAATTTATAATCCAAATAAAAACCCTCTATCCAAATTTACAATTAATCTATTCAAATTACTAACTTGCTGTGACCGGTGATCAGGCTACTTGTGCTGATGTCTTTGAAAAATGAGCAAACAATTGCATCAGTTCTTAATCTTCACATTTCAGTGTCCTGCATTTGTTATAATTACATTTCATCTAAGCTACAAATGGATTAAATGCATTGAAAATGTGAAGGATGATGACCTGCTTTGTCAGGGAGATTTCTCCAGTCACCTTCTCCATGCCATTGAATATATCTGGTAAGGAGATTGTCCTCCTTGGCTGTCCAGGGTCCTCTGTGCAAACCAAGTTGGGAACAACAGGGAGCCCGACCCATTTTCTAATTTCAACCACTCTCTGGCAATGATAAAAAAACCAATTGGTCCTGGTGTACAGGCCTCAGTGGATAATATCCTTAAATTACCTGAATCCCCAGAGCCATAAGAACATAATCCCCAAAATCCAACAGCAGATGTATTATTCACTGGAACACACTGAAGCACGTGATGGCTATTGCTCGCTCTGCTTTTTCAAACATTCAAAAGAAACTGTACTGGGCGATTTTTCTTTATCTTTCAGTCTGTTTTCTATTGAAAATATATAACCCCATGTGAGAAAATTTGTTAGCCAATAAAGTTGCTATCAGTTGAAAGCTATTTGGGCCACCACCTCTTTCATAGTAATTAGTAAATGCACTGAACTCATAAAACTACCATTCTTCTCTGATGCCAACTGCCCGTCTTTTGTTATGGCAGCATTATTATGCTCTGGAAACAGAAAATACCATGCACGTTATTCTTATGGATTCATGGAACCCCTGCATTTACTTCAGTGGATATTTCAAATATGATAAAGCTGATTTCTGTCCTGTTAGATACATGTCAACTCTTGATGGCCACAGAAGTTAAGTCAGGTTTCTATACTTTAAAGGCTCCAGCTCTAGATTACAAGTTGTCACCAAAATACAATTTGAACGATCTAGAAAAACCTTCCCAGACCTCTGGAAAACTCTAATTCTTAGAAACAAATAAGAAGCCACCACCAATTAGAAGTCCATGTAAGTGAAGAAGATTAAACAATAATCCTATGCTCTCAAACTTTTTTGTTTACTATTATTAATGCACACTGTTTCCTGTCAATTTTTGTCCAACGTGTCTATGTAAGTGGAAGATTAAACAATAATCATATGCTCTCAAACTTTTTTGTTTGCTATTATTGCACACTGTTTCCTGTCAATTTCTGTCCAACGTGAAAGGTGTTGTTTATTTTTATTATCTATAGTTGCACTGTTTTTTTGGTCAACTTGGCAAGTAATTCCGTGTATAGTTTTTTAATAGTCTGTCTAACTACGAGATGTTTTGTGGTTTCAATTTATTTTTGATTATATTTTTCTGGGTCTAGTTTTTTTAATTACTTGGATCACTTTGGTGAGACTCAAAATTAATAAATGTGATTACATAACAGAAAACTTATGATTTAATTATTCCATTTTTCTAATGATAAATTATACTAAATAGTTTAAAACAAGTTTTTTCTCAATAATTTTCCAAAAAATTTCTAATTAAATATAGATCACAAAAACTTACACTCTAAGAAAACATTTCTTAAATAATAAGATATCTACTTTTCAACCATATCATAATAGACAAACACATCCTTACAAAAATTGAATCCTAATAGGCCAACAATTGGGGTTGATCTCTGAGTCGCTGTGATGGTATTTGTTTGATATGTGAGTATTTATTAACCACATTGATTCTGATGGATGTTTGTCTGCAAATAACATATAACAATATTGATTCTGATGGATGTTTGTCTGCAAATAACATATAACAATATATCAGACGAGGAAGCATTTAGACGCTTCACATCAATGATGAAACTTAGTAATATTGATGGTTATTGATGTTCGTTTGCGGGACTTTATTTTATGTGAGCGACGAAACTTTAAAATAATTGAAGGTTCACATCTGAGGAAAGTTCAAAATAATTGAGTGTTGATATTTTGCTGGTATTGAAATGATAATATTTATGTGATATATAAATATTGATTTTAATCCATTAATATTTTCGATAAATTTAATATTATGATTTTTAATTATAAATTTCTTTTTTTTATATTTATTATAAGAAAATAAAAGGTACCTGTTTATATATATAATTTTTATTATTTTTATTTTTATTATTATATATTTAAAAAATATTTTTATTCCATATTTTATTTAAATATTGTTATATATCTTTTATTTTTCCTATATATATATTTTAATGATTTAATTCTTATCTAAATTATGTTATGAAGTGTTTTTATGAAAATTTATAAATTATTTTTAAGTTTTATCCTTTACTTAAAACAAAAAATCATTAATCCCAGAATTTATTATACTCATTTAGTTATATTAATAATTAAACCTTTGTAATTGTTGAGTGCGCTCTTGATATGAAACTTTGTAATCTACTAACTTTTTACTAATATTAAATTCGTTTTAAATATATTCAACTTTTTATAACTGTGGTAAATCTAGAAAGTTTGAAAAGACCTTAACCATTTTTTTTTTAAGGAAATCAAAATTCTATAAAACACTATTATAATTGACCTGTTTTCTCTTCTATTTAATAAATTACTAAAATGTTTTCTAAAACATAAATGTTTTTTATTATATTTGATATTTTTATTTACAATTAATTTTTGTATTAAATTATATTTTTATATTTTTATTTACAATTAATTTTATATATTTTATTTTTTATGTTATACATTTAAAATCTATTTATAATTTATAATTTTAAGATTAAGGGAAATATTCTCTATCTTATTCACTTGATTTAATCTAGTTTGTCTCCCATTGAAAGTACGGCTATGTTTAGGTATCTAATGTATAAGAAGAAGCTTGACAACATGGAATCAAAGTAGTCAAAACCCCCACCTTCGCCTCAAGCGTGGCTGGCAGTGGGTGGCATAAGGATGCCCGGTCTTGGCTCAACCATTAGAGAATTAAGGAGGAGCTCAGTATGGAAAGCAAAGATAATATCAAAAATACTATTACTCCAAGTTTAAGGACAAGTTGTGGGAGGATCAGGACCTAGAAGGTAAAAGGAAACTCAAATACTATAAGGAAGCCATCAACCCCACCATTGATAATCAAAATTATCACTCGGTGTTATCCAACAATAATAAAAAGATGAACATCGCTAAGATAAGAACTAATTCCCATGAGCTTCGGAGGTCTATTCCCAAGACCCCTTGGAACGATAGAATCTGTCAGATTTATGATTCTAAGCAAGTGGAAGATGAAAAGCACTTCCTTTTAGACTCTCGGACTCTTACTCACATTCACTCTCAATTCCCTACCATCTGCCACACTTCCAATCTTTTTGACCTATTAAGCCAACCCACCTATAATGATCTTGGAGCACTTATTTCCCTTATCTTTAACTATAACAACAAGATTTTGAAAATCAAACTTAGATTCTTTCTCCTCTCTTAAAATCTCATAAAACTAATGATAACCATCATCATTATCATTAATACATATTTTTATTTATAATTAATTTTATATATTTTATTTTTAATATTATATATTTATATGTAATAAATATAAGTTTAATTTTCAATATTATATATTTACATAATGCACATTATAATTATAGTTATAATATATAAAATATTCATAATAATTACAAATTTTAAATAATTTAATTACATTATTTTCTATTTCATATTATACTTTTTAGATGATTTAATTTTCATACTCAATGAACTTCTTTCATCTATTCTAGATGACTTGATAGTATTTTAGTTTTGATCATTACATTATTTTATTTTATTTATTTATCGTTATATTTGATTTTTTTTTTGTTTTTAATTATTATATCATACTCTATGGACTATTTTTTTCATTATGTAGTTACCATGTTATATTTTATGAATATTCTTTATTTTGTAGTTATTGAGAAATTATCCACCGTATTCAAAGGATCTAAAATGCGTGGCATAAGACTTTTTTTTAAGTAATCATTCATATATATATATATATAATTTAGATATAATTAATATTAATTAATTTAATATGGTTTATTGAAATGTTATATTATTTTAGATTAAGAAGTTTATATTAGTAGAAATTCTTTTGGTAATAATCACATGCAATTACCTTTATTTTTTTACACCCAGTACATGCTTAAGATAAAGGAAGGAAATCCGATGTTGATTGCTTGCTTTTATATACTTTATACTACCCCGGTTTAAGACAGACGGGGGATGTCTTCGAAAAGGGTGTCCAACGGGAGTAGGTAGTAGTTAATTTATAGAAACACAGCCAACCGATAGGAGACACAAGTTCATTAAAGCAGTTAGTTCACCGAAAGCCCATCAGTGCAGCTTACCCACTCATTGAGAGATTATTGCCCGTTGAGAGAGAGATCTTCTTACACTTACGCCAGTCAGACCCAGCCATGTGAACTGATAGGACCATGTTATATTATTAATTTTAAAATCATTAATTATTTTTAAAAAATATTAATATTATTTTTAATTTATGAAATATGTAGTTAATTATTTTAAATTAAAAATAACAATTTAAAAAATATTAAACATATATTAGTATTAATATGTTATTAATGGTATATATTGTATTGTAACTATAATTTAACGAGTTTTATTAGAAATATTAAAAATAGTATTAGGTTTTTTAATTTCATTTGTAGTGTGATTAAATTTAATATAACATTATAATTATAAGGTTTTTAAGATTATATTTTTAAAATAATATGTATTGAATTCCAAAAATGATATCTAATATAATTGTAAAGGAATAATAAAATATAAAAGGAGGATATGAGAATTGAATGTACATGAAGAGTATAATTATCATTTTTTTAATCACTTTTAATAAATTAAATTAACAATAACATACTTATTATAAATTTTATTGTAAAAATAATAAACTTTTTATATTTTTTACTTATTTTTTTCAAATCAACAAAAATATACTTAAAATTAAAATTAATATATTATGATGAGAGAATAAAATTTTCAAAATAATTGCTTCGAAAACTTTTATATAAATAAAAGATTTGAAAAACTTGCTCAACATTTTTCCATTTCAAAAAAATAATTACTTTGAAAATAATAAAGTGAAAAAACAAACTTTGATTTTTTTTAAAGCCAAAAACATTATATTTTAGATTATAGACTTAAGATATATAAGTTTTGTTTTAATCTAAAAACACCATATTTTACATTATAAACAAAATAAGAAGTAAAGCATGTATGTTACTATGACATTATAAACACAATAAGAAGTAAAGTATTTATGTTAGTACGTTGTTGATATATAAGGTGGGCGAGGATGAAGGTGGTGCAATCGAGTTGTGTGCTACGTATCTTGCCACATTCCTCTTACTAATTAGATGGATTAATATCCTAGTATGTGGGATCTGGTGATTTTCGGCCTTTGTGTCTGTAACTTTGTGGGGTTCCTTTGCTTAAGTCCCCCCATTAGAATATTGGGTTCATCCCCACCGTCGGACTAGTGGTTTTTATCCAGGGAGCATTGTGTGGTGGTGGTGTTTAATGTATTCACACTACCTATGGTAATATGGTGCATGGTATTGGTGCTTTCAAGTCATATTGCCGGTCTCCTTGAAGAACTATCCATTTCACGACACTCCTATAAGATAACATGTTTTTGTATTATATACTGATGAGTTGCTGGAGTATATCTTATGAACAATTGTGGGGTGGATGTAATGAATCTACACATCTGGTCATATTTCTCCATTGTGGTCATACAGATTCTGGCGCTTATTTGGATTGCAACTTTCATTCTCTACCATATCTACTTTCTTCACTTCATATAGACTACCTTATTTTCAGTTGGATTGGCCAAATGCTTGGGTGGTGGAAGTATTTCACGGCTGATATTAATGGTGTAGACATTGAAGAAGGGCTACAGGATCGGTCGTTTAAACCTCCATTCATTGTCTCTCGGCCATGTGAAAGCATCAGTATCCGTATTGGTCATTTTTGGTGGGTATTCAAAGGCTGGTAGTGTTGCTGTTGTTCTAAATAAGGTTGCAAGATTTTTGTTGATTGGGCGGGCTCTCCATGTGTGGTTAATCAAGCATTCCTATTTTATGATCTCGTGGGCAACTTTCGATGTTAGGTTGATCTTTCTCTGAATCTTGGGTGGTTTTGGATTTGAATTCTTTCTGCTTGGAAATTTCATCTCTGTATTTTTGGTAATTGTTTGGGCCTTGAGGTTGGAGTTGGATGCATTAAGTGGGGTGGTTGTAGTTGGGATATCTCCACGTCTAGTTATTCTCAATTGTGGTGTGGGCCTTTGGGAAATGTGGAGTGGCTATCCCATAAATTCTCCACTAGTGCCTACTTTTACCAATGAAGTCATCTTTCACTGCCTTGTCCTAAGTATCGTACTTATGCATTTTTTATACATTCTTGTTTTCATTTCTGGTGGTTGTGCATTGAATTATTCTGGGGATTACCTTACTAGCAGTGTACTGATCTATATCATTGCGGGATTTCTCTCTTGGGGATGGTAATTATTGGTAGCCCGAGTCTCCTGGTGTCATTATTTTCTCTGACAGGTATACTGGCTCGATGATCATTCCTTGACATTTATTTGGATGCCAACTGGTGGTAGCTTGGTTAGATTTGGGACGCTCTCTGATGATACCTTGGATGTTGATGTACCACTACATGAAGATTTTATTCGTGCCACCATGTCAGTTGAACGAGCATATGCACATCACCCTGGATCCACTACATCGAATGTGCTGGAATTAGTGCCTCCACTTGGAAATTGTTCGGAGCCACCTGGGGGCCATGCAAATTTTGATTTCCATCAAAATTCCTTTCATTCTCGAATGCATTGGAAGGTTCATCGGAATAAGTCGATATGGGGTTCGGGGGAACCACATTTATGTAGATTTTTCCATGACGTCCTTTGGGACCGTGTTTACAGATTACAAAACCATGCTCTAGTTGGTAGATGGCACTGTGTTGATTTACATAAGTTGGACATGGCATTTTGGGTTGATTCGCAGTGGACTCCCCTGCTAGGTTACTCTCTGAAATTTATTAAATTGTTGAAAAATTGGTGCTCATTTCATTTCCTACATTATGAAGATTTGGAAAAAATTTGGGTTCGTCCATGGGTACAAAGGCGCAACTTTTTGCAACTATGTTTGTGGTATGTAGGTTTTAATCCTATTCTGGACACCCCCTAGAATTCCTGGTGTGGATGAAGCTTCCCGACTTACCACTGGAATATTGGACTCGGGAGGCTCTTATGGTGACTGGGAATTATGTGGGTCGTTTTGTCTACATGGACCCCTGTATACTTGGTGCTCATGACAAGAGGGTGGCCTGGGTTCTGGTGGAGGTCAATTTAGTTAGGGGGCTCTCAGAATGGGGATCAAGGCGTATCTGATAGAGGGTGGATTATTGGGGGATTCCTTTTTGTTGCATTTTGTGTCATCAGAATGGGCATCTACTAGAATGGTGCCCTCGCTAGCTTCACCCAAGTTTGAGATCGACTAGTTTGGACAGTGCTTATTTTGAGGTCCCCCATCACGCTATGAATTCAGGTACTTCTACTCACTCCAAATATTATTATTTTTACTATCATGCCCCCCCTCTGGGGTGTTAAGTCTCTACCAATCCTGCTAATTTTTCTCACTCTAGGATAACTTGTTGATCCCTCCTGAATTTTTTTTGGCTCCATCTGACCCCCTCCCTCTACATTTTTCCCATGCTGCCCCTTAAAATCCCCTCTTCCTCAGTCATCCCTACTCCCCCTACACCTTCATCCACTACATCCACTGTACTCTTGAGCTTTGGGTCAACCCTTCTTCAGACCACACCACTCTTGCTCCTACTGGGATTTCTAGTCAGTCCCCCAATCGATCACCGGGGCATACCCACATCACATCATCTCCACATAACTCAGTCGAATATTATGTGGAATTCCTTCTTCAACACTCCACTTTTGGCTTATCTTATCTCACTTTTCATAAGGGATTGGGTCAAACATTCAACCATGTCATTAGCCCTGCATCCACTCGTAATGTTACCACCACTCGGGGGGGGAGGCGCCCACACCGTTAAGGGAAAAACGTGGGAAAAAACCTTTGTGATGATTTCTCTAGTTTACTCAATATTCACATTCCACATTTCGTTACTATTGTGGGCCTTGGAGCTTGTTCCCCCCTATCACACCCTTCATGACGACTATTTTATCCGTAGACATCCGTGGGTTGGGGGATATTCCCAAAAAGCTATCCCTTCGATGTTTAATCTCCTCCATTCATCCTTATTTTATTCACATTGAGGAATATATGTCCTCTGTAGTACGATCCATTTCTTATTTCACTACAAGGAAAAGACCCTCTATCGTAGGTTATAAAGGAGGTTTTTAGTGTTATAAAATTGGCCAAAATTGTCAAAAAAACATTTGCTACAACATTCATTTATGGTTACGGAAGTTTTGGTGGAGCTTTTAATGGAAATTCAACACAACTAAAAATATTGGGCTGCTGGAGGTTATTAAGGATGTTTTTTACATTGGTGTGCTACTAAGGTTTCAACGCACCGGTGTGTGTCGTCTAGAAGGTGGCATTTGAGGTGGCCGAAGGTGCATGCACCAGGCCGTCGAGGTATAAAACTGCACCAGGCACAGTGTTGGTTATACAATGCATGTGGCCATTCTAATTGGTCTTGGGATTTGTACGGTGCCCATAGGTCGTCTCAACACACATGTTCGTAGACTTATAGAAACACACCGGTGTGTCATATCAGAAAAACGCACCGAGATTTATAATTGGTATTGGTATTTGTGCAGTGCCCATAGGTTCTACAAATGCACCGGTGCGTAGTCTCACATAAATGCACCGGTGCGCAGTATCACAAAAACAAACCGAGATTTTTAATTGGTTTTGGTATTTGTGCGGTGTCCATAGGTTGTAGAAACGCACCGATGCGCTGCAGCATACAAACGCACCAGTGTACAATAACTGACACACACCGGTGTTCATTTTGTATTTTTTAGAAGCATCGACCCGTGTCAGTGCAATTATTGTGATTTTTTAAAATTCATTATCATCAAAAGTCGACACATCTTATAACAGTATTCATATTAATTAAATTTTTATTAATGCATTTGAATGTGATGTTTAGATTAATTTTTTATATCATATCATAATTATTGTGATTTTTTAAAATTCATTACTCATCAAAAGTCGACACATATATATCTTATAATAGTATTCATATGAATTAAATTTTTATTAGTGCATTTGAATGTGATGTTTGGATTAATTTGTTATATCATATCATCAAATTTCACATCTCTTCATTATAATATTTAATCATCCATAAATTTAATCAGTGGACTTACATTTCACAGCGACAATGGAGAACACAACAGAATAAATTAAAACACACACACATACACACACACACACACACACACACACACACATATATATATATATGAATAAGACAGTCTTTGTCATACAAAATGGGATAGTTATTGTTATTCCTTTGTCTTTCAATTGGGACATTATGTGCATTACATTAAACAAAATTTCTGATTTCATAGACAAATATTTCTAAAAATAAAGCGCCTTGCTTTGATATCCAAACATAGTGATCATTATTCTTTGCTTGAACTGCAGTCACTGCTAGTGCTACTTCCATGACTTGGGTTATTTTTAGGAATGTTTTGTTCGCAGTGTTTATTTTTTTCTTCTTCTTCACCTTCCATCAACAAACATAAAAATAAAATGTAATGTGTATATACATTAGTGAGAATAATGAAAATTGCAATATTAAATAATATACATCAATGTAAATCGAAAAGAAATGACATACCATAGAAAAAATTGACTCATAAACTATACACATTCTTTCAAAACCATTTACCATGCCATCTTTCAAGATTTCATCTGTTGGCACAGTTCCATACTTTGTTTCCTGCAAGTTTTATGCCCCATAGCAAATCATATATTTAATATAAAAGAATTTTTTGTTCTATTAATTATAGATAGAGCTAAGTAAAACAAGATCGATAGATGCTTACAAATGCCACAATTAATTTTGGATATGCCAACATATACTCACAACCCATATTTAACCCAATTTCAATCAATTCGTCTGATGGTTCTTCTTTGTATGTTAGCACCTGTTTGAAGACATTCAATGATTATTTTTGTAAAACAACTTAAAAAATACAAAAATGAAATCTAGTTAAGTTGTTATGAGAAAGTAACAATTACTCACAAACTTAGATATCAACCCTTTTATTCCTTGTCGTCCTGATTTATGTGCTGAATGGCTTTCATTTTATTTTCTTTTTTATAAGAAAATACTTGAAAATTAATATTTAATGCTAATTTTTTTTATTTATTGTACCTAATTATCAAAAAAATCAATGATTACATATTACATTTGAAACACTTTGTTGTTGAGATGGCTCCTCCTATGATGCAATTATGTACATTTCTTTGACCATCTCCTTGTACACCTTTTTGGACATTCCTATTAGCATATTTCTGATATCAGCTCATTCATCTTTTGAGATTTTCATGATCTTCCTGAAAATGTAATATGACAATAAAATATTTAATTTTTCTATTGATATATGAAAATTAAATATAACAAAAGTGATATTTATAAATAATTCTAGACAAACATTTAAAGGAATATTACTTTTTCATACTTTTTTTTTTTTTTTGTACGTTTTTGCTATTAAAAGTATGACATGTCTCATTGACCAATTCTATGGAAACTATTTTAGATATAATTTGGTTCTTGGAATCTTTAGATTGATTTTTGTATTGTAAGTGGGTTCGTTCCACTAGATCCCTCAAACTTTTGTAAAAGTTTTTCCCCCTTTTGTTAACCTCCAACACCACTGCATATGAGCTAAGGAGCAATTCAATTTCATTTGCATGTTCTATTTTTTTCTTTTCTTAGAAAAACATTCATTTTCTGAGTTGTTGGTCCCTATAGAACATTAAATAGATGTACATTAATAGATTCTTTGACACATGTTATCTAATAATTTTAAGTATATTATTAATGAAAATTAAAAAAGGAAACTCATATTGGATCGATAGTATTTTTTCATTCACCTAATTCATCCTTTTGAAAATTTTCCATCAAACTTTTACGCTCTTCTTGTCCTAGATCAGAAATAACCTTATCGAGCTTCGTCATTTTGTGGCTCTGCATGATACACAATAAAGAATACATATTAGTTAAACTTACATATAGTTCAAAAATAATATTTTTTGTAAAGAATTTACAAAGAACTTGCCTTTTTTTCTTTTCTTGATGTGTTATCAGTATTTTTGTTACTTGATCTCTTGTCAGTCATTTCTTTATCAATTTGAAACCTGTACCATATCATTCATTAATATATTTATAAATAAATTGTCAACTTTTCAGGTAGAAATAAAAATCTCAAGAAATTGGTGCGTCATTCATGTTGTACGCACTGACGGCAGTGCGTGGGGGTCTTATAAACGCACCGCACAAACAGTATAATAGACCGTACGGTGCTCTATGTCAACAAAGAGCGCCACTGCATTACATGTTAACTACCACACCGATTAACACAGAGAAAATAATAAAAATCATTCAGTGTTAGTTTTTATAGCATAAACACCCCGCGTAAACAAGGGACCACCATACAGTGCTCTCCGCCAACTATGAGACCCAATGCATTGCATTATATGTCACATGGTACACCGATTAACACAATAAAATATTTTTTTTTGTGAAACAAAAAATTCACGGTGTGCCACAATGAAATAGCACATCGGTGTGCTATTTTACATATGGCGCAGTCATTAAAAAAATTATTTTTAAATTCTTTATTACATAGTAATTTCGTGGTGTGCTGGGATAATACAGTGCATCAGTGTGCTAGGTTATGCAGGGCGCACCAATTTAAAAAAAAAAAAAAAAAAAAAAAATTCACGCAAGGGATGACATGGATTGGGATTAGACTATAAAAGTCCTCCCGTGGGTTGGATGTCAACCTAAAATGAAAGACCCTAATTCTGAAATCACAGAAACAGGGAGAAGAAAGGCTAGAAACAAAAAGTATGAAGGGTTTAGGGTAAAAATGGATTTTTTTTTTTTTTTTTTCCCTGAAAATGAAAAACAAATTGAAATTTTTTTCTTACTTCGTAAAACAATTGCAGAAAAACTAAAAAAAATCAAATTTAATTAAGAGATCATTTTAAATTCTATGTTATAGGGTTTGAATCACCAGAGGTTTGGAATTATGATTGTCTGAATACTTATGTTCCAACGTATTTTGTTGCTCCATAGTGCTCTTGTGCTCTCTTGCTCCAGGTATGTCTCCTGCAAATTTCTGGCTGAAAATTTTTGCAAATCTAGTGAAATAATGAAAATGTTTAGTATTTAAAGAATTGTTTTATGAAATTAAATTTTTGAAAATATTTTGCCACCCATTTTTCAATTTACCGTTTTTTTTTTCACTTAAAGAAAATAGAGTTGTGCTTTTTTATTTACAATTATCCCTCACCAATGCGTCACTTAATAAAATTGCATTGGTGCGTCCATTGGTAACACGACACCGGTGCGTAGTAACTAAAATGCACTGGTGCGGTTATATGTACATTAGCACCAATTTGTGGTTAAGGCACCGAAATTACTTTTAGGTGTGTACACCAAAATTTAGTGAACTCCAACCGTAGAAATTGAGAATTAGAATTTTGTTTATTCTTGATGGCAATATGCAATTAGAATTGGAATTTTTTTTATTCTTGAGAATTAGAATTAGAATTAGAATTGGATAAATTCTTGATGGAAATAATTATTCTTCCAATGCATTTTGTTTACTGCAGGAGGTCCCCACTGATTATGTGGAGAGAATGCAATGTGGGGTGTGTGAAGATGTAATACTAAAGGGCCCAAGTGGGAAATTGTGGCATGTGAACCTATGCTATACTAAGACATGGGCAGTTTTCACAAACAGTTGGGAAATTTTTGTTTCTGAGTGGTTTATTGAAGTTGGAGATATTTTAGATTTTAGACATGTTGGAAATGTACATTTTGCTGTGAAAATCTTTGGGCCATTTATTGTTTAAGTGAAAGATTAAACAATAATCATATGCTCTCAAACTTTTTTGTTTGCTATTATTGCACACTGTTTCATGTCAATTTATGTCCAACGTGAAAGGTGTTGTTTATTTTTATTATCTATCGTTGCACTGTTTTTTTGGTCAACTTGGCAAGTAGTTCTGTGTATAGTTTTTTAATAGTTTGTCTAACTACGAGATGTTTTGTGGTTTCAATTTATTTTTGGTTATATTTTTCTATGTATAGTTTTTTTAATTACTTGGATCACCTTAGTGAGACTCAAAATTAATAAATGCGATTATATAACAGAAAACTTATGATTTAATTATTTCATTTTCTTGATGATAAACTATACTACATAGTTTAAAACAAGTTTTAATTTTTCAAAAAATTTCTAATTGAACTAAATATAGATCACAAAAACTTACACTCCCAAAAAAAACAAATCTTATCTTAAATAATAAAATATCTACTTTTCAACCCTATTTTAATAGACAAACACATCATTATAAAAATTGAATCCTAATACGCCAACACATCCTTGTAAGAATTAAACCCTGATAAACCATTCAACATATCCTTTTGCAATAATTAAACCATAATGAAAAGTTAAACAAACCTGCTCCTAAACATCCTAACTGAAAACCATGCTTATAATCACTATAATTAAAAATCAAATAAGAAAGATGCTGTTTATTTTAATATTACCATTGATATTTATTTGCGGACTTCAGTCTACGTCAGTGAGGGAGCTTTTAAAATAATTGGGGTTGATCTCTGAGTCGTTGTGATGGTATTTGTTTGATATGTGAGTATTTATTAACCACATTGATTCTGATGGATGTTTGTCTGCAAATAACATATAACAATATATCAGACGAGGAAGCATTTAGACGCTTCACATCAATGATGAAACTTAGTAATATTGATGGTTATTGATGTTCGTTTGCGGGACTTTATTTTATGTGAGCTACGGAACTTTAAAATAATTGAAGGTTCACATCATTGAGGAAAGTTCAAAATAATTGAGTGTTGATATTTTGTTGATATTGAAATGATAATATTTCTGTGATATATAAATATTGATTTTAATCCATTGATATTTTCGATAAATTTAATATTATGATTTTTAATTTTAATTTTAATTTTTTTTTTTATTATTTATTATAAGAAAATAAAAGACACCTGTTTATATATAATTTTTATTAATTTTATTTTTATTATTATATATTTAAAAAATATTTTTATTCCATATTTTATTTAAATAATGTTATATATCTTTTATTTTTCATATATATATATATATATATATTTATTTTAATGATTTAATTCTTATCTAAATTATGTTATGAAGTGTTTTTATGAAAATTTATAAATTATTTTTAAGTTTTATCCTTTACTTAAAAAAAAAAATCATTAATCCCAGAATTTATTATACTCATTTAGTTATATTAGTAATTAAACCTTTGTAATTGTTGAGTGCGCTCTTGATATTAAACTTTGTAATCTACTAACTTTTTACTAATATTAAATTCGTTTTAAATATATTCAACTTTTTATAACTGTGGTAAATCTAGAAAGTTTGAAAAGACCTTGACCATTTTTTTTTTTTAAGGAAATCAAAATTCTATAAAACACTATTATAATTGACTTGTTTTCTCTTCTATTTAATAAATTACAAAAATGTTTTCTAAAACATAAATGTTTTCTATTATATTTGATATTTTTATTTACAGTTAATTTTTTGTTAAATTATATATATATATATATATATTATTTACAATTAATTTAATATATCTTATTTTTTATGTTATACATTTAAAATTTATTTATAATCTATAATTTTAAGATCAAGGGAAATATTTTCTATGTTATTCACTTGATTGAATCTCGTTTGTCTCCCATTGAAAGTACGGCTATGTTTAGGTATCTAATGTATAAGAAGAAGCTTGACAACATGGAATCAAAGTAGTCAAAACCCCCACCTTCGCCTCAAGCGTGGCTGGCAGTGGGTGGCATAAGGATGCCTGTTCTTGGCTCAACCATTGGAGAATTAAGGAGGAGCTCAGTATGGAAAGCAAAGATAATATCAAAAATACTATTACTCCAAGTTTAAGGACAAGTTGTAGGAGGATCAGGACCTAGAAGGTAAAAGGAAACTCAGATACTATAAGGAAGAGATCAACCCCACCATTGATAATCAAAATTATCTCTCTGTGTTGTCCAACAATAATAAAAAGATGAACATCGCTAAGATAAGAACTAATTCCCATGAGCTTCGGAGTGAGACTCGGTGATGGTCTATTCCCAAGACCCCTTGGAACGATAGAATCTGTCAGATTTACGATTCTAAGCAAGTGGAAGATGAAAATCACTTCCTTTTAGACTCATGGACTCTTACTCACATTCACTCTCAATTCCCTACCATCTGCCACGCTTCCAATTTTCTTGGCCTATTAAGCCAACCCACCTATAACGATCTTGGACCACTTATTTCCCTTATCTTTAACTATAAAAACAAGATTTTGAAAATCAAACTTAGATTCTTTCTCCTCTCTTAAAGTCCCATAAAACTAATGATAACCACCATCATTATCTTCTTCTTTTTTTGTTAATTCCGTAGGACCTGAATTTTCTATTATTTAGAGAAAGTTGCTAAATAAATACATCAAGAAAATTGTGCCTCAACCTGCCCAAGGGGAAACCAGGACTGTTGGCCATCTTAAAAAGTTAAAGGCCAACCAAAAGCGATATTGTTTCAGTCTATCAGTAGCAGCTAGAACTACACGGCTATGTCCATAATACTTACATATGAAGCAACAACTATAAAGTTGACAAACAAAAAGCATATAAAAACAAAAAGAAACAAAGAGGTCTAGCCATCAGAAGATTGCACAGGGGCTGGATCTTCAGTAGAGGATCCAAGCAGCTCCACCCATTGCAAATCACGCAACTGCTCTTCAATGCGTCCAATTCTATCATTCTGCTGCTTTTGAATCTTGGTCATGGAAGTCATGTCCTATTTAATATGATTAAGCTCAAATAACAGGGAAGAATGAGCTTCCTGTTCCTTCATACTCATCAGGGCTTTGGCAAGAACACATTTAAACCTCCAATACATCTTAACAGTTTGCTGGAAAAGAGATACTCTGCCCCTAGTACTACCAGGGTCAAGCAGGAAATCCATTGTTGCTTGTTGCTGCTGTAGATCAACCTCATCTTCCGAACTGTGCTTCTCCCAATCCTGAATATTCTTACGAATAGGCAAAGGGGTTGTAGCAGTGTAAGAGTTAACCAAACTTTCAACAACCTACGCATTAGTCTTGCACCCTCGCTTGCAAGAGCACGAAGAGAGATTTGTTTGCTTAACCTTGGCTCGTGTTTTGCGAGCTGGCGAGGTGGATTTGGTCATACTGGCTCCCAACAAGCCAAAACCCTCTTCGCCTACTCTGGAACCCTGTAAGCAGCCTCTGTAACCGACTCAAAGCACTACTGTAATGCCCTCCTGTGTTGTGCCAAACAGAGGGAATAAACAATAGAATTATGCAAACGCGCATAACACTAGCTTGCAATATTCCATGAAGAGGCATCTCATCAACGGAGGGTGGTATAATTGCAATAGATCGTGGCCGCATACGAAGATGGTGGTCATAATTACGAGACTGACAGCCATCTCATTCATTAAACGCTGTTGACAGCCGAGGTCCTGACCCGCACCTCAATCGAGGGTTATCTCGTATATCTCTATCTCGTAGATCTTTGTCTACAATGAGTTGCAGAGAGTAAAATTCAATATTCCAGGCCCTAGCAGAGGGGGTGATATCAAGATGTCTGTCACGATGTTGGCAACCCCAATTTGCCAAATAATCAGCCGCTTCATTGCAATCTCGCCGAGTATGAGATGGAATGATGTAGTGTAATTGATTGACCAAAGTCTCAATCTCTTGTAGCAAAGTTTCCATTCGCCAACTTTTGCTAATTTTATCCCAGTGTGTACCTTCTTGAAGTTTAGTCAAAGCTCCAATAACCATAGTAGAGTCCCCTTCAACGATAAGGCGGTGGAAATGTTCGCGCTTGGCTATGATTAATCCGTGTTGGAGGGAAGTCAATTCAGCCTCATTGTTTGTCGCATAAACAAGATCCAGAGCATAAACTCGATAGACTTCACCTTGGGAATTCCTGAAAACACCTCCTATGCCAGCTTGCCCAGGATTGCCTTTAGAGGAACCATCGAAATTAAGTTTGATGAAGCCCAGAGTAGGCGGTTGCCAACATTGAGGGAAATGTTGCCGAGGAGCTCTGAATTTCCAAAGATTGCCAGCTAACATTTGTGGGTGGAGATTTAACTTATGCAAAATTTGTACTTCAAACCCTTCTACTTTCCAGTCATCTTGGAGCCATTTTTCAACCAGGGTAGTTTCTCTGATATTGTCAAGCACCTTTTCCTAGACCTTGTGAATGGGCTTGTCCTCACCTTGGAAAATTCACTGATTACGTTCCTTCCAAATATTCCAAATTAAAAAACCCAATACCAGCTGCCATGCTCGATTTAAAACCACACATTTATAACCACTTTTTCGCCAATTCAAAAGTGTGGTAATAACGCTGGTGGGATCACGATCGGTGTGCCTGAAGGTAAATTCTAAACTTCGCCAAAGAGGTGCCACATAGCCACAACTATTGAAAATATGTTCAGTGGTTTCATTGGCTTGTCTGCAGAAAGAGCATACTGACGGGCCTATCATACCTCACTTCTGTAGATTGTCCCACGTTAGAATTTTCTTACGACTAGCAATCCATAAGAAGTATGCCGCTTTCGGCCAATGGTACATGGACCAGATTTTCTTCCAAAGGGGAGAACCAGGAGCATGGTGAATGTGGGCTTGTATATGATAAGCCTCATTAATAGTAAACATTCCTTTTGTGCGATAACCCCAACGAAGAATGTCTGTCCCTGTTTGTATCTTGATTTTCCTGGTCTGCATCTCACGATCATAGTTATGCCATTGCAGAGTGTCTGGTGCACCAGGCCATGCAGCTTTCTCTTTCCATCTCCGCCATTGAGTCATCTGATGCTGAGTCCAATAATTGGAGACCAATCGGTGATGTGGAGTATTGGTGAATAAGAAGAGTTCAGCAAGATCTAATCGAGTAAATAATTTATCTCTTTGTTGCCACGAATCCTCCCAAAAGAGTGCAGTGGTGCCATCCCTTACTTCTCAGAAACTATGCTGGCGAATAAGAAATCGATTACCCGCTGCGAGATTCCAAATCGCTAATCCTTTGGGAACAACATCAATTTTCAATTTTCCTGAAATAGAGTGCGGCATCTCATACTTAGTTTCCCAGAGTGTCTTCCACAAGTCCTGTCCCCCCTGGAGCCACCACCACCATAGTTTTGCGCCCATCACTTGATTAAGGATATAGGGATCACGAAGACCCAGCTCCCTTGAAGATTTAGACTTAATCATCGTCTCCCACGACACTAGAGCCCACTTCTGACTATTTTGCGCTCCTCTTGCTTCGGAATAAGAGTAAGGAAAGTGGCGTTGAGAGCTGGATATAGCTTACGATGCCTCCTAGATTCTTCAACCACATCCGTGATATCCTAACCGATAAACTTCCAGGCTGCCTTGAAAAATTCAGCAGTGAACCCGTCGAGTCTCAGAGCTTTATTCCTTGGCAAATGCATAACAGCTGCTTCAACTTCCTCCAGACTTACTTCTCGCAGTAACGCTAAATTCTTCTTTCTGGTGATGATGGAGGGAATATGCCTTGTTATTTTAGCAATGGCATCTTCCCTATTCAGCGTAGGCTCTGTTAGCAATTCTTTGAAGTGATTACGCAATTCCTGTGCCATTTCCTCATGTTGAAAGAGACGAGTACCAGTCCGATCTTTTAAAGAAAATATTCGATTATGCTGTCTTCGCTGAATCATTGTTTTATGAAAAAAATGAGTATTACGCTCTCCTTCCCGTAACCATTGAATTCGAGATTTTTGTTTCCACAAAATCTCTTCTTGTTTTCTCCGTTCTTCTAGACTGCTAAGGGTAAGACCTTCTTCGATGCTCAAAGCTTCCGTGCGGCCATGCAGTATCATTTGTTGCTGCAAATATTTCATTTTTTCTTGAAGGCGAAGTTGATCCTGATGGATATTACCAAACTATTCTTTATTCCATTTTTTAATTTCAATTTTTAAATGCTTAAGTCGGACCTGAAACGAATGCATCTTATTTCGCCCAATAATTAAATTCATTTCCCACCATTTTTTGGCTTTATCTAAAAAATGTGGATCACGGAGCCAAAAAAGTTCAAAGCGGAAAGGCCGATTCATGGGGCCAGCTTTGACATCAATATCAAGACGAATAGGCCAATGGTCTGATCCCAAAGATGGTAAAATTTCCGCTTCATAATATACATCAAGGCTGACTAGTGCTTCAAATGCCAGAAACCTATCCAAACGAGAGGCTATTTGATGTCGCTCTCCTCGGCGATTATTCCAAGTGAATTTACCATTTAATGTTGGAATGTCTACTAGATGAAGATCTGTAAGAAGGTCGCGAAATAACGCCATATCTGGATCATCATGCCAAAGTCCTCCTTTCTTTTCATCCAAATTTAAAATCATATTAAAATCCCCACCCAGGAGCCAATACGGGGCAGGAAATAGTTGATTGAGGGTTCGGATGTCCTGAAGAAAACTCTGGCACTTGCCTGGAATAGACGGGCCATACACTGCAGATATAAAGAGCTTCTCTTGGGAGCCAATATGCCTAAAATACCCTGCTAAAATTCGAGGAAAGGCAAGCCAACCATCCACTACAATTTCCGCCGGGTTCCAAAGCACTGCTATGCCACCTGATGTACCACGAGAATCAATTGCCATAGATTCGTAATGGGGATTAAAATTGTTAAGGAGACTACTCAGTTTACAGCCAGTTATCTTGGTTTCTTGAAGTAACATAACTTGAGGTTTTTCAGACCTCAATTTCTCTTTTAAAAACATTTTCTTGCCTCGACTATTGAGACCTCTTATATTCCATGAGAGGACTTTCAATGAGAAAACTTAGGAGTTTGTTGGAAGAGCATTGTTAACGGTACTATCTTACCGGTATTGATCAGCATTTCCCCTACTAACTGTATGGATTCTTGCAAGGTTCTTCGGCCACACTTCTTAGGGGCTTTTGGAGGAGTAGGTGCATTGGTTGCCTGTTCCACAACTTGAACCTCCTTATGTGCTTGCACGGTGAGATACCTTTCAAAGGTTTCTTTATATAATTTTTTCTCCTCGATAGGGATGAATCGGTCGTCAATGTTTCTCCAATAATTCAGAAGACGCTTTAGAACCCTTTCTTCAGCACAAAGTTCCTCTTTATGATATTCAACATCCATAGGGACCTGATCTAGCGGCAAACCCATTTGCGGACTCGAGGTAGTCTCTACAGTATCTTTGATTGCTTTGCGTTTCCCCGACTGACTTGGTTGGGTGCTGGGTTCCTCAATAGGACGACCGCCTTCCAACTTTGGAACTGCTGAGTTTGTAGTCGATGGTTCACCTTCAGTTTGGAGGACCTCATATCGATTTAATTGTTGATTAATCGACTTTTTCTGTGTTGAGGTGTTGATCCAGGTGGATATCGGTGGCCTCCCACCTATTCCATTTGGACCCGCAGCATCAATTCTTTCAGTTTTTCAGCTTCAGCACAGCTTACTATTTATAGCAGGTTTTCGGGTCCTGCACACCCGGAGCCGTTTTGGAGCATTAATAATTCAGGTGGATATTGGTGGCCACCCATCGAGTCCATTTGAACCCCCAACATTAGTTATTTCAGTTTGTAAGTTTCGGCACAACTTACTATTTTTAGCAGTTTTTCGGGTCTTAAACTTCCGGAGCCGTTTTGAGGCCCTAAACGACGTTTTTTGGGAAAACGGAGAGCAACATGGGTCCATGGATCGATGTTGCTCGTTCAAAAGTTGTACTCCTCGGACAGATCTTTCTAACGAGCTATTGAGCGCATCAAATGGAGATCAGATGCCAAAGTTACATCCCCGGGAAGTTGAACCACCAATTTACCCAAACGGGGCCCACAGTTTTGGCGCTTCATCTCCTACGGTTAGGGTTTTGGACGTTTCGGATTCTACATTGTTTCTCAAAAATAAATAGACCCTCAAGCCTCATTGTAACACAGTTCAGGGGCTGGTAGCAGCCACATCTCTTCTCAGGGATACGCTGCCAGTACCATAGCTCATCTATTTCCATTATGTCTGTAATAGGCCTGCGAGCCTCAATGTAACACAGTTCAGAGGCATGTAGCCGCCACATCTCTTCTCAGAGATAGCTACCAGCGCCCTAGCTTGTTTCCGTTATGTTTGTAAGCTTATTTCAATCATTCTTTTATTAATAAAATGAAGCATTATTTCTGCTACATATCTGTATCTATGGTTATATCTGTATTCTGTTGCGTTCCTGCATAAAATCCGGATCAGTGGTATCAGAGCGGGTCTTCTTTTTCTCTATTTTTCTTTTCATATCCTCAACGTGGCCAGGGTATAAGGAGTTCAACCTCGCAACCCCGACGACCCCCCATGGCGGAAGGAAAGAAAGACGAGGGAGCAGGAGATCTTGTCAAAATATTGCTCGAGGATGCCCTCGAGAAACATAGGAACGCGATGATGGACAATTTTTTTTTCAGATCCTTCAATGGCTGCCCACCGGTGGCACATCTACATCCAGCATGTCTACCAACAGGTCCGTGACATCCTGGACAAATCCAACACCAAGTTCAGCAAAATTTCCCCCCCCATGGAGGAACTTAACGCAATGGAGACCATTGCTTCCTAAGGAGGGAGGAATGATCCAGGTGGATATCGGTGGCCTCCCACCTATTCCATTTGGATCCGCAGCATCAATTCTTTCAGTTTTTCAGCTTCAGCACAACTTACTATTTATAGCAGGTTTTTGGGTCCTGCACACCCGGAGCCGTTTTGGGGCATTAATAATCCAGGTGGATATTTGTGGCCACCCATCGAGTCCATTTGAACCCCCACCATCTGTTATTTCAGTTTGTAAGTTTCGGCACAACTTACTATTTTTAGCAGTTTTTCGGGTCTTAAACTTCCGGAGCTGTTTTGAGGCCCTAAACGACGTTTTTTGGGAAAACAGAGAGAAACATGGGTCCATGGACCGATGTTGCTCGTTCAAAAGTTGTACTCCTCGGACAGATCTTTCTAACGAGCTATTGAGCACGTCAAACGGAGATCGGATGCCAAAGTTACGTCCCCGGGAAGTTGAACCACCAATTTACCCAAACGGGGCCCACAGTTTTGGCGCTTCATCTCCTACGGTTAGGGTTTTGGACGTTTTGGATTCTACATTGTTTCTCAAAAATAAATAGACTCTCGAGCCTCATTGTAAGACAATTCAGGGGGTTGGGAGCCGATACATCTCTTCTCAGAGATAAGCGCTACCAGTGCCCTAGCTCACCACATCTCTATCATGTCTGCATTGTAACACAGTTCAGGGGCTGGTAGCCGCCACATCTCTTCTCAGGGATATGCTGCAAGTACCCGAGCTCATCTATTTCCATTATGTCTGTAATAGGCTTGCGAGCCTCAATGTAACACAGTTTAGAGGCCTGCGTACGCCACATCTCTTCTCAGAGATACGCTACCAGCGCCCTAGCTTTTTTCCATTATGTTTGTAAGCTTATTTCAGTCATTTTTTTATTAATAAATTGAAGCATTATTTCCGCTGCATCTCTGTATCTATGGTTATATCTGTACTCTGTTGCGTTCCTGCATAAAATCCGGATCAGGTGTGCTGTTGTGTACCTGAAGAACGACTAGTTTGTTTTTGAGTCTGGACTGGAATAAAAACTTCTTCCTCTGTTCGAATTTGGTCAGGGTTTATGGGGTTCGGAGGAGAAGGAATCTTAGCAGTATTCAAAGGGCAAGATTTATACAGATGGCCATATTCATGGCATCGCCTACAACGAAACGAAATGTGCTCATAATCCAGAAGTTGATTCCAGATTTTACCCTCATATTCTAACTCAATCATTTCTGGCAAGGGCTCTAATATGTTCATATATACACAAATGCGAGCAAAAGAAGTATATCGGCCCCGCCGAGTTGTATCAGCTATCTTAACAAAATTTCCTAAGGAATTTCCTATGCCCTCCAGAATAGTCGGAGCCCAAAAATCAATCGGAAGACCGAACAGACAAACCCAAACAGGGGCAGCAAGAAATTGCTCCTGATCTGGGTTGTAGCATTCTTCCCATTGCCGAATAAAAAGACCTGTATTTCTATAGAAGTAAGGTCCGCCTTAAAAAATGCGTTCTTTATCTAACAGATTAGTAAAAGTAACAGTGAAAAAACCTCTGGCCCCAAATTTGAGGTCAATATGACCTTTGGGTTGCCACTTTATTTGAATCCATTTCAGTAAATCCTTTTCTGTAGGCCAGACACCTATGAACTTACAGATTAAGGCATGATCTTTCATATAACCACGATACTCATTCAGTGTTGTTGCTGGTATAGTGAACCGTGGCTTCTTAACAGATCTCAGCAGACAGGGCCCTTTCAACCTAGCTTGCCAGTCGACTCCCAAAACTGGCGAAGAGGTCTGAGTTCCATCTCGCGACGGCTGCATGGAAGGTCTGTCTCCAGCTGTGACATTACGGAAGGAGGGGGTTGCGACTCCCCCTCCTGAAACGGCCGCCATAAACAAAACCAGCCGCACTGTTAATAAAAACGGAAACTGCTATGTGCAAAGTCGGAAGTGCCCTGGTGCGTGAAGCACATAACCTTAGTTTCTCTGGTTCAGGTTCTTGGAGCATTCTTGGAGCGTTCTCTCTTCATAACAATAACCACCATCATTATCATTAATACATATTTTTATTTATAATTAATTTTATATATTTTATTTTTAATATTATATATTTACACAATGCACTTTATAATTATAATATATTCATAATAATTACAAATTTTAAATAATTTAATTCCATTATTTTCTATTTCATATTATACTTTTTAGATGATTTAAGTTTCATACTCTATGAACTTCTTTCCTCTATTCTAGGTGACTTGATAGTATTTTAGTTTTGATCATTACATTATTTTATTTTATTTATTTATCGTTATATTTTGTTTTTTTGTTTTTAATTATTATATCATACTCTATGGACTATTTTTTTGCATTATGTAGTTACCATGTCATATTTTATGAATATTCTTTATTTTGTAGTTATTGAGAAGTTACTCACCGTATTCAAAGGATCTAAAATGTGTGGCATAAGACTTTTTTAATATATATATATATATATATATATATATATATATATATATTAATTAATTTAATATGGTTTATTGAAATGTTATATTATTTTAGATTAAGAAATTTATATTAATAATTTTAAAATTATTAATTATTTTTAAAAAATATTAATATTATTTTTAATTTATGAAATATGTAGTTAATTATTTTAAATTAAAAATAACAATTTAAAAAATATTAAACATATATTAATATTAATATGTTATTAATTGTATATATTGTATTGTAACTATAATTTAATGAGTTTTATTAAAAATATTAAAAATAGTATTAGGTTTTTTAATTTCATTTGTAGTGTGATTAAATTTAATATAACATTATAATTATAAGGTTTTTAAGATTATATTTTTAAAATAATATGTATTGAATCCCAAAAAATGATATCTAATACAATATATATTGTTATTGTAAAGGAATAATAAAATATAAAAGGAAGATATGATAATTGAATGTACATGAAGAGTATAATTATCATTTTTTTTAATCACTTTTAATAAATTAAATTAACAATAACATACTTATTATAAATTTTGTTGCAAAAATAATCAACTTTTTATATTTTTATATTTATTTTTTTAAATCAACAAAAATATACTTAAAATTAAAATATTATGATCAGAGAATAAAATTTTCAAAATAATTGCTTTGAAAACTTTTATATAAATAAAAGATTTGAAAAACTTGCTAAACATTTTTCCATTTCAAAAAAATAATTACTTTGAAAATAATAAAGTGAAAAAACAAACTTTGATTTTTTTAAAGCCAAAAACATTATATTTTAGATTATAGACTTAAGATATATAAGTTTTTTTTTAATTTAAAAACATCATATTTTACATTATAAACAAAATAAGAAGTAAAGCATGTATGTTAGTATGACATTATAAACACAATAAGAAGTAAAGTATTTATGTTAGTATGTTGTTGATATATAAGGTGGGCGAGGATGAAGGTGGTGCAATCGAGTTGTGCGCTACGTATCCTGCTACATTCCTCTTACTAATCGGATGGATTAATATCCTAGTATGTGGGATTTGGTGATTTTCGTCCTTTGTGTCTGTAACTTTGTGGGGTTCCTTTGCTTATGTCCCCCCATTAGAATATTGGGCTCATCCCCACTGTCGGACTAGTGGTTTTTATCCAGGGATCATTGTGTGGTGGTGGTGTTTAGTGTATTCACACTACCTATGGTAATATGGTGCATGGTATTGGTGCTTTCAAGTCATAGTGCCGGTCTCCTAGAGGAACTATCCATTTCACGACACTCCTATAAGATCACATGTTTTTGTATTATATATTGACGAGTTGTTGGAGTATATATTACGAACAATTGTGGGGTGGATGTAATGAATCTACACATCTGGTCGTATTTCTCCATTGTGGTCATACAGATTCTGGTACTTATTTGGATTGCAACTTTCATTCTCTACCATATCTACTTGCTTCACTTCATATAGACTACCTTATTATCAGTCGGATTGGCCAAATGCTTGGGTGGCGGAAGTATTTCAAAACTGATATTAATGGTGTAGACATTGAAGAAGGGCTATAGGATCGGTCGTTTAAACTTCCATTCATTGTCTCTTGGCCATGTGAAAGCATCAGTATCTGTATTGGTCATTTTTGGTGGGTATTCAAAGGCTGGTAGTGTTACTGTTGTTCTAAATAAGGTTGCAGGATTTTTGTTGATTGGGCGGGCTCTCCATGTGTGGTTAATCAAGAATTCCTATTTTATGATATGGTGGGCAGTTTTCAATCTTGGGTTGATCTTTCTCTGAATCCTGGGTGGTTTTGGATTTGAATTCTTTCTGCTTGGAAATTTCATCTCTGTATTTTTGGTAATTGTTTGGGCCTTGAGGGTGGAGTTGGATGCATTAAGTGGGGTGGTTGTAGTTGGGATATCTCCACGTCTAGTTATTCTTGATTGTGGTGTGGGCCTTTGGGCAATGTGGAGTGGCTATCCCATAAATTATCCACTAGTGCCTGCTTTCACCAATGAAGTCATCATTCACTGCCTTGTCCTAAATCTCATACTTGTGCATTTTTTATACATTATTTTTTTCATTTCTGGTGGTTGTGCATTGAATTATTCTGGGGATTACCTTACTGGTAGTGTACTGATCTGTATCATTACGGGATTTCTCTCTTGGGGATGGTAATTCTTGGTTGCTCGAGTCTCCTGGTGTCATTATTTTCTCTGACAGGTATACTGGCTCGATGATCATTCCTTGACATTTATTGGGATGCCAACTGGTGGTAGCTTGGTTAGATTTGGTACGCTCTCTGATGATAACTTGGATGTTGATGTATCACTACATGAAGATTTTATTCATGCCACCATGTCAGTTGAACGAGCATATGCACATCACCCTGGGTCCACTACATCGGATGTGCTAGAATTAGTGCCTCGACTTGGAAATTGTTCGGAGCCACCTGGGGGCCATGCAAATTCTGATTTCCATCCAAGTTCCGTTCATTCTCGAATGCATTGGAAGGTTCATCGGAATAATTCGATATGGGGTTCGGGGGAACCAAATTTATGTATATTTGACCATGATGTCCTTTGGGACCGTGTTTACAGATTACAAAACCATGCTCTAGTTGGTAGATGGCACTGTGTTGATTTACATAAGTTGGACATGGTGTTTTGGGTTGATTCACCGTGTACTCCCTTACTAGGTTACTCTCTGAAATCTAGTAGATTGTTGAAAATTGGTGCTCATTTCATTTCCTACATTATGAGGATTTGGAAAAAATCTGGGTTTGTCCATGGGTACAAAGGCACGGCTTTCTGCAACTATGTCTGTGGTATGTAGGTTTTAATTCTATTCTGGACACCCCCTAGAATTCTTGGTGTGGATGAAGCTTCCCGACTTACCACTGGAGTATTGGACTCGGGAGGCTCTTACGGTGACTGGGAATTATGTGGCTCTTTTTGTCTACATGGACCCCTGTATACTTGGTGCTCGTGACAAGAGGGTGGCCTAGGTTCTGGTGGAGGTCAATTTAGTTAGGGGGCTCCCGGAATGGGGATCACGGCGTATCTGTTAGAGGGTGGATTATTGGGGGATTCCTTTTGTTTCCTTCTGTGTCATCAGAATGGGCATCTACTAGAACGGTGCCCTCGCCAGCTTCACCTGTGTTTGATATCGACTAGTTTGGACAGTGCTTCTTTTGAGGTCCCCCATCACACTATGAATTCAGGTACTTCTACTCACTCAAAATATTTTTTTTTTTAGTATCATGCCCCCCCTCCAAGGTGTTCAGTCTCTACCAATCTTGCTAATTGTTCTCAATCTAGGATGACTTGTTTATCCCTCCTAATTTTTTTTTGGCTCCATCTGACCCCCTCCCTCTACATTTTTCCCATGCCTCCTATTGGAGAGGTAAATCCCCTCTGTGGACAAAGGCGATCCCTACTAGCCTAGATCAGGTCTAACAACAACCGAGTCATGCTAAGACGCAAGTTCCTAATTGCAAAAGACCAAGATGTGACAAGAGTCCTACCTTAAGTCCTACGTTGGTGTCATTTGTGGAGAAGATGGCGCTTCCGTCCCTTGCTTTGGAAGATCACAATTCTCCCGATCAATGTGATTGAAGACCTGCACGTAAAAGAAGAGACAAAAAACACAAGCGTTAAACCTAATACATGCAATTATGTATCAGTCAGAGAAGATACAACTCATGACATAAAATATAAACATCTAAGTGTAACCATAATCGAAGTCATTTATTATTAATGAGAACAAAGAAAGATACAACCTGAGCTCTGATGCTGGATCTTCCTTCGGTGGGTCGACAGAGGAGTACGTCTCAGTAAAGCTCATAATAGGACAAGTCTCTCTCTCTTCGGTTGTCTGACGATAATCTCCTTACTATGGATTCGGCTCTATTCAGGCTAGCTTGCAAAGGGAAAATGACAAGCTTATATAGATGGTGGAAGGGGAGTTGGGATCCCTACAATGGTGGGATTGGCTCTATCCTCAAGGAAGCTTCCATGATAGGTGGAAAACCACTTCCCCTACATGGAGATCCGGAGCCAAAACTCCCAACTCATTTTAGAGACTTGTTCAGGAGTTGGTTGGAATCAAAATTCCACCATTTATTTTTAAAAAAAAATCCTTATTAAGCCTGGCATGGGTGATACACTGGGACAAAGTGTCAGTTGGCGCGCCCTCTTTGGTGGATTTCCCCCATTGGCGCGAGGGCTGGACTGGCTAGTCGCGCCAAGGCCAAAAGGGCTATTTTTAGGGCTTTTGACAAGAAATTGTCTTCAGGGGAATGATTGTCCTTATCAAGGGGGATGCCATGAAAGTGGTTTCAGGTCATGTCACTGCTCACAGGTCACAGAATAAGCCTTCTAATGTGCTGGACAGGGGATTACAGGGATGGTGACAAATTACTGTGTAACATATTCCCCCTAAAGCATGAGGCCCAAGAGAGAGAGGGGTGAAATGCTTTACGAGAACATGCCCAACTGAAAACACTGCCGTCGGAAAACCTGCGTAGACAAGTACAACTGATATCTCAAATACATGATATATACATGGTATGGGCGCAGCCATCCATAACAGAGTATACAATAGTCCAGATCCAAGGCATGGACGCAGCCATCCAGTACAGATCGATAAATAGACTCAGGTATGGTCGCAGCCATCCAATCAATGAGTCATGTAACCAATCAGAATAATCCACAAAATCACAGCCTGGATTCTAACAGACAAAATCTAGGGTCTTGTGCTCCATCTTGACCCGAACAAAGTACAAGTTCAAGCATGTGAATAAGTGAGCTGAAGTCGAACATGCAAGAACATCGTCTGATTACTACCCAATGATGAAACTTGTTGATAGACGCGAGAGGAACCACCAATAATGAAAATGGCCCTCAAGGTACTACAGGTACAATCCACGGAATGTGAACAGTGAGCTGGTGTCGAACACCCGTAGAATCATCTGATGAAGGTCAATGATGAAAACCTTGCATCGAATGCGAAGAACCTGCCATTGAGGCATGCAGGCTCCAAGGTACCGGAAGGGAGTCTCTAGATCAGCTTCCTGGATAATGAGCTGAAGTCGAAAGGAAGTGACCTTAATCGAAGGTGGGTCATAGTGTTTCCCACATCATCGACGCGAGACAGAGAAATATAATGTTTGTGAATCAGGATCAAACGAGAATCAGAGGAAGGTTGAAACTTGCAGAGGTCAACATCTCTTGAACATATCGGCGACACGACAGTGGATTTGGCAGTATTTGACATCAAAAGATCAGAGGTTATGATGAAAAGGCAAGGAGCAGATGAGAGGTCAAAAAGGATTACCCAAACCCATGGAGGCAAATAGAGAATGAGATGAGATGTCCCCAACCCGACACAAATGCAGACAAGTGCCATGTTCAAGAGCGACATATTGCCGACACGACGACAACACTGGTTCCATTTTTCCCCACCATTTCTAGCGAGTACCCCAATTATTTTTGAGAACAAGCTTGAAGGGGATAGCATATGCTTGTGATATAAGTTCGTTTTTCGGACGAATCCATCCTAGTAAGTTTAACGAGCCCTAGGAAGGAGGAACTCTAATATCGTCATTACGATTGAATCCAATGTCATCAGGGTTTAATGAGTCTGACAAAGGAAGAAATCGACATATTTTCATGTTTAGAGAGTTTGAAAAGACAACAGAAAAGTAAACTCCAACAGTCCCTTTTCTTAAATAGTTCCTTAGATCCGAAAAGGTAGAAAACTATGTCTGAGAAAATCTCCTAGTCGCGATAGGCTAGGGTATTCCTTTTTTGTAAATAATCTATCCTAGCCCGAAAAAAGGTTAAAAATATACTGGGTAGATGTCGTTTCGCAACCACTTTAACGAGATCAAAATGACAAGAGACTCGACAATCTTTTCACGTTTAGAGAGTCAAAAAAGAGCTGAAAGATGAATCTAGAAATGACTTGTTCGTGTTTTTACCGAGTCCGAAAAAGTATAAAATACAACTCGTATCACCGTCCAACCTGCGTAAAAACCTATTGCTGCACATGAAAGCGAGAGAAAAATCCATTTTTCAACAAAATATATTAAAATATTGGGAAAAATGACTTTCAAGACGTAATTTGACTTTGAAAATTTATAAATATGCAAAAAATAGTAAAACATATTCACTTTTACTTTTTACCTCATTTGGAGAGAAATAGTGAGCTTTTGGTGTGCGAACTTGCGGCGACGATTGCGACCAATCCATTACATCATTTTGATTCTTGTTCATTCCAGGTAAGAGGCGCTCCCCTTAGCTTTGTTTTGATTCATTTTTTGTAAATTTCCATTGTGTGTTTGATCTCTGGGGGAACCCTTTGCAAAATTAGGGCTCGGCCAAGTGGCGTGGGTATCAGGCATGGACCCACGCCAATTGGATCCTTTTTGCAAAGGGGTCACACCAATTGGCGCGGTTGTTAGAAAAACAGTCACACCAATGGCGTAACTCAAATTTCCACCTTATTTTATCAAAATATGAGCCACTCAAATTAATTTTTAAGTGTTGTAGAGATCTAATAAGGTGTTTTTGACCATGTTGGTGCAGGTATCCAGCCACAATGGTGATTGAATGGAAGGAGAGGGAACATGGAGAAGAGGACGAAATGGCCATGCAAAATGAAGCTTGCATGAACGCCCTCCGGGACTGTGGTCTCAAGAAGTTCTTACTCACACCATGTTTGAGAGCTCAACCTGAGCTATTGCAATATTTGGTTAGCATATGGAACGAGAATGAAGAGGTGTTCAAGCTTCGAGACCAAGTATTAGAACTTGAGGTCTCTGATGTTTATTTCATAACCGGATTGTCACGCAAAGGTCCAGTGCCAATTATGACAGGAAGTAGACCTTCTAGAGAGAAAATGGAGATGGTAATGGCGAGAGTGTGCCTAGAGGCACAGACAGGATCGAGCAGTGGGAAAGTAGACATCCACACAGTCCGTGATCTAGAACTTCGAGTAGTGCTTCACACCATTACGTGGGCTGTGGGGTCGTAGGCACTGCACGAGGCAACCAAAGCACAACTCCTACTAGCCTTCGAATGCATGAATCCTACACTTTTTGATTGGGCCACTACCGTGACAACGAACATCAAACGACAACTGACAAAGTGCAATAAGGCCAAACTGAAATAGTTTGGGTATGGTTCCATTATGGTGTCATTCATTCTGGAACGATTACCAATTTTCAAGGGCCAAGGGGTGATAGTTGCCGAGCCTTCATTGAGGGAGCCGAGGATGGCTCGATGGGTAGCACTTATGCCCAGATTAGGAGGGGGCCAGCAGATGTCCTGGAGGCCCAAGTTTTTTGTATGGCTACGGCGCAGCTGATTGTAGTTGAGGATTGGCCCTACGCTGGTACCGACTTCACAGGAGACCCAGATCTTCCACTCCCGGAGGGGGAGGACTGGGATGAGGAGCTGGGTATGACTATTTGGAGTTTTTATGTATTTATGATTTTTTTTTGTGATACATGCCTATTCTAACAACAATTCTATGTGTATGCAGATGTTGGCCCAGAGAGGTCTACGGGCATGTCGCCCATTGCACAAAGGACCCCTCTCGCACATGACCCTCAAGCTGAGGGTGGCGAAGGGAGCGAGCTGATCCAGAACCTAGAGGGTATCACCTGGGGAATCCCAGACTATGCACGGCTAGCAAACGTCCTGATGGCTTACCAGCGACACACTGTGGGGGTGCCTAGTCGCCTCCATCGATTTCTGAGGCGATTGGTGCGCGTGGTGACATGTTACCACGAGCACCACGCTGATTAGCCATCTAGGGCTTTTATATGCATATTTTTGATAGACATGTTGTCTTCGGCTATTATTAGACAGACATGTATATTTTTTGATTTTATGTGATGTACAGAAACTGCAAACTATTCGACACACACACACACACACACACACACACACACACATAGATATATATATATATATGTGTGTGTGTGTGTGTGTGTTTCTGGATGGATCCTTTTACATGTAATGATGTTTTTTACAAGTTGTGCAAATGTCTATCTAAAACCAAATTAGCTACTGCATCTGTTAACGCATTCATATGTCTAGGTATATGTTGATATGTAATGTAATCAAAATTTCTTTCCAGTAAATGAATACATAGATACATATGTAAAATGGATGGGTTTCTAACTGAATAATGACCGTTAAGTTGTAGTACTACAAGCTGTGAGTCCAGATACACAAGTAATGCATGAATACTAAGGTTAACAGCCTCGTTTAATAATTCTAAAATAGCACTATACTCCGCAACATTATTTGTGGTAGGCCCTAGACAAACACCTTGCAAATTAACCAACTCACCAGCAGGATTGTAGATTACCCAGGCTACCGAAGACAGATTCCTGGTACTGCGGGAGGCACCATCTACGAAACCAACAAAAGGAGTAATATACATTTGCACAATCAGGAAGACCCAATCAACAGAAAGATGCTTATGAAGCACACCACACCACACATGCACAAAAATGAAAACACTCACTTATGTACAAACACACCACATGAGAATAACTCAAGCGTAGTAATTTTTGAGGTACAACCCATTCCTAGGCTGCGCTAGGGGAACACCTTTGTAGTCGATAAGCTCATAGGCCCCATTTTTTAATACTCGTTTAACTATATAGGGCCCATGCCACATGGGTTGGAATTTTCCTGCTCCAAATTTATCATGTGCTTGGGCATATAGGAGGAAGAGGTCCCCTTCAATGAAAGAACATGGAGAAACCAATTGATCGAAGTGGGATTTGACCCGATTTTTTTGTGCCTCAATAACCAAGGCAGCTAAGCAGCGGGTTTCATCTAGTCGTTCCAAATACAAGAGACGTTCTTCCTCTGGAGAAGTGTCAGGCAATAGTTCCACAGCCAAATTCAGGGAAGGAATTTCACATTCAATCGAGAGAGTCACTTCCAAACCATACACCAATTGAAAAGGTGTGAATCTGGTTGCGCTCTTTACAGACGTTAGATAAGCCCAGAGAGCTGAGAACAATTGGAGATGCCAATTGGATTTGTGGATACCAATCGTTCGTTGAAGAATTGTGACCAAAACCTTGTTCATGGCCTCAACCTGGCCATTTTCCTGGGGGTAGTATGGCATTGAGCTATCATGGCGTAAGCCCAACTTTGACGTTAGCTCAGCCATCATGTAATCCTGAAAATGGGTGCCATGATCGGTAACAATGGCATGAGGGACTCTGAAACACGTAATAACATGGTTGAAAAGGAATTGAGAAGTTGTCTTACCATCGGCAGCTAATGTAGACATCGCTTCGGCCCACTTAGTGAAGTAGTCTACAAAAACGATTATATAAGCATGCCCCCTGGCTGAGTGAGGGTTACATGTCATAAAATATATGCCCCATTTAGCAAAAGGGCCCACGGTAATGACAGGATGCAAGGGTAGGGGTGGCGCGCGCATCTTGCGCTGAAAGACCTGGACGCATGACATTTTCGGACTGCAACAATACAGTCTTTGAATATAGACGGCCAGAAGTAACCCGCACGCAGAATCTTCTGGGTGGTAGCATATCCGGACATGTGACCGCCACAGGCACCACTGTGACAGTCATTCAAGAATCTTTCAGCCTCTTCTAGGGTCAAGCACTGGCGGAGTATGGAATCAACCCCGACATGCTACAAGGTATCTCCTATAATGCGGTATGGTTGAGATTGATGTTGAATCCAACGTCGAGCATCCTTTGTCAATTCAGACCGGAACGCAGATGTTTGAATATACACGATAATTTCACTGTACCATGGGTCACGAGTGCTAATAAGAAAGAGTGTTTCATCCGGGATATGATCCTTGGATTTCGATGGAATGGAGTCTGTCGGGAGAGAGCATATTAGATCTGCGAAAACCAATTATTTCATCGACTTAGCAGTGGTGAAATCTAAATCAAACTCCTGAAGGATTACAATCCACTTGGATTACTTGCCCCCCAGCAATTTTCGAGACAAGATATACATCATGGGGTTGCAGTCCAAAACCACGGTTACAGTACACAACAGGATGTAATGGTGGAATCGCTGAATGGCCTGAACCGTGGTGAGAGCTAACTTCTCAACATGATCAAAGCGTGTTTCCATGTCAAGAAGATTCTGAGATAGATAGTAAACTACGTGTTCATTTCCATCATCTTCATCCTGTACTAAAACCATAGCTATCATGCTAAACGCAACGGCCAAATAAAGGGTGAAATCGCGATGATAATTGGGAGGACGTATCAGCGGAGCGTTGACGAGAAAAGTTTTAAGCTTATCAAAATATTGCTGGGAAATCATGTCCCAATGGAAGAGAACATCCTGTTTCAAAAGTTGCGTAAAGCCCTTGGCCACTTCCACATAATTCGGAATGAAGCGTCGTAGGAAGTTGGCTTTCCCCTGCAGAATCTGCAGTTGATGTAACGAGGAGGGAGATGGGAGGTTAACGATGGCCTCAACCTTGAGGGGGTCAAGGCGAATTTTGTCTTTAGAGACGATGAATCCCAAAAGACAGCCAGAATCCACGCAGAAGATGCACTTATGAGGATTGAGCCTAATATTGTAGTGTCTGCAACGGAGGAAAATCTGGTGGAGGTGTTCAGGGTGGTCCTCATGCCAAGCTTAATGGGTCGGAAAATCATCTAGATATGGCTAAACAATGTGGCATATGTCGTGGAAAGCATAAGACATAACACGCTGGAAGGTGGCCCCAACATTTTTTAAACCGAACGGGAGATTTTTGTAAGCGAAGGTTCCCCACGGACAGATAAAGGCAGTCTTGTGTTGATCAGTGGGTAAAATATTGATTTGATTGTACCCAGAGAAGCCGTCCAAAAGGGAATAAATCTCACTCCCCGCACATTCATCAATAATTTGATCTATAAAGGGAGTGGGGTAATTGTCCTTAGGACAGGCCCAATTGATGTCTCGGTAATCAAAAAAGACGCGTATAGTGCCCTACTTCTTATCTATAGGGACAGTATTTGAAACCCATTCTGTGAGGGGAATAGGATAGATAAAGCCTGCGTTAATAAGTTTTTCAATTTCTGCCTTAATAGCTGTGGCTTTTCAGGGATGCACTGGGCGTAGGCATTGACGCACTGGTTTCGCACCCGGATAGGTAGGAATATCATGCACGACTATGCTGGGATCAATCCCAGGCATATCTTCATAGGACCACGTGAAAACATCTCTGAATTCGCGAAAAAGGTTCGTATAAACTTGTATCTCTTCAAGAGAACAAGTTACTCCCACATGAATATTCTCGACTACCCCCGGTTTGACGGAGATGTCGATCAGCATAGTTTGAGTGATATTACTCAGGTTTCCCTCTGAAAGAACCTCATGAGTCAATATTGGTGTTTGAAGAGGCAGAGTGGGAACCTGAGATGCGAAGTGCTCTAGACAATCAGACATTGCCCCCAGGCTAGGCATGAATGAGGAACGATGATGTCCATCGCTCTACGAAAGATCTTCAAGAGACATGGTTTCAACAATAGCTTCATCGGAAGGGAAAAATTCTCTTGAAGGGTCAGGCGAATCTGCATCGCCGAGCCAGGGGGATTGACAATATATATCCAGAGCCATGCTCGAAGGAGCATGTTCAGGAGGAGGATCGGATGCAGCGACGATTTCACAATAATTAATCTCAACTGGAGTTAACGGCATCGATTCTCCGAAAGAGGTCACCTGTTCAGGCGAAGGGATGATCCAAGGGTCGTCGGACCTAGAGACCATATTAACTTGAACGATGTGTGGTGGTGGCATGGGAAAAATACCGATGAGGACGGGGTCCTTGAAGAGACCAGGTCCTACACTGTCAGGGGGATTAGGGATATGATCCACGTAAGGAACGTTGTTCTCAGAGGATGAGGTGAAGAAAGACAACTGATCCATAGTGACGATTTTTCCCTCATGAGGGAACTTGTGAAGCCGGAAGAGGGTGGACGAAACACATAGCATGGTGTGAGTCCAACTGCGGCCAAGAAGAAGATTGTAGTTAACGTGATCAAAAAACTCTCGAGAACACCCAGGGGTTTTGATTCCCGACCATCGAATGCCTCTAAAGCATTGGGAGATGATGTAAGAGCCGGAGAGCCAATGGCCTTCCAGCAGGTGAATGACATAACACAGGTGGAAGCACCTTCGTCCACAACGGCCCTATGGATGTTGAGGCCGTTGATCCTGACTTGAATAACAAGAGCAATTTGATGTGGAAGTCAGGGAACAAAATTTTCTAGGTCGAAGGTGAGAAGATTAGAATCATCGGGATCGATTCCACCGATAGCAGACAACAGAGCTTTCTGTTGCAATGGGAAAATTTGAAGCACTTCCAATGCAGACATTGTAGAAGGTGCCTATGCCAAATCCTGAACAATACTGTAGTGCTGAGTGGCACGGGAATTTGGGTTGTAGGAAGATTTTCACAGAACACCTTTAGAAGGTGGCCTCACAAAAGGTTCAGTGTTGGGCTTCTCAATTTCTAAAGGACCAGAGATAGGTGGGGGAGGTGTGTCATCCACAACTTCCTTCCCAGCTGCCTGGCGTGATCTGGCATAATCCTTCGAACGCGTAGCAATTGAGACAGGTGCAGTACCATTCATCATAAAGACCTAGGACCCAAATGGTATAGATGGTGAAGGCTGCTCAACCATCTGGGTTTGCTGAGACGGGAACGGTTCTTTGAGAACTGCTAGAGTCCCTTTGGAGCCTTTCAGAAGTTTACTAACTTCAGATCGTCGAGGAAAATCTTTGGTATAATGGTCTCCTTCACAGATAAGACAAGGGTACTTTGGTTTACGTTGGGAATCGTCATCAGTACGAGGTTTAGAAGACTCTGGTTTCGGGCCATCGGGTTTGGATTTTCCTTTGCCCTTCTTCTTTTCTTTGGAGGCCTTTTCTGTAGGATTAGCCTGAATGGCGTTGACCTCCACAGTCTTTCCAGAATCTGGAGGGGCGGGAAGAGCAGAATTATTGGAAGAATTGGACTTCTGCTTCCCATTTGAAGAATTCCGAGAATTTTGGGAAATGGAACCAATAACACCATCCACTGTTGGGGTGGGTGGTGATTTAGAGGTTCCCGGCCGTGGAGCATCAGTCAAAATATCATAAAGCGTGCCAGACTGAGAGTACACCAGATCAAGGTACTGGGCACGTGCGATGGCTTGTTCTTCAGTCACACATGCCCCCATAGCAATATCTTGAGCGATTTTGTTAACGAAGGAGGTGGTGAACCAATGAGTTAGTAGTTGATCAGGTATATCAAAATTGATCAATCTACGATGACATCGCCACTCATGAATGTGATCAGATATGTGGGTGGCTTTATTCTGCTTCAAAGAAGTCAGGAGATGCGTCCCGGCTTCATAGCGAACCGGTAACTGGAAGTGAGTCATAAAATCCATAGCTAACGTGTTGAAGTCTTGAAAGATGCCACGGGGTAATTATATATACCACTTAGTGGCAGCACCAGTAGGAGTGCGCTGGAAGAGACACAGACGAATTGAATCATCCACCCAAGAGTTGGAAGAACACCATAGATGGTAGGTCATTACATGAGCTTGGGGGTCCTCTCCATCTTTACCTTCAAACTTAGGACAGTCACCGGGTACCTTGGTCGGAACCGGAGGCCAATAAGGATTGTGAAGAATCAGATCATTGGTTAATTTAGAAACGTCCGGTAATTCCAAGGTGGACAAGAACGACAACTGTGGATTGAAAGGCATGCCAGGCCCTCGATAAGGACCTGTACCCATACTCCACCCTGGTTGAGCATATCCTTGCCCCCATTGGTTCTGTCCCAAAGGATTCTGACTATAGGGGGCATAGGCTGTATAACCAGTCTGATACGGTTGCTGGTAACCAGTGTATGGGGGTTGATAACCGGGGTATGGACCTTGATTATATGCTGGCCCCATTTGAGAAGTATAAGGATTTGACTGCTGAGTATAGGTATAGCCTGGTTGTTGAAGATAATAATTAGACCCTTGGGGCAGTCGAGATTGACCATGAAGATAATAACCTCCTTGGGGTTGAGCGAGCTGTTGATAAGTGGGGCCCTGCTGAGCCTGATAAGTGGGGCGCACGGGAAGATTCTGCTATGGCATAGAGTAAATCAGCTATTGAGCAGGGTTGACAGGATGTGCAGGCTGGCCTGGTTGGACAAGTTGACCTGGCTGAACGGGCTGCCTTGGTTGAACAGGGTGACCCGGGTGAACAGGTTGCACTGGTTGAACAGGTTGACTTGGCTGGTGAGGGACACCAGGCTGTGCCAGATGGGCCGGTTGGCCTGGTGGTGGAATAGGGCCAGGCTGTGCCTGATAACCAGTTTGACTTGCAACAGAACCATAAGAGGGCCCTGACTGTGCAACATTCGGACCAATAGGAAATTGAGGTTGCAGAGGTTGCACCATAGGTTGAGAGGGTTGGATTTGCCCCCTAGGACCGTATAACGACCCTGGTTGGTACCTCGGTTGACCTGTGGGTCCTTGAGGTTGCCCTGGTTGGACCATAGGGTGAGGCTGTGTAGGTTGACCTTGAGGATTGTAGGGCTATCCTTGTGGACCGTATAACAACCCTTGTTGGCCCAAAGGTTGACCCTGTAAGGGTTGTCCTTGCAGGTTATAAGGATAACCAGGCTGGCCCGAAGGTTGGCCCTGAAAGGGTTGTCCTTGCGGGTTGGAAGGTTTCCCAGCCTGGTTAGACAGAAAACCTTGAACATATTGATAAGTCTCTAGAGCAGGAAAAAGTAAAGGGTTTCCCTTCTCATCGTATTGATATGGAAAAATGTAGACGGGTGTACCATCTTGTGCATAATGCGAAAAATATAGACGGTTGGGATCTTGGGAGGATTGACCGACCTCCGAGTTCAATTTCTGTAGGGACAACCGATACTCCTCAGGAGAAATTTTCTGCGGAATAGCAGATGCTATATAGACGTCTTCGGGAAGCGACGCAGTCCTTACGGATTGCGTGGTAACATCGAGTGTAGATGCAGACACACAGACAGTGGGCCTGACAGGTACTGAAGTGACCTGAGGAGATGACGTGAGGGGTGTCCTTGGAGACATCCCCAATGAAGGAATGATTGGTCTCATATAGGGGTTGATACTCCCATAGAGGCAACAACGGTCATAATCTGACTTAAGGATCTATACCCTGCTGGAAGTGAAAGACTCGGCGAAGACATGACAGATAACTCGGGGTTGTCTTTTGGGAATAGCTGGTAATCTTCACTAGAAGTGGGGATTTCCTCACTAGGAGAAGGACTGGATGAGCCCATATCTGAGCCTGCCACTAGATCTTCTAGAAGACGGCGAGGACTAGGAGGAATAACATCAACTAGAAAAGGCGAACCCGATTTAAGAGGAAGGAAATATTCCCCTACTCCAAATCTAAACCAAGCATTTGATAAGGGACAATTTAACTCAACTGGTCCTCCAAAGGGAACCTCAGATAGAACCGGTCCCCCGTCGGGAAACTCAGAGACAATGGGCTGCTGAGGTTCAGCAGAGGATTAAGAGACCTTTAATGAATCGCCTGTGTATGGAATACCAGTAGACGAAACTGAGGGTTCCGCCACTGTGACAGTAACGACAAGAGGAAGAGATCAAACAAGACACACGGGCTAAAAAATGAAGGCACACAATCAAACGGTCGACAAGAAAATTCTAAAAGGGCGTATGATCGCAGGTGATTTATTTTACCACATTGAAACTTAGAAACTTCACCGTTTCATGTTTTAAGAGTCGAGAAACTGATGAAAGATGACTCTATCTCTTTCAATTTTGAAACAAGCATGAAAGGACAAGCGCTTGATGATCCTTTCAAATTTAAAGAGTCAGAAAATATCAAAATGACTACTTTGGAAATCTAGGTAAAGGGTGTACCAGATATCCGTGAACTGCAATATACACCTTGGTTTCAAAATGAAAGAGAAATCAACCAAGGACTTGACGTACGTGCGGGAAATCTCCCCGAATGCTGTGTCCGGTGTATCATGGGTATAAGGCAGCAGACTTAGCTTCCTATGGATAAAGGATAGCAACCTAGTGGGGTCTCCCTTTATATATGCGACAGTACGGGGAGCACAAGTCCGTACTAGTGTTGTCTAAAGCCAAGAGGCGAACAACAACTACTAGGTTTAACGACGCCGGAACATGTCACTAGCCTAGACCTCTAAATATTTCGTTAATGTTTCGATGCTGCCTTAAGGTAAATTGAATAAATTTTAGTGTTGATCTTCAATTATGTTTCAATTTCTAGGCCCTACCGAATGTTATGTCTCAAAATCCCCTAAATGCACACTACATGCCACAATGTATCATTTCGTTCGATGAATAGCTAACTACGGGAAGGTTGAGAGCTTTCACACAATAACAAAATGATCTCCAAACAACCACTAGCGTCTCTAATGCACGCTAATGAAAACTAAAAGCTTTTCTTTCAGAGTTACAAATCACTAATAACATAGAAAAGATTCAATTTACATTAACCAATAAAAAACAAAAGAGATTTTTTTTTGTATTTTCGATGTTTAAGAGCAAAGTGCACTAAACACAATGAAAAATAATGAAATGAACAATTTGAGAAGTGATAGCAAAAGAGAAAACACAAGAAAGTTTCACTCAATGTGAAACACACGATTAGATCTCAAATTGACAAGGAAGTTCCTCAAAACAAAGAGAAATCCCAAAGACTCAAATGAACCGTGTAATCTAGGCCCAAAACGAGACAAAGCGGAATTCGAATGAGGAAGAAAACAATCACTCAAATAATGCAAGAAAACAATGGAAAACCAGCAAACGAATGCAAAGAAGCAATAATGAAATTGACTGATCAAAGGAGGACCAAAAACTCCCACGGGAGGCTCGACACACTATAGCACCTAGATGCCCTAGGGCTAGAATGTAAAACCGATAGAAGAGGGAAAAAAACTGGAGGATGAAGGTCACACACAGTCAAACAAGGCTCCAGAACACTTAGGTAGTCTAAAAAATGACACCAAAACCACAGACCAAGCTGAGAAAGCTCAAAAAGAAGCAAACCCTAGCACCTTACAAGATTGGCGCGACTGTCAAGCTGCAACTAGCTCCAGAACAGGATTGGTGCGGGAGATAAATTGGCAACATGCGCCAGCTAGCGTGACTGTCAGGGCAAAAACCGTGCTAGTCAAGTTTACTAATGCAAAAGATGAAAAAGAGAAATCAAGGAGCAGATCAGGGATGGTGAAGCTAAGAAAAATTTTAACACTGGAAAATAGCGAACCACAAGAGCTGATCAAGCAGGCAAAGACCAAAATCAACCGAAAAGACAAGACAAAATCCAATCAATGTCTCCCCAGCAGATTCGCCAGTTTGTTGGAGAGGTAAATCCCCTCTGCAGACAGAGGCGATCCCTACTAGCCCAGATCGGGTCTAGCAACAACCGAGTCACGCTAAGACGCAAGTTCCTAATTGCAAAAGACCAAGATGTGACAAGAGGCCTACCTTAAGTCCTACGCTGTTGTCGTTTGTGGGGAAGATGGTGCTTCCATCCCTTTCTTAGGAAGATCACAATTCTCCCACTTGATGCGATCGAACACCTGCACGTACAAGAAGAGACAACAAAAACAAGCGTAAAACCTAATACATGCAATTATGTATTAGTCAGAGAAGATACAACTCATGACATAAAATATAAACATCTTAGTGGAATCATAATCGAAGTCGTTTATTATTAATCAGAAAAAAGAAAGATACAACCTAAGCTCTGACGCTGGCTCTTCCTTTGGCGGGTCGATAGAGGAGTACATCTCGGTAAAGCTCGTCGGGAATAGGACAAGTCTCTCTCTCTTCGGTTTTCTGACGATAATCTCCTTACTATGGATTCAGCTCTATTCAGGCTAGCTTGCAAAGGGAAAATGACAAGCTTATATAGATGGTGGAAGGGGAGTTGGGATCCATACAATGGTGGGATTGGCTCTATCCTCAAGGAAGCTTCCATGATAGGTGGAAAACCACTTCCCCTACATGGAGATCCGGAGCCAAACCTCCCAACTCATTTTAGAGACTTGTTCAGGAGTTGTTTGGAATCAAACTTCTGCCATTTATTTTTAAAAAACAATCCTTATTAAGCCTGGCGCGGGTGATAGACTGGGACAGAGCGCCAGTTGGCGCGCCCTCTTTGGTGGATTTCCCCCATTGGCGCAAGGGCTGGACTGGCTAGTCACGCCAAGGCCAAAAGGGCTATTTTTAGGGCTTTTGACAAGAAATTGTCTTCAGGGGAATGATTGTCCTTATCAAGGGGGATGCCATGAAAGTGGTTTTAGGTCATGTCACTACTCACAAGTCACGAAATAAGCCCTCCAATGTGCGGGACGGGGGATTATAGGGATGGTGACAAATTATTGTGTAACACCGCCCTTTAAAATCCGCTCTTCCTCGGTCATCCTTACTCCCCCTACACATTCATCCACTACATCCACTCTACCCTTGAGCTTTGGGTCAACCCTTCTTCGGACCGCGCCACTCTTGCTCCTACTGGGATTTCTATTCAGTCCCCTAATCGATCACTGGGGCATACCCACATCCCATCATCTCCACATAACTCAGTCGAAGAGGATGTGGAATTCCTTCTTCAACACTCCACTTTTGGCTTATATTATGTCACATTTCATAAGGGATTGGGTCAAACTTTCAACCATGTCATTAGCCCTGCATCCACTCGTAATGTTACCACCACTCGGGGGGGGGGGGGGGGGGGGGGGAAGGCACCCTTATCGTTGAGGGAAAAACGTGGGAAAAAACCTTTGTGATGATTTCTCTAGTTTACTCAATCTTCCCATTCAATATTTCGTTACTATTGTGGGCCTTGGAGCTTTTTCCCCCCTATCACACCCTTCATGAAGACTATTTTATCCCTGGACATCCATGGGTTGGGGGATATACCCAAAAAACTATCCCTTTGATGTTTAATCTTCTCCATTCATCCTTATTTGATTCTCGTTGAGGAATATATGTCCTCTATTGCACGGTCCATTTCTTATTTCACTACAAGGAAAAGAACCTCTATCGTAGGTTATAAAGGAGGTTTTTAGTGTTATAAAATTAGCCAAAATTTTCAAAAAAACATTTTCTACAACATTCGTTTATGGTTACAGAGGTTTTAGCGGAGATTTTAACGGAAATTCAACACAACTAAAAAGATTGGGCTACCGAAGGTTATTATGGATGTTTTTTACATCAGTGTGCTACTAAGGTTTCAATGCACCGGTGCGTGTCATCTAGAAGGTGGCCCCTGAGGCAACTGAAGGTGAATGCACCAGGTCGTCGAGGTATAAAACCACACTAGGCATAGTGTTGGTTATACAATGCACGGGGCCATTCTAATTGGTCTTGGGATTTGTGCCATGCCTATAGGTCGTCTCAACACACTGGTACGTAGACTTATAGAAACGCACTGAGATTTATAATTGGTATTGGTATTTGTGCAATGCCCATAGGTTGTACAAATGCACTGGTGCGTAGTCTCACATAAATGCACCGGTGCGCAGTATCGCAAAAACACACCGAGATTTTTAATTGGTTTTAGTATTTGTGCGGTTTCCATAGGTCATAGAAACGCACCAGTGCACTGCAGCATACAAACGCACCAGTGTTCATTTTGTATTTTTTATAAGCATTGACCCGTGTCAGTGCAATTATTGTAATTTTTTAAAATTCATTATCATCAAAAGTCGACACATCTTATAACAGTATTAATATTAATTAAATTTTTATTAATGCATTTGAATGTGATGTTTGGATTAATTTTTTATATCATATCTTAATTATTGTGATTTTTTAAAATTCATTATTAATCAAAAGTCGACACATATATATCTTATAATAGTATTCATATGAATTAAATTTTTATTAGTGCATTTGAATGTGATTTTTGGATTAATTATTTACATCATATCATCAAATTTCACGTCTCTTCATTATAATATTTAATCATCCATAAATTTAATCAATGGTGTTACATTTCATAGCGATAATGGAGAACACAACAGAATAAATTAAAACATATATATATATATATATAACAGTCTTTGTCAAACAAAATGGGACAGTTATTGGTATTCCTTTGACTTTCAATTGGGACATTATATCCATTACATTAAACAAAATGTCTGATTTCATAGACAAATATTTCAAAAAATACAACGCCTTGCTTTGATATCCAAACATAGTGATCATTATTCTTCGCTTGAACTGCAGTCACTGCTAGTGCTACTTCCATGACTTGGGTTATTTTTAGGAATGTTTTGTTCACAGTGTTGATCGTTTTCTTCTTCTTCACCTTCTATCTACAAACATAAAAATAAAATGTAATGAGTGTATGTACATTGGTGAGAATAATTAAAATTGCAATATTAAATAATATACATCAATGTAAATCGAAAATAAATGACATACCATAGCAAAAATTGACCCATAAACTATACACATCCTTTCAAAACCATTTACCATGCCATATTTCAAGATTTCATCTGTTGGCGCAGTTCCATACTTTGTTTCCTGCAAGTTTTATGCCCCATAACAAATCATATATTTAATATAAAACATTTTTTTGTTCTATTAATTATAGGCAGAGCTAAGTAAAACAAGATCGATAGATTCTTACAAATTCCAAAATTAATTTCGGATATGCCAACATATACTCACAACCCATATTTAACCCAATTTCAATCAATTCGTCTGATGGTTCTTCTTTGTATGTTAGCACCTGTTTGAAGACATTCAATGATTATTTTTGTAAAACAACTTAAAAAATACAAAAATGAAATCTAGTTAAGTTGCTATGAGGAAGTAACAATTACTCACAAACTTAGATATCAACTCTTTTCTTCCTTGTCGTCCTGATTTATGTGCTGAATGGGTTCCATTTTCTTTTCTTTTCGTAAGAAAATACTTGAAAATTAATATTTAATGCTAAATTGTTTATTTATTGTACCTAATTATCGAAAAATTCAATGATTACATATTAAATTTGAAACACTTTGTTGTTGAGATGGCTCCTCCTGTGATGCAATTATGTCCATTTATTTGACCATCTTCTTGTAAACCTTTTTGGACATTCCTACTAGCATATTTTTGATATCAGCTCATTCATCTTTTGAGATTTTCATAATCTTCCTGAAAATGTAACATGACAATAAAATATTTAATTTTTATATTTATATATGAAAAGTAAATATAACAAAAGTGATATTTATAAATAATTCTAGACAAACATTTAAAGGAATATTACTTTTTCATTCCTTCTTTTTTGTTGTTGTACGTTTTTGTTGTCAAAAGTCTAACATGTTTCATTGACCAATTCTCTGGAAACTATTCCTGTAGTTTAGATATAATTTGGTTCTTGGAATCATTGGATTGATTTTTGTATTATAAGTGGAAATAACGTCTATATGTTCATTCCAATAGATCCTTCAAACTTTTGTAAAAGTTTTTCTCCCTTTTGTTAACCTCTAGCACCACTCCATATGAGCTAAGGAGCAATTCATTTTCATTTGCATGTTCTATTTTTTTTTCATATGAGTTGTTCGTCCCTGTAGAACATTAAACAGATGTGAATTAATAGATTTTTTGACACATGTTATCTAATAATTTTTAGTATATTATTAATGAAAATTGAAAAAAGAAACTCATATTGGATCGATAGTATTTTTTCATTCACCTAATTCATCCTTTTGAAAATTTTCCATCAAGCTTTTACGCTCTTCTGGTCCTAGATCAAAAATAACCTTATTGAGCTTCGTCATTTTGTGGCTTTGCATGATACACAGTAAACAATACATATTAGTTAAACTTACATATAGTTCAAAAATAATATTTTTTGTAAATAATTTACAAAGAACTTGCCTTTTTTCTTTTCTTGATGTGTGATCAGTATTTTTGTTACTTGATCTCTTGTCAGTTATTTCTTTATCAATCTGAAACCTGTACCATATCATTCATTAATATATTTATAAATAAATTATCAACTTTTCAGGTAGAAAGAAAAATATCAAGAAATCGGTGCGTCATTCATGGTGTATGCACTGACGGCGGTGCATGGGGGTCTTATAAACGCACCGCACAAACAGTATAATAGATCGTACAGTGCTCTATGTCAACAAAGAGCACTGATACATTACATGTTAACCACCGCACCGATTAACACAGAGAAAATAATAAAAATCATTCACTGTTATTTTTTATAGCATAAACACCCCGCGTAAACAAAGGACCACCATACAGTGCTCTCTGTCAACTATGAGACCCAGTACATTGCGTTATATGTTACATGGTGCACCGATTAACACAATAAAACAATTTTTTTTGTGAAACAACACATTCACGGTGTGCCATAATGAAATAGCGCATTGGTGCACTATTTTACATATGGCGCACTCATTAAAAAAATAATTTTAAAATTTTTTATTACATAGTAATTTCACGGTGTGCTGGGATAATACAGTGCACCAGCGTGCTAGGTTATGCAGGGCACACCAATTAAAAAAATAATAATAAAAATAAAAATAAATAAATAAATAAAATAAAAATAAAAAAAATAAAAATTTCACGCAAGGGGCGACATGGATTGGGATCCGACTATGCAAGTCCTTCCGTGGGTTGGATGTCAACCTAAAATGAAATACCCTAATACTGAAATCACAGAAATAGGGAGAAGAAAGGCCAGAAACAAAAAGTATGAAGGGTTTAGGGTAAAAATGGAATTTTTTTTTTTTTTTTTTCCAAATGAAAAAAAAATTGAAATTTTTTTCTTACTTCGTAAAACAACTACATAAAAACTAAAAAAAAATCAAATTTAATCAAGAGATCGTTTTAAATTCTATGCTATAGGGTTTGAATCACCAGAGGTTTGGAATTATGATTGTCTGAGTACTTCTATTCCAACGTATTTCGTTGCTCCATAGTGCTCTTGTGCTCTCTTGCTCCAGGTATGTCTCCTATAAATCTCTGGCTGAAATTTTTTGCAAAAATAGTGAAATAATGAAAAGTGTTTAGTATTTAAAGAATTGTTTTATGAAATTAGATTTTTAAAAATATTTTGCCGCCCATTTTTCAATTTACCTTTTTTTTTTCACTTAAAGAAAATAGAGTTGTGCTTTTTTATTTGCGGTTATTCCTCACCAGTGCATCACTTAATAGCACTGCATCGGTGTGTCCATTGGTAACACGACACCAGTGTGCAGTAACTAAAATGCACTGGTGCGTTTATATGTACATTAGCACCAATTTGCGGTTAAGGCACCGAAATTACTTTTAGGTGTGTACACCAAAATTTAGTGAACTCCAACCATAGAAATTGAGAATTAGAATTTTGTTTATTCTTGATGGAAATATGCAATTAGAATTAGAATTTTTTTTATTCTTTAGAATTAGAATTGGATAAATCCTTGATGGAAATAATTATTCTTCCAATGCATTTTGTTTATTGCAGGAGGTCCCCACTGATTATGTGGAGAGAATGCAATGTGGGGCATGTGAAGATGTAATAATAAAGGGCCCAAGTGGGAAATTGTGGCATGTGAACCTGTGCTATGCTAAGACATGGGCAGCTTTCACAAACGGTTGGGAAATTTTTTTTTCTGAGTGGTTTATTGAAGTTGGAGATATGTTAGATTTTAGATATGTTGGAAATGTACATTTTGCTGTGAAAATATTTGGGCCATTTCTTTTCAAAACTACACCTCTTCTTCTTTTAGTAAAAGAAACTTAAACCTTTCCATAACCTACAACAAGAAAAGGTGCCAATAGGAGCCTCTCACATGCATATCTATTTCTTCTGTTGAGGTCTCGAAGGAATTGATTATGGCCAGTTTATTTCGTTGAGGAATCTGCCTGAATTTTCTTTGGTTCTACCGAAGGGTGGAGTTATAAACAGATACAGGATTGTAATCTCCCTCTAACCCTCATCAAATTGTAGAATATGGATAAAACTCCATAGAAATGCCTATCATTTGTGTAAAATGCCTTGAAACACAGAATGGAGTGTTTTCTTTTTTGAAAGTTGTGTGTTATTATGGTGAAAGAAATTATTCTTTCTATTTTGTGCTAATATGGTGAAGAAATGGAATAGTGCTCAAGTATATGACAACAGTATTCAATCATATTCTCAAAATATATGGCTTCTTTGTTAAATGCATAGCTACAAGATTCGGTCATATCACTGCTAGGAAAAATTCAACTGAAATACCAATAGGGCAGGGTCGGTACTGTCTACTGTTCCATGAACCCATAAACCCCACAAAAAAAGCTCAAAAACCTTTTAATAAAATGTAAAATAGTCCAAAAATGTTTTTTTTTTTTTTTTTTTTTGTCTATTGCATTCTTGACACTTGAATTCTTCTAAAATCTATTCATGGAATTAGCATCCATAAGAGGCAATGCAATGGTAATATACTCGAATTCTTCTAAAATCTGTTCAGTGGAATTAGTACATGTGAAATGGTGCATGTGTTATTTCATCAATATTTATACTTTTCAAGATGGGTTTATATAAAGAAGATGACTTAATTACCTTACACCTTATAAGACTCTTTTTTTTGAAACACTCTAATATGTATTTTGAATTTTAATGTTAAAATCAATATTTCAGTTGATAATTTGCAATTATGTTGATCTTAATAAAAATGACGTAGTGTATAAAGTTATTTTTTTTGGTATGTAAGATCATAATAAAATATTGATAATTATAAAGTACATGAATTTATTTTCATTATTTTCTAATTCATATTATTCTAGATTTATTATTTTACAATAATTTACAATTTTACAAATTTACAAATTTTAATAAAATAATTTCACATTAATACAATTAAAATTTTCATATTAATACAATTAAAATTTTACAAATATTTTACATACAATTAAATTAAAATTAGAATTAGAATTAGAATTACAATTACAATTTTACAATTTCGCATACAATTAGAATTAGAATTACAATTTTAGAATTTTACATACAATTACAATTACAATCATTTCACAGTAATACAATTAAAATTTTACAAATATTTTACACAATTAGAATTAGAATTACAATTACAATTAAAATTTTATGATTTCACGTACAATTACAATTAAAATTAAAATTACAATTTTAGAATTTTACATACAATTAGAATTAGAATTACAATTTTACAATTTTACATATATACAATTACAATTAAAATTTTACAAATATTTTACATACAATTAAAATTAAAATTACAAATACAATTACAATTTTAGAGTTTTACATACAATTAGAATTAGAATTAGAATTCTACAATTTGTCATATATAAAATTACAATTAAAATTACAATTACAATCATTTCACAATAAATTAAATATTACAATTACAATTAAAATTTTACAAATGTTTTACATATAATTATAGTTAAAATTACAATTACAAATACAAATACAATTTTACATACAATTAAAATTAAAATTACAATTACAATCATGACTTAATGTTTAATAAATATCATGGTCATTTAATATTAAATTAATTAATAAACATCACAATCATGATAACCATCGTACACACATCATATTCGACTAAAAAACACATTCAAATTCGCTAACATCATCGCGATCATGATCATCTAACAAAACAAAATTAGCATTGTATAACATCATCACAACACAGACATCAAATATACATCTCATGTCAAATAACTGCTATCACATACACATCTATCTACAAGTTGTACATTAAATTAACATATCTAACATGACCTAACAATATACACATCATGATGATCACTAACATGTAAATTAAGTAAAACTGCAACATGAACATAAAATACATGGACCATATATAAATATGCAAAATTATGCGAAAATAATGAATGTGTTTACATCAATTTATATTGCAGCGAAATGTTTTTTTTGAGGGGCTTCATTGAATTCTCTGGCTGACGGAAAGCCAATTAAAATTTCGGCTGAACTTGTGTCGTTAGACTTGACAGGCCGTCAGGGCAAAAAAAAAATTGGCGGAAACTTTTTTAAAAGTTCGGCAGAACTAACACATCTGCAATTACGCAGAGCCGAGCTTTGAACACATTTCTTCAACTTTGGATTGATTAAATTCCTTGAAACTTTCTGAATTAACTATCGAAACCAAGACAAGCATTTACATAATTCAATCAAATTTCAGGAAATATAACTTTTATGGATTTCATAAATATTTACTAATTTTAATTAATTTGTAATAAACGGGTGCAAAAATTTTCTGAAAGTCATTATGATTCAGTGAAATCAATATTTTGTATCTTCCAAAATACACTGTTAAAAAAATTGAAAAAATTATGGTACATTACATTGGTCTGTCGTCTGTAATGGCTAGTTTTCAGATTTTTACTTTATAACTTATATGTTGAGAAATTTTGTCATCCCGAAACATATTCAAAATATGCAGTATTTTCATATTAGATCAGTTCAAAAAATTCTAGTAATTATGATATGCATCAGTTGGTTTCGTAAATATAACGAAACTGAAGTAGACTCTGTTTAGATTGTTGTAACAGATTTGTTTCTCAAAAACACAAAGTTTTCAAAGAATACACCAACGCGTATTAACATGACTTTTTATGAATCCTTTGATTGTTAAAAAAACACACACTCAAAGAAACGCTAAGTTTACATATCAAATGTGTATAGAAAAATTCCAAAAAATAAGTAATAGAAAGCTAATAAAATTTCTAACAATTTTTGTTTTTATTGCAAAATGAAATTTTAAATAGAAAAATTGTTTTGGCTTGCAGAAAGTTGAAGAACAAAAAAAATGATTTTTTTTTCTTAAAAAAGGGCCAAAAGTGTAACCCAACTTCACATTTTCACCCATATATATATATATATATATATATAACTGAATAATGTAAAAAATATACAACTATAATATAAATGTCATGGATCAGCTGGTGGTACATCATCAATAACAGTACTAGTCAAGGCCTGCTCAATCAATGGTGCAGCCTCGACAAGCTCAGATACATGTTGATCATCACGTGCCTACTGATCTGGTACTGGTGCCACATACTGATTAGGATCAACTATCAGCTACTCATCGTGATGAATCGACATGGTTGATGTTCTAGCCTGCTCATGATCATGAGTATTGCTGGATGTTGCAGGCTGCTGACTGGACGTGGCCGATGGTCCAGCCTACTCTCCATGACGACTGCTACTCGATGCTAGTGGAGGCTGCTCATCTGGTGCAACACGAGGTGAACGATCATCAGATGATGCATCGCTGCTTGTGGACTGTCGATCATGTGTTGCATCTCGACCATGCCTATAACGTGCAATGGTCCTCCTCAGCCGTGTAACTAAGTTCGTAGCTCCTATGACATGCCGCATTAGGCTATACATGTCACGTGACATGCCTCTCCACATATGTAACAGCCTACCGTCGGCCTGTATGTCTCTCATAATAGCAGGCTTGAATCCTTCCTCAACAATCAATGCAATGAGTTGGTCACCCAACTCCATCCTGAATCTGCTATCAAGCCTACCGCGCCTAGCAAAAGGCGATACCAGTGCACTAGAAGGAGCAGGTCTTTCTGCACTAGCCTCCTGATGATCATGGACATCTGAGATATCCTATTCATCATCAAGATCCATGCCTGGATCATGTGGTGGTATTGACATGTCCTCGCTATCAAAAGACCCAATGTCTGTAAAATATATACAAGTACACAACAATAATTGGACAATTTCATTACACAATTTAATAAAAACAAGTTAAAGAACATGTTAGAATAAGTTTAAATAAAATAGTAATATTACCTCTCTCATTTTGTGGCTCATCATCTGTGAAGAGGATGTTGGCACACCCTCGCCAATCCAAACTAGCATAAGGACAGGGGACCATAATGAAGGGATTCTCATCAACACTGGCTAGCAACTCCAGTGCATCATGCGATATCCTCATTCGAAACATAGTATTGCCCCTCTTGGGTATCATTTGTCCCCACATGTGCATTCGTGCCTTGGAAATCGGCCTACGAGGCTATCGAACAAAAGTAGGCCTAGTCTCTAGAAACCTCTCAAAAAAGAAACAGAAAAATATCTGAAGAAAAATGGAAGTTGACCCTCCCTTATTCATGAGGACGACATCTATCTAAGGTTGTACAGAATTGCTGCAAAAAAATGGCAGACCACATGACAAGTCGTGGCTCCTGTACTAAATAATAAACATAATATAGAAGAGAGAAACTAACATGTTTCCCGCCACTGATGTTGTGTGAAATGTTCAAAATTAGAAGTGAGAGGCACCTCACCTCCTGACTACCAAATGCACCAATACGTAATAGACCTCCGAAGACCTGAAAATCTGAAGGAGACAGTATATCTGCACTAATGTATCTCTGGGAGTACACCAACTGACTCCATGCTGCATAGCCAACTAGAACCTCTGGGAACGAGGGAAAATCCACCCATCTCCTTGATAGCCCTGTAATGAAATATATGTCCTCCTTAGTGGGCGCGTACCACTGGTCAGGACCAACCCAGAAAGACTGTCAATGGGCATTCCACCTGCAGATAATATGTCTCAAAAAAACACCATATCCCTTTAGGGAAGTAGACTCCTCATAGAACTTGAGGAGGCCTACCTGCCTTAGGAGCCCCTCGGTAGCTACTGTAACAGGGTGAGGGTATGCATCTCTCTCCCTCTCTCATGCCTCCCACAAGCGAACCATGTTATACTGGTCCCCCTCTTGTTGTTGTTGTTCCCCCTCTTCTCTCCTTTCATGTCTCTGAATGATTGACATACTAATTAAAATTTTTATTAAATGAGACATGTATTTAGGAATATACATATATAATTTTTTTGGGAAAAAAAAAAGTCCGTGCGTCACAAAAAATAGGCATGCATCGGTACCGGTGCATATTTTTTTGTCGGGCACAGGCGGCGGTGCACCAGAAAATGTTCAGCGCATTGACGACGGTGCACCTGAAAATTTTCAGTGCACCATTGACTATGGGCAGTTTCGGGAGTTTGGTGTGCTGACTAAAATCTACGCCCCGGGGCGTATAGTTCGGTCAGCGCACCGACCTCCTGACATCATTACATATTCAACGGTGCAGTCGTTTAGCAGGCCGCACCATTGACGCTGCCAAAATGTGGAATGTGGTGCGCTGACAAAAATATCTACCCTGGGGTGGATATTTAAGTCAATGCACCGCATTGTCACTATTCCACATGGTCAACGGTGCAGCCGGGTAATCGACCGCACCGCACTTTTTTTAAAATTTTAAAATAACATGGTGCTTCTTTCGGTACCACATCGGAACTGGTGCAGATATCATTAGCACCAGTTGTGGTGCGACCTATAAATTTACAGGCAACACTGCAAACCAGTGCGAGCGGAATGGCTCGAGCACACCATGTGAAATTTTTTTTTCTTTTTCTTTTAAATGGTTAATTTTAAGGTAATTTGAAATTCTAATCCGCTAAAAGGCTTAATTATGGAAAAACAAGAAAAATACATGTACATTTGGTCGTCGAGGAGGCATATTGGATGTAGAATTTGCAAAATAAAAATTGCCCACCGTTTTGCAAAATTCAAGCTGGAGATTAGTGGGAAATGCACAGCATCAGTGCATGCAATGGGTGTAATGGGAGCACCGATGTCACGACGGCTCAGACAAGGATAAATTGCATCGGTACTCGAGAGATTTGGAGCACTGTGAAAAGTGAAAAATGCGGGTTTTTGGCCGTAATTATGTTTTTTATTTAACCTTGTTCCGGTGCGCAGGGTTTTATAGGCGCACCAGTGCGGTTTCTTAAGACCGCATCAGGCAGTTTCTGTTTTGGCGCGGATTTTTATGATGCACCGGTGTGCTATAGTAATAAGACACACTGGGCATGTGTGTATGGAGTGCATGGTGTCTGGTGTGCTAATGTTTTGTACGCACCGATGCGGTTTAGGGCGATAAGCACACCGGACGAAAAACATCCGCAAAAACCTCCACAAGCCAACCTCCTCTAGTAACCTCTCCTAGAAATGGATGTCTGGGGTATTTTTATAAGGGGTTCCTCAAAAACATCCACTAGAGGATCTTTTCCTTGTAGTGTTTTCATTTTATACTTCCTTGATGGTCAGTGGTGGATGTCGATTTGGTGGGCCTCTTGGGTGGGCTAGTGGCTTTATGGCACCCCACCTAGGCTAATTTCTAAGCATATGGTTTATTTGCAGGTATCATATTTTCGAGTCACTTCTGTAGACTCACATCTCATGTCCACATATGGAATATATATGCTCCCTATGATAACAGACTGCCATTTTGGGACCCCATCCAGGACTCTAGGATTTTGGGGATTGGTTCCCTTATCATTGGTGGGGATTTAAATATGATTTTACATTCCACTAAAATGTGGGGCTCGACTTGCAGAGCTGACCCCTTGTCTTGTACTCTCTAGGACTTGTTTGATGAATATAATCTAGTTGAGATTGTGCCGTATCATTTGGCTCTGACATGGTAGAATGGTGGAATTGAGGGGAAATACATTTGGAAAATATTGGATCATTTTATGATCCATGAAAGTATCCTTAAAATTTTTGGTTAATTTCATTCCTGAGTAGAGGTGTCTAGAATATCGGATCATTTTCCAATTATGTTGATGTGGAGGATGGAACCTATCCAGAAGGGATTACCATTTAAATTCAATCGGATATGGCTCCAAGGCCCAGAGTTTATACAAATTTTTTCCTCTATTTGGTGCTTCTTTGACTTTCGACATATTGGTTCCCCCATGGAACTCATCTCTGAGAAACTTTCGCGGCTCAAAGGACAGGTTCGTAAGTGGGAACAAGCAACATTGTTACATGAGATGGCATCCATATAGTAGGAATTACATTCTTTGTAATATCAACATGCTTCCCATGCTCCATCTCAATGTATCATGGACAAACTTAAATTTCTGGAATCGTGCCAGAATTTTTTTTTTTACTTTGGTAGGAGGCTACTTGGATATTAAACAAATGATTTACTTGAATAAGGGAGGGTGAACCAAATACTAAGTTCTTTCATAATTTTGCGAATCTAAGGTGCAGTAGGAACTCAATCTGGAAAATTCAGTGACCTGATGGATCCCTCGCCACCTTGAATAATGATATTCGATTGGAAACTGACTTATTTCTCTGACATGTTTAAGGATCTGTCTGAAGTTCCACTAGCTTATATGTTGTGGGGCATTGAAAACTACACGGTCATGTTTGATGGAACATGAAATGAATTGATATATAAACCTGTTACGTCTGAAGAGCTTTAGTCAGTTTTAAATTCCTTTTCAAATGATAGATACCTTGGCCCAGATGGGTGGATGGTTGAAATTTTCATTGGCTTATTTTATATTATGAAAGGGGACCCATTTCCAATGGTGGTAGCATCTCAGACCAGCAGACACATTCTCAGATCGATTAAATATAATTTCATAGCTCTTATATTGAAGCTATTTGATCCTTAGTACAGGTTAATTTCCTTATGCAACATAACATACAAGATTATCTCCAAGTTGATTGTGGTCTGCATTATATAATGCATATCTCATTTTATAACAGGTCAATACATGATGCGATTGCCATTGCACAAGGAGTACTCCACTTTTTTCATATAAGAAGACAAAAGGATTTGACTACGAATATTGATTTGCATTGGTCATATGACTATGTGGATTGGACTTTCCCGAGATCGGTGTTACAAAAAAATGGTCTTTCCATTATGATCATCGAATGGATCATGGCCTATGTCTGTCACTCTTGTCTTGTTATTCTTGTAAATGGTATGCCCACATATTTCTTCAAAGTTGGTAGGGGCCTAAGATAGGGATGCTCCTTATCTCTTTTATTATTTATCCTAATTATGGATGACATCATTCACAAGATTACTTGTGCAAAGGTGGCGAGGACTTTCGAAGATAGAAATATGGGCCCGGAGGTATGTATCACTCATTTATTTTTTGTAGATGATATTCTGAGATTCGATCAGTTATCAATTCCACAATGGGAGATATTATTTCAACTATTTAGATGCTATGGGTCAGCTTTGGGGTTGGTGATAAATGGAAATAAATCCATTCTTCTTTACACTGATGTAGTTATTGATGATATACGTAGTATTTCCACCTTGTTTGATGTTTCTCTATGACCTCTTGGGGAGAGGATTAAATATCCGGGCTTTCACCTACGCTCGAATTGTTATAAATTTGTGGACTGGGCATGGATCATCTCGAAATTTCATACCCATATGTCTCATTGGTCCCATCGACATTTATCTATGGGGAGTCTCCTAGTCTTGGTTAAGTCTTTGCTTTTACAACTTAATACTTGCTGGATCCATCTATTCTCTCTTCCGAAAAAAGTATGCAACTCTCTCTAGGATATTATGGTCCTTTTTGTATGGTTTGGTCGGGTGTGGCACAAAAATTACATTTGCCCAGATGATCGGAACTGGCTCAGCCTTATGATTTAAACAGGTGGGGGATACTGGATTTAAATAATTTTGGAAATTCACTCATTATAAAATCTATGCGGTGTTATATTAATGGAGTTGGTCTTGTTCAAAATATTTTCAATTTAAATATTATCAGGATGGGACCCTCTCCTTATCTGTCCATCTATGTCATTTGGGTCCTATGGGTGGCTCAATTATTTGGCACAGTTTTATTAAGTACATGACCTCTTTTTTCTCTGTATAAGATGGAAATTAAGCCATAGTGAAAGGATTATGATTGGAATGGATGGCATCTTAGGTATGCATTCAGGGGCAGTCACAGATCTAACCCTAGTGCATGCAATGCAACAAAAAGGAAATTTTATCCTCGCACAATTAATCTGGGAATGGAAACATGGTTACCCTATGTGGAAAAACTAGGGGGAAATTGGATTATCTTTCCAATTCACTACTAGGTGGTGATCCTATATACTGCATCTATAACAAGCTGGTTTTTTCAAACACATCACTGGGGATTCTATCTCCTGGGAAGGGTGACTTCATCACAATTCGATTATGGTATCTGAATTATACTAATTTACCTCACATATTGGTATGGGATACCAAACCATGTCATGGTTCCCACACTATTGGCAGTCCGAATTGCCCATCTAAATTCTTATTTTTGATTGGCTTGCATGGAGAAAAAAATACTCACTTGGGACAAATTGTACAGGCGGGGAATGAAAGGTCCGAGTTTATGTCATTTATGTAAGCCTAATCTAGAAATGGTAACACATATACTTCTACGTTGCAAGGTTTCTTTGTCTATTTGGAATCATATACTATTTTTCTGCAAGATCCCTCCACTTTCCTTCCTGTCACTTGAACATTGTCTTCGTTGGGGTATCTCCAGTGGGGGTAATTCGTTGCTCATCCTGTATATAGTATTTGGGAGATTTGGAAGGCACAAAACTGGTACATTTTTTATGGGGTTCCTATCTCTGAAATCTCCATTGTTTTGTTATCATGGCTAGAGAACTACACTCCTGTGAGTACTACAACATCTGATTTATCACGATGAATCAACCCTCCACATATTTTCCTTCCTGCTAGTTTTTTCGACAGTGCATCTCAGAAGGGTGAATGCGGATGCAGTGCATGGCTTAAGTTCATTAAAAAGACAGTCTGAAAACTACACTGGTATGTTGGACATGGCACTAATACTCATGCAGAGCTTAATGAATTGTGGGGACATATATGGTATGCAACCTTTCTGCAAATTCAAACTCTTCACATTCATGGGGATTCCAAGTCTATTGTTGATTTCACCAAGGGAAACCAATTGCTGGATTTTATTGCACTTTGAGGATGGGGTATGAGGATCGTGAAATTATTACAAAGTTTACAAAACTACATCATTCAAAATATCTTCTAGGAGGCCAACAACACTGATGATATCCGTCAGGTTTCATATATATCGACATCACTATGGATGGTGTCCAACTAGTCAAAGATAGTATGGAAATACCTTAGTTTTAAAATGCATACAGTTAAATTACAGGTTTCATATATATCGACATCATTATGGATGGTGTCCAACTAGTCAAAGATAGTATGGAAATACCTTATTTTTAAAATGCATACCGTTAAATTAGCTAACAATGTTTTATCAGTTTATTAGTAGAATTTTCTTCACAGAGTTTTGAACTCGTCGGGGGTGATTATCACTTTTTGTTTACTAACAGAATGATATTGTTGTGTATCACAAAAAAGTTGAATTTCTTTCTATTTTGAAAATGTCCAGGAAAGGATGGATGAAAGCACAAAATAATTGTGAATGATGTAACTGGTTTTATGACTAATATAAACTCCAGTTGTTTTTTCTTTCTGAACAAAAATGTTAGTATGTTAGTGATTGATTTCGAAAGAAATCAATCCTAATTTAGAATTTATCAACTTATTTTTTTCTAATGATCAAACTAGAGATATACAAAAAAAAATGTAGAATAAAACCTTATCATTTTTATTTTACATTATCTTTTATATAAATATATTTAAAAAATAGATATTAAATTGTGGTGGTAAATCATTATTTATCTATCTAAATTTTTTTGTAGTTTCACTTTATTTGAATTTTCTTTATGTTCAAATAAGTGTGCGAAGTGGGTATTTATTAGATGTGAAATTTAATTATGCATTCAGGAGGTGTAATTTGAGTAGGCATATAAAGAGACAAGTTGAAAATATAATAATAAAATAATTGTCAAAAACAAAATCATTACAGTTCTGATTTTATTAAGTTACATTTCTCTATTATATATATAATTAAGAAATTACACCAAAGAGAATTTTCAATATTATTTGAGGCATAGTCCTAAAAATACTAAATATATGTAGTTTTTCTTGTTTTTTTATGCATTCAAGATCCTAAACCACTATGGTTTTGATGAGCAAAGTAGATCTTAGTCTTCTTTAATTCCCATATTAATGAATGGAGCAACCTTTTCCCACGTGGCTTTGGTTCAACAGTGAATGGTGCACTAATAATGCATTCCATGTGATAGGTCACCAGTTCCAATCCCTTCCAATCCCCCTTGGGTTCTTACTTACCAAAAAAAAAAAAATGAAACAACCTTTAAAAAAATGTAAAAAAAATGTATTTATCGAACTTGTAAATATTATAAAATTCTAAACATGAATATGTTTTATAGTTTAGTATATAGATGTTATGTTATAATATTACATTTAAAATTGATAAAATAATAATTAAATTAAGTAATTATAAAATAACAATAAAAATTCATATTTATTTTGAAATTATTAGACATAGAGAAGGTTGAAATATTTTTAGTGCAAACCTTTTTTAGAGTGCAAATGAAGAAAGTTTTTCCACTTATAGATATGGCATTTGATAAATGTGGGGTTAAAAATTGTATACACACACAATATATTTCATCTCCATAAAGGAATTACACACCTTTTTCATTTTGACAATTGCTCTAATAAAATGTTTTAACAACTCCTTTTTTTTTTATTCATTTGCTTTATATAATATATAGATAGTTTGTATTGAAATATTTTCTTTTAACCTACAATTTTTTTTTTTAGTATTATATATATATATATATATATATATATATATATATATATATATATATATATATATATATATATATAGATATATATATCCCTCATAATAAAAGGTGAAAATGTAAAAATTTCCTTTTAATTTGAATTCTAGTATGAAGGAGAGATATAATTCATTTTGTGTTTAATTCACATGTGTTATTTTAAAATATATATACTAATAAAAAAAAATATTTTAGTGTTAGAAATAAGTAAAATATTTCAATGTCCATATTAAATAACACAATTTTATATCAACTTTATAGAGAAACATAAAGTAATTGAAATTATTAAAAAAATTACATTTTCACTTTTCACTTTTTTTTAAGAGAAAAAGACACCCATAATTTTATTCATCGAAAAGGGAGAACAAAATTACATTTTGTATATGCAAAAACACATTCAAGAAATAATGGCTCACTGATGAAAGCTAAAAGAGAAATGAAAACAGCTCAGAAAATATGAAAATAACATACAACAGTTAAATGTGCGAAGAAACATTTAACTTCTCTTTTTTGCCTTTCGTTTTTTGGACTTTCTGCCATCCTTCCGAGTTTGGGTTAGCAAAAAACCAAAGACATATCACGACCCGAAGATGATGGTGTAGGTTCTTTGTCAGAATCCCAACTCTCTAATACATGTGCTCGTTTAGTGTCCCTCATCCCCTCACAAACCTATATCTCAGTTGTGTCAATGCGCATCTAAATGTGAGTAGTAGCTTCTAACCTATCCTCAAAACCTCCTTCTACATGGTTACCCTAGTGTGCTTAAGAATCCACTACTACATGGAATGGTTAGTTGCCCATAATTTCTTCTTCTTCACCTTCTCAGAGGTGAGAATCTATTACATGCCAGCCCTTTGGCTTATGGTCCAGCCTTTTTTTCTTTTTTGGATTCTTTTTTTCCTAGGGACATGTGTTCTGCAAGTGTCCTATTTGAAAGCATGTTCTACATCTAAAAGTTGTGTTCTCATAATCTAATACTTGGGTCCATTAAATTTTTTTGGTTCAGTTGGATGTGGTGAGAAAGATCTCTATTAAGGTCTATCTCAACACATATTCTACCAAAGGAGAATATACCTTTTTATTTTTTATCTAGATCCATCTTCTTGAATTTTCCCAAAGAATTTCCGATATACCCTAGGACCTTATGGTGCCAAAAAGGTAGAAAGATATTTGTAAGTCTCAACCAAATCAATATAGTTGTAACCACCATATTTTTAGCATCGGATTATGGAAACCATGGAGTAATGAAGAGCCATGCTCTGCCCCAGAACCAAGGCCCTTAATTCAGGATTGTTGAAAAAAAATGTAGCAAGAAAGGCTCAATTTGACTTTAACCTTAGTCAAATTGAGTAAACCAAAATTCCACATATTTAGGACAACTTCAAGGTATTTAAGTAGCGTGACATCGATATTTTCACTCATTTAGCTCAGTAAATTCGAGTTAGAGGGCTTGGACTTCAGTTATTCATGTGTGATTGCTAAATTTTAGTAATCTAGTTCAGTTATTTTCAGTTGTATTCAGTTAACTGACCTCTAACTATTGATAGAGTCATTTGAAGGTCAATTGTGTAGTGGGACAATAATCTGACTCATATATTTTTCAGTTAACTAATCAATTAACCCAAAATAGTTAATGCAGGCAAGGAATTTGAATTCCTTAGCTGAAGTGGAGATGACAAGGCATTGTAACATGATTTGTATGCTAGTTTGAGTGTACATGTGTTGCATGAAGTCATGAGATTAATCCTTGGGAATTACACAATCAATTAGGAAAAAATTCCTATTTTTTAGGGGGCTAATTTCCTCAGGAATTGTGTAATAAAATATGAGGCTAAGTGAGAAAATAATTGGCTAAGTGTTGGCCAGAGTTTCTCATTGAGCATAGATAAAAATTATTCTTTAGTAGGTTGAGCTCAAAGATAGAGCTATAAATCGTAATAGTTTCTCTATTTAACTGATTAATTCAAAGAGGCTTGAGGTATTTTTCCCAGTTGGGTTCCCTTAGAAATCATTGTGTATTTTCGGTTTTTCTTATTGCATGTTTATGCATGTTGTTATAAACTATGATTTCCATTCTGCAAATCAGTAGAGTAAAATTGTGTGTTTTTATTTTAGTTTATTTTCTTGATTAGTTGTCATTCTATCAAATTTATGCATGGTATCAGAGCCTTGAAATCACATTAGAAATAGTGTTTCAATTTTCTCTCTTAGGAATTTCGATTTTGTAGCTTTAATGCAATAGTTTTTCTTCAAGATCAGGAGAACGTATTTCAACAGTCTAAGATTGGAGTATGCCCTAGAGGGTAGCTCGAATTTCATAACATGGAAGGATCAAATGGAAGCAATTCTTGATAATAATAGTGTGTTAGAATATATTAAAACTGATGTTGCAAAACTCTAACAGTCATATGCACAACAATTAACCCAATGGAAGAAGTATGTTGCAAAGGCCAAGATAATTCTTCTAGAAGGTGCGAGAGACCATATGGTCTCAAATCTACATGGAAAAGAGACACCATTTTCTATGTGGAAGAAATTGACTAAGATATTCAAAAATAGAAATGACCAGAGAAAATTTACCCTAAAATACAAACTTTGAAACATTATAAGGTAGAATAATGATATTATTCCATAATATCTCTCCAGATTTACACAAGTTCAAGATGAGCTTGGAGGGGTTAGGGTGAATGTTGCATAAGATGCCCAGGTGAGCCTATCTCTTCTAGGCCTTCAAAAATCCTAGCACAGCTACCAGGACTCTATGAATGGAAGGAACAAATTAACGAATTAGGAAAGGTTGTGGTCTAATTTGGTTCAAGAAGAGTTCAAGAGAAATACCATAGATGTGACATCATCCAGAGCCGAGGATGAATAAAATTTTTCCTTGGTTGGAAAGGGGAAGAAGGGAAAATAAAATAAGAACCAAAGAAAACCTAAATATAGCCAAAATAATGACAAGAAGAAATACTTGAGAAAGATAAAATTCTTGTATTGCCACGAATATGGGAACTATGCAAAAAAATGTTCGCACAAGAAGTCTATCAAGAGCCTCCAAGAGGAGCAGGAGGTGAAACATTGAATTCACAATTCGAATTAGACTTCACCCAAATAGCATGCATGGACAAAACTGTTATGGGGAGTGTATGGTACCTTGATTCTGGTGCCTCATTCCATATGATAGGGTGCAAGGAGTTTTTCATTAGCATGGAGGAGAAGGATCTATAGATCCATATCGAAATGGGGGATGATGGGAGGTACAATGCTACAGGAATCAGTATTGTTTCCTTTGAGAGGGAGAAATCCTCTCGTCTTCAGCTCAAAGGTGTTATGTTTGTACATGGGATGAAGAAGAACCTAATCTTTATAGCAGTAGTGGAGGATTGTGGAGATGATTTTTTTTTCAGTAAAGGGGAAGCCTTTCTAAGGCACATAGCCACTGGGAAAGAGACGTGTATATCGAGGTTCAAGTGAAGAACCTATACAAAATTGAGGTGGGAGATTTCACTGGATTGAGAAGTAAGAATTAAGAAGTGTAGGGTCGAGATGTTGGAGAACGCTGTCACAAGACAATGAGTCATGTACACCATGGTGCCTTAAAATTCATGCAACAAATTACCACTAGTATCCCTAAAGGCTCACTTGACCAACATGATGTTTGCAAGGGTTGCACATTGGGGAAATATGTCAAATCCATTTTCCATTACCAAGATAGCAGAGCATATGAAATTTTGAAGCATGTTCACTCTGATTTTTGTGGACCCTTTTCTATAGCCTCCACAACAAAACATAAGTACTAAGTTATTTTTATTGATGATTTCTCTAAAAAATGTTGGTGTTAGGTAAACTTGACTCGGGATAGAGTCAATGTTGACTAGGGTAAATAGTAGTGGTTTTGGGGCACATGGTATTGTGCACCCATGGTTTTTCAGCCCATGGTATTGCATGTAATGGACGCTATAAAAGGCTGGGAAGACTTCATTGTAATGTAGGCCTGGAGGTGAGCGGTGAAGGCTCACTTGGCCAGATTGGCCAGGGTTTTGGCCAATGCTTAATGAAATTTAATTGGTTGGGTTTTGCCTCAGATTTTGGGTTTTCTCGGATAAAAATATGTGTTTATGTTAATGATTTGTTGCTAGCCTTTTATGTTTATTTCTCTCAGTAAATTCTTTATATTTCTTGCGGTAAATTCCTAAAAAATGGTATCAGAGCCATATTTGGTTTTAGAGGGATGCTTCTAAAGCCAAGGGTTTGTATTGGAATGATGCAAAGAGAGATTAGTGCAGAGCATGGAAACCGATCATAGAAAGGGTTTCACGGTCATGGCCATATGAAATCGATTAAGCATTCTGGAGGTGGATTTGGATTCAGATAAGGCAATGAAATTCCTAGCTGATGGATGCGATATTTTCTTGCTGAATGATGGAGATGTTGGTGCCAACATGTATGAATTTAGAAGCACATGTTGAGGAAGGTGCCATCTTGTGGTATTGAGTAGCATATACTACCAGGAGGCTTAGCATGGGTCAAGTAGGGATTATGTGTTGAGGACAGGCCACTAGGCACTGAGGAAAGTTGCAGAGGTAGTAAAAAAAAAAAAAGAAAAGAAAAAAAAGCGAATTTATTTGAGCAGTCCTTGCCGTGAAAGATAGCAGCAGGAGTATTTGTTCACAGATCCGTGGTTTTTGTCTCAAGATGAGATCAAACATGCAGAATAGGCCTGCTCAAGCAGTGTAGAGACAATGGATTCTTATGTGTAGATGTATGTGGAAGTTGACACATTATGGTAAGAGTCACGAAGCACTGTGAGCAGGTGGAGCACTACAATGAGATGGTGTTGGCGAAGGAGAGATCTGAGTGTTGCGCTAGAAAACGGTTGGAAATCATCATCAATGACAATGACGATGATGTTTTGGTAGGAGTTTTATGTTTCTTTACAGTTGGATCTGAGGAAGAATATGCCAAAGTTAATCATGACAGAGATGAAGTAACCACATTTTGAAAAGGGAAGCCATCGAATTTCGTTGCGCTAGGAGAGAAAAGTCTGTCAAAATGAGAGAGGATATGTGTATGTGGTTTAATTGATGAATCATTTATGTGAAGAGAACTCTTAGAGGACTAGCGGTTATAGCAGCTGGTGAACCATGTAATACGGTAGATGGGTTCTTTTTATATGGACATTGATGTCATATGTACAAACACAACAATAATGAAACAAAAAAAAATACTATAATGGAGTTAATTTATTACATGTAAATGGGCATACTGTTGTAAGACCTGGTATGGCATGCGTACCCCTGGGTAGTCATTGGTAAAGTCTGGGTTAGACCTAGGTGATAGGAGGGATGTCAAGATAACAATTACCCTGGGTAAAAATTTGAGGGGGGAAGGGCTAGAGTGATCAGGGTTGTCTCACTTAGCAGTTTTGGCTGGATTTAGTCAATAATCCCCAAGTCAAGTTTAAGGGGGGAATTGTTAGGTAAAATTGACTTGGGATAGATTCAATGTTGACTAGGGTAAATAGTAATGGTTTTGGGGCACATGGTATTGTGCACCCATGGTTTTTCAGCCCATGGTATTGCATGTAATGGAGCCTATAAAAGGCTGGGAAGACTTCATTGTAATGTAGGCCTAGAGGTGAGAAGTGAAAACTCACTTGGCCAGATTGGCCAGGGTTTTGGCCAATGGTTAATGAAATTTCATTGGTTGGGTTTTGCATTGGATTTGGGGTTTTCCTGAATAAAAATCTGTGTTTATGTTAATGATTTGTTGCTGGAATTTTATTTTTATTTCTCTTAGTAAATTATTTATATTTCTTGCGGTAAATTCCTAACAGTTGGATCTTCTTCATGTGTAAGAAGTATGAAGTTTTCTCAAAATTTATTGAATTCAAGGCATTGATTGAGAAGGATACTAGCAAGAAGGTGAAGGCTCTCAAGAGTGATAATGGAGGTAAATTTATTTTGCATGCCTTCAAGGATTTCTATGCCAAAGAAGGTATTCGAAAAGAACTGATAACACCCCATAACACATAGCAGAATGGGGTAGCTGAAAGGAAGAATGGAAGCATAGTGGGAGTAGTAAGGGACATGTTGCATGATCAAGGGCTTACATTACATCTATGTGTAGAAGCATGCAACATCGTAGTCTACTTGCAGAACTAGAGTCCTCATAGAATACTTGGAATGATCACACAAGAGAAAGCTTTCTCTGGGAGAAATCTTGATGTGTCTCCTTTCAAAAATTTTGGAGCTTCAATTTATTGTCATGTATCCAAGGATTAGAAGAAGAAACTTGAACCTACAACAAATTTGGGAGTTTCTATAGGATACATTGAAACTCCACACATTATTGGGTCTATTTACCCTCATTAAGGATGACAACGGTGAGGAGAAATGTCAAGTTTGATGAGGAGAAGGATATTATATGCTCTTTGGAATGAGAGTTGAGTATTCCACTGGAGAAAGAGCTTCTAGCTCCAAAGGAGGAGCCCTAGGATGAGCTTTAGGAAGTTGTGGAGCAACCACATGTAGAGGAGAAAACATGAGGCATAGTGGAGGCACCCACTCAACCATAATTTTACGGAGAGGGGAGAAAGAGGACCAAAGATGATGATATATTATTGTAGGATGCAAGGGAGAATTTGGGAGCCCCCACATCACAGCGCAGGAGGAAAGGGTCACCTAATAGGTACATTGGGTACATGGATCTCATGACAAAGCTCATTGAGATATAGCCTTCTTCATTTGAGGAAGCAGTTAATTCTCAACCTGTTTGGGTTGATTCCATGGTGGAAGAATATGAATCCATCATGAAGAATAGTGTATGGGAGGTGGTGTCGAGACTAGAAGGGAAGTCAATGGTTGGTTACAGATGGATCTACAAAGTGAAGCATGTAGTTGATGGGAGCATCGAGAATAAAAAGGCCATAGTTGTCGCCAAAGGATTCTCTCAGGTAGAGGGAGTGGACTATGAGGAAATTTTGCACCAGTTACAAGATACTCCTTAATCAGATCCATTATAGCATCAGTTGCGCAGGTCAGGTGGAAAATATACCAGATGGATGTGAATACCACCTTTCTCAATGATTTTGTTGAGGAGGAAATGTACATAGATCATCCAAAAGGATTTGAGACATATGATCGAGAAACACATGTGTGCAGACTCAAGAGATAATTTTATGGTCTCAAACAGGCACCTCAAGCATGGTACGCTTACAATTATCTCAATGGATCGAGATTCACAAAAATGAAGAAAATGCGAACCTATATCACATTGTGGTATATAGTAAGTTGCTTATTCTTATTTTGTATGTTGATGATTTAACACTTGTTGGAAATATGATGCAAAGTGTTGTCCTTGATGGCAACCCACTGAATTAAGATGAATACATGTGACTGTTGACATGTGTTGTCCTTGATGGCAATCCACCTGATGAAGTTATGCTTGACTTGATGGACTTGGTAAATGATGTAAATCTGATGTGATATGATGTTTGATAGCAATATGATGCTGAGTGTTGTCCTTGAAAGGCAACCCACTTGATAAAGATGATGGCAACTTACTTGATGAAGTTGTGCTTGCTAGAATATGTTCTTGATGAAGAAAATATGATGTATCTACAGTGTGTACAGAAGGCAATGAAGAAAGGAATTCAAAATGTGCTCAAAGTATGATGAAAAGAGTATGTCTCTATGCATACGCGGATATGTCTAGAGGAAGTCGCGTATGCATGCGGAAAAGAACGTGATAAGTCGCGTATGGGAAAAAGCACTCAAAAAGTGCAAAAACAGGGGCCCGTGGTATTGAAGACTCATGGTATTGATTTGGCCCGTGGTATTGAAGACTCATGGTATTGATTTGGCTCATGGTATTGAAGGCTCATGGTATTGGTGGGACCTTTATGGCATTGAAGGCTCATGGTAATAAAGACTCAAGGGTGAAGACTCATGGTATTGAAGGCTCATGGTATTGCTTTGGCCCGTGGTATTGAAGGCTCATGGTATTGCTTTGGCCCGTGGTATTGAAAAAGGATAAACCTATATAAGGAGAATAAATTCATTGTGCAAATCATGAGTGTGAGAGCAAGTTGTCTGAGCTTGAATGAATACTTCTCTATGAAGTATATCTGTATGGAAAGGGTAAAGGTTTGATGATAGATCTGAATCTATGATGAACTTATGAAGAAATGATGAAGCGGGATTTCTAGATCTGAAATGTACCCGTATTTTCAGATCCATGGAAGGCTTAGATCCGTGATGAGGCGAGCATCTAGGCGAACATCTGTCTGAAGCAAAAGGGTAGATCTGAACTGAATATCTGATCTGATGAAGTATGCTGCTCTGTAATGATTGAAGATCTATACGCTACTTCGCCACGGAGGAAGCGCGTATGCAAACTAGGGTTTGCTGAAGCAAAGGGTATGAAATATCTGATCTGTTCTGCTATGTTTCTGCTATCTGATCTGTGTTGTTAAGTATCTGTTGGTGATGAATGTTTGTGCTTAAAAGTTTGGAAAGGGTCCAGTTTGAAAATATGATGAAATGTGGCCTGCAAGTTGTGTTCTATTGAAGGTGTTGGATCCAGTGTGAAAATTGATGAAACGTGGTCCAAGGTGGTGCTGAGGGTTGTAGCCTTCAGTCAGGGGGTTGTAGCTCCCTTCCAGGAGAGGTCGGTAAACGAGATCAGGGGGTCGGGAGCTCCCTTCCAGGAGAGGCTGGTAAACGAGCGCAGGTGGGTTCCTGCGTGCTGGTCAAGTCTGCGCCAGCACACATGTTGTAATATGTTTTCTCTATAATAAAATATTGAAGGCTGAGCAACTGCAGCGGTGGTTTTCTCCCGACTTGGGTTTCCACCTAAAAATCCTGGTGTTCATGTGTGATGCTTTGTGTGATGGTTTATTCTGTTCTTACTGCACATGTTTACTGTTTATAGAACATCAAATGGATGAATGATGGAATGATATAAGTGAAGAACTAATGGCATAATTAGATCTCTGTGTATACGCTAGTTTTATGAAGGATATCCGCGTGTATACGCTAGTTGGCTTCAGGAAAGTAGCGTATGGGTTTTAAGGAATGAAAAAGTAAAAGGATTTGATTATGCAGTAAATACTGATTCACCCCCCCCTCTCAGTATTTTTCCCAACAATTGGTATCAGAGCAGGTCCTTCTGCAGAAGCTTGATCGCTTGAAGGAGATCCGTAACAATGGGAAGTAAGAAGAATGAGGAACCTCTACAATCTGAAACTGAAGAACTTGGAGCAAAAATCTGGTCTATCATAGAACGTCTACAAGCAGATCTTGAAGAATCAAACAAGAAGAATGAAGAATTTAAAGCTGGAATCATCTCTCTACTAGCAGATCTTGAAGAATCAAATAAGAAGAATGAAGAACTTGAAGCAGAAATCATTCTCGAAAAATCCAACAAGAAGAATGCAAGACTTGAAGCTGAAATCATTTCTCTCAAAGAAGACCTGGATAAATCAAATAAGAAGAATGCAGAACTTGAAGCAGAAAACACATCCTTGAAAGTAGATCTCGAAGCATCAAAGAAGAAGAATGAAGAGCTGCAACAAACATGTGAAGAAAACGGAAATTGGTTGAAAGAAGAGATTCTAAATCTGAAGGATCAAATAGAAGATGGAAAAAGGAAAGAGGAAAGCATGACAAAGAAATGTCAAGACTTGGAGGTTGAGGTAAACATTCTCAAAGGTAAATTAGAAGAAAAAGTTAAACTTTTGAGGTTTCATGATAGTACTAATATCTTGGACAATATTTTGAGTAATCAAAGGTCTCCGGCTATCAAACATGGTCTTGGTTTCTATGAAACTGTTAAAGGAGAATCTAGTTCACAAGGAAGTGCTAAAGATTCAAAGGAAGTCAATGCAAAACCTGAAGAGTCGAAACAAACAAAAGGTCAATCAACAATGATGAAATCTCAAAGGAAATCATTCAATAATGTTGAATGTTTCAAATGTCATAATTATGGGCATGTTGCAGCAAATTGCAGGAGCAGATCATTTCAGCCACAAACAAACAGGTTCTACTCAGAAAGGTACTCTAGTTTATTCAGGGGATATTGTTTCTCATGTAACATGTATGGCCATAAAGCAGTTGATTGTAAAAGGAGGAAGAATAGAAATACTCATTATGATTCTTATGTTTATTTCTCTGGCCACATGAGATGTTATGCTTGTAACAAGTATGGACATGTAGAAAAAGAATGCAGGATGAACAGATTTGGGAAAGTGGACAATTTTCAGCAGACAGTTGGAAAGCTCAAGCAAATTTGGAAAAAGAAGGAGGACCGATCAGAAACGTAGGGAATTCAGACCCTACTGCAGTCATCCACTTCTGGAAGATTACTTCTCTGATTGACTGCAGGAACGATGTGAGATACATTATGAGATCTATTAATGTATCGTCACAAGGGGAGCAATGCATGATGACTCTCATGGTTGATTTGATTATTCTGGTTATGTTTACTTCTGACAGCGCATCTGATGTAGAAAGGACAGGTACATGAGGTACAAGCTCAAGAAGAAATGAAGGAAGATGGAAATTTTCTATGCTTCACTTTCCATACGCAGGTTCCATTAACTAAAGTCGCGTATACACGCGAGTTCCAGAAGACGCAGTCGCGTATACATTGATGATAAGAAAATTTATCTGATAGCTGAAGATCTAAAGCAGAGGTCCAGGGGGAGCATCAGTCTGACTGCTGATGATTGCACTATTAGCATCATTCTAGTTATACTCATGACAATGAAATAATGCATGGGTTCTTGTGTTGAAGATTATGGATGAAGCCTGGTAGCTTTATGATGAAGAGCATTCGTTGTTGAGATGAAAGTCTTATAATTCAGAGACAAGGACAGATCATGCAGAGTTTGTTGCTGATGACTTTCTGTTGAAGGTGTTCCAGATTGCACAAGTTAAGGAAGAGCACTGGTTTAGGGGGAGCAGCAGGTTGAATACTAATGATTGCATTGTTGGAAATATGATTGCTTATTCTTTGGTCTTTGTGATACTCATGCTCAAATGATGATGTCTTGATACATAATTTATTATGATGAGTTTTTGAGCCCTGGTTACTGATAAGTATCCTTTGTACTCACACATGGATGAGTTGGATGTCATTTGATTCAGAAATAAATCATGCAGAGTGTGTTCTATGGTTGAGAGATCTTTTGCCTACATATGTTACTTCATGTTAAATCTTGAAGATCATGGTGATGTTGGACCACATGGATGATTGCTTGACACCTATGTGAAGATGATGTTCCAATATGAGAATCTCTCTTGGAAAGGATGTATTGATGCTGCAAAGAATCTGAAGACTTGGATACTAATGTGCTTATGCTACAACCATTGGATGACGCTTGAAGACACAACTACACTATTCTGTTATATCTGTAGTCCAGGGAAGCAGTCAAATTTCTCAGAAAGAAGCTGAACATTGTCTTTTCCTCATAGAGAATCAGATCTGCATAAATTTTAGAAGATGGCTTGGGATACGCGGGTTTCCTGAAACACAGTCGCGTATGTACATGAGTTAATGCACAGAAAACCGCGTATGCATGATTGCTGACAATTTTTGCTTGGATTCAGCTCTTTTCAGCACAGCTGCAGTACTGTTTGGTATCTCTGATATTGTTGGGTATCTCTGGTGGTGTTCCAGTTCTCATATTTCTGTTTCTAATGTTTTTATGAAGATGCCTTGATGATTTGTTGGTGGAAGTTTTCAGGATGTACAAACTAAGGGGGAGCCTTAGTCTTTGGACAGATTGCTTGGTTGCACAGATTCACGGGGAGCATTAGCTTTGCTGACTATAATGCAGGGTTGGCATTATGATGGTTCTGAAATATGTTCTCTTTCTTGAGGACTTTCTGGTGTTGGTCTTAAAAGCTATATTTGTAGTTTGATGAAAAGGTCTTGTTAAGACCCATGTTGTAAAATTGTAATATTCAGTCATGTAAGGAATAGTCATTTTTGTAAACCCACTTGGTTGGGTAGCTGAGTCAAATTTTGTAAACCCACTTGGTTGGGTAGCTGAGTCAAATTTGTAAACCCACTTGGTTAGGTATTTGAGTCTCATATGTAAATCCACTTGGATGGATAATTGATGTAAGTATGAGTCTTTGGTGATAGGAAGTTTATAGAGTCATGTACTTCATTGAAAAATATGTTTGAAGATTCAGCATGAACTCAGGGGGAGCTTGGTCACTTCAGTATACATCAGATCTGCAGAACGCTTCTTCTACATGAGGAGAAAAGGGGGTGAGTGTGTTGGTTTTGATCCGCCCGTTGCCCTTGATGTCAAAGGGGGAGAGTGTGTTGGTTTCGATCTACTGGTTTTGTCGTTTGCCCTTGATGTCAAAGGGGGAGAGTGACATGGTGTTTGAATGAAGATAATGATGTGCCCTTTGCCCTTGATGTCAAAGGGGGAGAGTGACATGGTGTTTGAATGATGCCAAAAATGGAGAGAGTGACATGGCAAATAGGGAGAATGACATGGTGTCATTGTATTCTTAAGGTATCTATCTGTTGTGGTAACCAAACACCATCATGGTTGCCATCAAGTCCAAAGGGGGAGATTGTTGGAAATATGATGCAGGATGTTGTCCTTGATGGCAACCCACTGAATGAAGATGAAGACATGCGACTGTTGACATATGTTGTCCTTGATGGCAATCCACCCGATGAAGTTATGCTTGACTTGATGGACTTAGTAAATGATGTAAATCTGATGTGATATGATGTTTGTTGACAATATGATGCTGAGTGTTGTCCTTGAAAGGCAACCCACTTGATGAAGTTGTGCTTAAGAGAATATGTTCTTGATGAAGAAAATATGATGTATCTACAGTGTGTACAGAAGGCAATGAAGAAAGGAATTTAGAATGTGCTCAAAGTATGATGAAAAGAGTATGTCTCTATGAATACGCGGATATGTCTAAGGGAAGTCGCGTATGCACGCGGAAAAGAACGTGCCAAGTCGCGTATGGGAAAAAGCGCTCAAAAAGTGCAAATCCAGGGGCCCGTGGTATTGAAGGCTCATGGTATTGATGACTCGTGGTATTGAAGGCTCATGGTATTGATGACTCGTGGTATTGAAGACTCATGGTATTGAAGACTCATGGTATTGAAGGCTCATGGTATTGATGACTCGTGGTATTGAAGACTCATGGTATTGAAGACTCATGGTATTGAAGGCTCATGGTATTGGTTTGACTCGTGGTATTGAAGGCTCATGGTATTGGTTTGGCTCGTGGTATTGAAGGCTCATGGTATTGTTTTGGCCCGTGGTATTGAAAAAGATAAACCTATATAAGGAGAAGAAATTCATTGTGCAAATCATGAGTGTGAGAGCAATATGTCTGAGCTTGAATGAATACTTCTCTATGAAGTATATCTGTATGGAAAGGGTAAAGGTTTGATGATAGATCTGAATCTATGGTGCACCTATGAAGAAATGATGAAGCGGGATATCTAGATCTGAAATGTATCTGTATTTTCTAGATCTGTTTATGGAGTGCTTAGATCTGTGATGAGGCGAGCATCTAGGCGAACATCTGTCTGAAGCAAAAGGGTAGATCTGAACTGAATATCTGATCTGATGAAGTATGCTGCTCTGTAATGATTGAAGATCTATACGCTACTTTGCCACGGAGGAAGCGCGTATGCAAACTAGGGTTTGCTGAAGCAAAGGGTATGAAATATCTGATCTGTTCTGCTATGTTTCTGCTATTTGATCTGTGTTGTTAAGTATCTGTTGGTGATGAATGTTTGTGCTTAAAAGTTTGGAAAGGGTTCAGTCTGGAAATATGATGAAACTTGGTCTACAAGTGTTGTTCTATTGAAGTTGTTGGATCCAGTGTGAAAATTGATGAAACGTGGTCCAAGGTGGTGCTGAGGGTTGTAGCCTTCAGTCAGGGGGTTGTAGCTCCTTTCCAGGAGAGGTCGGGTACAGTTAGGGTCGTGAGTTCCCTTCCGTGAGGTCGTGCAAACGAGCGCAGGTGGGTGCCTCGCGTGTCAGTCAAGTCTCTGCGTCAAAGACATATGTTGTAAGATGTTTTTCTATAATAAAATATTGAAGGCTGAGAAACCGGCAGCGGTGGTTTTCTCCCGACTTGGGTTTCCACCTAAAAATCCCGGTGTTCATGTGTGATGCTTTGTGTGATGGTTTACTCTGCGCTTACTATTCATGTTTACTGTTTATTAAACATCTGATGAAATATTAATGGAATAATTTAAGTGAAGATCTAATAACATAATTAGATATCTGTGTATACGCGAGTTTCATAAAGGGTATCCGCGTATATACGCGAGTCTGTTTCAAGAAAGTAGCGTATGGGTTTTAGAAGCAAGAAAAATTAAAAGTTTTGAATATGCAGTAAATACCATTCACCCCTCGCATTTTTCCCAACAATTTTGATAGGTGATGAGCAGCTGATCCACTCTTGCCAAGAGGATCCCGGAAGGGAATTTGAGATGAAAGACATTGGCTTAATGCATTACTTCCTCGATAAGGGAGTATGGAAACATGATGGTGAATTTTTTGTGTCTTAGGGGAAGTATGCCTCTGAAATGCTTTAGATATTTCACATGGATAATTGTAAGCCCATGGACACACCTCTAGCTAAAGCCTGGAGGAAGGAGAATGCCACTTCATGTGAATAGATTAATGCTACCATTTACAAGTAGCTTGTGGGGTCCTTGATGTATCTTATGAACACAAGACCTGACATGTGCTATGCAATTAAACATTTGATTCAAGCTATGGTGAGGCCTTCCAAGCTTATTAGAAGGTATCAAAACATGTGTTACGGTACCTCAGAGGCACTGCCGAGTATGGATTATGGTACAAGAGGAAAGAGGGAGTGACGCTTCAAGGCTTCATCGATGTAGATTTTGCAAGGATTCCTTCAGACCAGAAAATTACTTCAGGTGTTACCTTCAGTGCTGGGTCCACAACTATTTCTTTGTACAACAGGAAGAAAATATTTATGGTGCTCGACTCAATAGAGGCTGAATAAATGGCTGCAATTCAAGAATCATGTGAGGCCATATGGATGAGGAAAATACTTGTGGGTCTTTCCAGTCAGGAGATGGATCTAACATTGATATAATGTGATAATTAGAGTTGATTTAATCTCTTTGATAATCCGATATTTCATGATAGGTCCAAGCACATTGATATACAGTATCATCATTTGCAGGACTTTGTGCAGAGGATAATTATGTTGCTATAATAAATTCCAACTGAGGAGCAAGATGTTGACATATTGACAAAGGAATTGTCAAGAGGCAAATTTGAATTACACAGGTGTAGGATAGGGGTGGTGAAAAATCCCTTTCTTGCTAAGAGGGAGTGTTGAAAAAAATATTATCAAGGAAGGCCCAATTTTACTTTAGTGGAATTCAAATTGAGTAAATCGAATTTCCACATCAACAAGATGACTTAGAGGAATTTAACTAGTGCGACATGGATCTTGTCACTTAGTTAGCTCAATAAATTTTAGTTAGAAGGGTCGAAGTTCAGTTATACATGTGTGATTTCTAAATTTTAGTAATACAATTTAGTTATTTTCAGTTGTATTCAGTTAATTGACCACTAACTAATGAGAGTCAGTTAAAGGTCAATTATGCAGCGAGACAACACTTTAACCCAAATATTTGTTAGTTAATTGATCAATAAACCCAAAACAACTAATGCATGCAAGGAATTAGAATTCCTTAGCTGATGTGGAGATGACAAGGCAGTGCAACATGAGTTGTATACTAGTTTGAATGTACATGTGTGGTATGAGGTCAGGAGATCAATCCTTGGGAATTGCATAATAAATTAGGAGGAAATTCCCATATTTTAGGGGATAATTTCCTAAGGAATTTTGCAAGGAAATAGGAGGCTAAGTGAGAAACTAATGGGGTAAGTGTTGGCCAGAGTTTCTGATTGAGCATATAGAACAATTATTCTTTTGCAGGTTGAGCTCAGAGCTAGAGCTAGGAATTGTAATAATTTCTCTATTCAATTGATTAATGCAAAGAGAATTGAGGGGTTTTTCCTATTTTGGTTCTCCTAGAAATCATTGTGTATTTTTAGTTTTTCTTATTGTGTGTTTATGCATGTTGTTCTAAAGTATAATTTCCATTCCACAAATAAGTAGAGTATAATTGTGTCTATTTATTTTAGTTTAATTTCTTGAGAAGTTGCAATTATATCAAATTTATACAAGGACATATTCCAATTATTTCTGTGTATCTAATTAAACAATAAAAAATCATTTTTAACATAAATATATGTCACAATTTGGTGTCCAAGTGGAAAAAATTCCACTAGTGTAAAACATTAGATTTTGGACAAAAGGCATTAAATTTCCAGATGAAAACCTTTGAATGTAGAGCATCAAGGAGAGAGTTTATCTATGGAAGGTTAAATTATATGTCTAGAGAATGTTCCCTTTTCTCAAAAATGTAGGGGCCATGAATATTTTGAAGCATATCAACTATATTGGAAGCCATCCCCTTCACTGCATCCTTAAGAGAGACAAAGCCACTGAGGTTTTTGGGACCCAAAGTTCCACCCCACAACCTTAGATTAAATATGACAGTGGAATTCCTCTAGGTGTAATATTACTTTAGAGTAGAAGGATAATACCCTCTAGTAGAGGTTATAAAGGAGGTTTTTAGTGTTATAAATTGGCCAAAATTTTCAAAAAAACATTTGCTACAACAACTTTTTTCAGTAACAGAGGTTTTGGCGGATCTTCTAACAGAATTTCAACACAACTAAAAAGAACTGGGTGGCTGGAGGTTGTTACAGATTTTTTTCTCATCAGTGCATGCATCAGGTGTCAACGCATTGATGTGTTGTACCGTGAATGCACCGGTACTGTAAACCTACCAAGCACCGGGATAGAAAACAAATTTTGGACACCCCAGGGCATTTAGAAATGGATCGGTGCATGTCAGCCAACTAATCGCACTGGGTCGATGGAAGGTACATGAAACAGTCTGTTAAGGTGTAAAACCGCGCCGAGCGCTGTAGGTGATACAATGCATCGTGATGTTAAGTTATAAAAATGCACCCTTGAGTTAAAGGAAAACCACACTAGTGCATGAAACGCCTATCAGACCGCCCGGGTGGTAGTCGTCGATAAATCGCACTGGGAATTCTAATTGGTCAGGTATTTGTGTGGTGCTCATAGGTCGTAGAAGCGAACTAGTGTGTAGTATCATACAAACACACTGGTGCGCAGTGAATAACATGCATCGATGTTCATTTTTTATTTTTTAGAAACATCGACCTATGACAGTACAATTATTGTGATTGTTAAAAATTCATTATTCATCAAAAGTCGACACATATCTTATAACATTATTCATATAAATTAAATTTTTATTAGTGCATTTGAATGTGATTTTTGGATTAATTTATTATATCATATCATCAGATTTCATATCTCTTCATTATAATATTTAATCATCCATATATTTAATCAGTGGTGTAACATTTCACAGCGACAATGGAGAACACAATAGAATAAGTTAAAAAGTATTTTATTATATATATATATGAATAAGAAACTCTTTGTCATACAAAATGGGACAGTTATTGGTATCCCTTTGTCTTTCAATTGGGACAATATGTCCATTACATTAAATAAAATGTCTGATTTCATAGACAAATATTTCAAAAAATACAACGCCTTTCTTTGATATCCAAAAAAATTGGTCATCAATCTTCACTGGAACTGTTGTCACTGCTTGAGCTACTTCTATGACTTGGGTTATTTTGAGGAATTTTTTGTTCACTGTGTTGATTTTTTTCTTCTTCTTCAAGTTCCATCTACAAACATAAAAATAAACTGTAATGAGTGTATATACTTTGGTGAGAATAATGAAAATTTTAGTATAAAATAATATACATCAATGTAAATCGAAAAGAAATGTACCAGAGCAAGAATTGACTCATGAAATATACACATTATTTCAAAACCAAATTTCATGCCTTCTTTCAACAATTCTTTTGTTGGCGCAGTTCCATACTTTGTTTCCTACAAGTTTTATACCCCATAAAAAATCATATATTTAATATAAAAGTTTTTTTTGTTCTATTAGTTATAGACGTAGCTAAGTAAAACAAGATAGATGCTTACAAATTCCACAATTAATTTTTGATATGCCAACATATACTGATAACCCATATTTAACCCAATTTCAATCAATTCATCTGATTGTTCTTCTTTGTATGTTAGCATATGCTTGAAGTCATTCAATGATGATTGTTGTAAAACAACTTAAAATATACAAAAATGAAATCTAGTTAAGTTGTTATCAGAAAGAAACAATTACTCACAAACATAGATATCAACCCTTTTCTTCCTTCTTGTCTTGTTTTATGTGCTGAATGGGTTCCATTTTATTTTATTTTCTGCAATAAAATATATGAAAATTAATATTAAATGATAAATTGTTTATTTATTGTACCTAATCGAAAAATTCAATGATTACATATTACATTTGAAGCATATTGTTGTTGAGATGGATCCTCGTGTGATGCAATTATGTCCATTTCTTTGACCATCTCCTTGTACACCTTTTTGGACATTCCTACTGGCATATTTCTGATATCAGCTCGTTCATCCTTTGTGATTTTCATAATCTTCTTGAAAATGTAACATGACAATAAACTATTTAATTTTTATATTGATATATGAAAAGTAAATATAACAAAAGTGATATTTATAAATGATTGCTTTCTAGTAATATATACATATAATTCTAGAAAAATATTTAAAGGAATATTACTTTTACATTCCTTCTTTTTTGTTCTTGTACGTTTTTGCTATTAAAAATTTGACATGTCTCATTGACCAATTCTCTAGAAACTCATCATGTATTTTAAATAAAATTTTGTTCTTGGAATCATTGGATTGATTTTTGTAGTGTATGTGGAAAGAATGTCTATGCATTCGTTCCACTAGGTACCTCAAAGTTTTGTAAAAGTTTTCCCCCTTTCCTTAACCTCCAACGCCATTCCAGATGAGCTAAGGAGCAATTCATTTTCATTTGCATGTTCTATGTTTTTTCTTTTCTTAGAACAACATTCATTTTCTTCGTTGTTGGTCCCTGTAGAAAATTAAACATATGTGAATCAATAGATTGTTTAAAACATGTTATCTAATATTTTTAAGTATATTATTAATGAAAATTAAAAAAAGAAACTCATATTTGATCGATAATATTTTTTCATTCACCTGATTCATCCTTGTGCAATTTTTCCATCAAGATTTTTCTCTTTTATGGTCCTAGATCAGGAATAATCTTACCGAGATTCATCATTTTGTGGCTCTGCATGATACACAGTAAACAATACATATTATTTAAACTTACATATAGTTTAAAAATAATAATTTTTGTAAAGAATTTACAAAGAACTTCCTTTTTTTCTTTTCTCGACGTGCTATCAACATTTTTGTTACTTGATCTCTTATCAGCCATTTATTTATCAATATGAAACCTGTACCATACTGTTCACTAATATATTTTATAAATAAATAAATAAAAATTCAGATAGAAAAAAAAATCAAGAAAATGGTGCTCCTTTCAAACAATATGCACCGAAGGCGATGCGACATGTTCTTATAAATGCACTGCCAAAACAGGAGAAACACCATACAGTGCTTTGTCAACAAGGAGACCGAGTGTGTTATATGTTAACTAGTGCATCGATTAACACAAAAAAATTAATAAAAAACCTCTAGTGTTAGTTTTTGTCGTATAAGATGTCGTGGAGGAGGTGGTGCAACATGTTCTTATACACACACCGAAAAAACAGTAGAAACAACGTACGATGCTCTCTGTCAACAAGGAGACTCGGTATGTTATATGTTAACACGTGCACCAATTAATACAAACATAAATTAATTAAAAAATGTTTTTATTAAACATTACGTAGCCAGTGCGCTATTTTACATAGTGCGCATCGATTAAAAAAATCTGTGTTTTAAAAAATCATGCAAGGGCCGACATGGATTGGGATCTGACTCTGCAATTCATCTCATGGGTTAGACGTCATACACCTATATATATAGCAATACAAACCCTATAAATCTAAAATTAAAATCCCTAATTGTGAAGTCACATAAACAAGAAGAAGAAAGAGCAGAAATAAGAAGAAGCAAGGGTTTAACGTAAGAATGGAATTTATTGTTGTTGTTTTTTTTTTAAAAAGAAGAAGCAAGAGCAGAAACAACAAGAAGCAAGGGTTTAACGTAAGAATGGAAATTTTAATTTTTTTTAATTTTTAATTTTTTTTTTTTATTTATTTTGTTTTTTTCCTGAAAATGCACAGTGAAATTTAAAATTTTTACTATGCATGTATTAAATCCAACATAAAATGTAAAAAAAACAATTATTATAGTAAAATTTAACATTTTTACTATACTACAGGATTTTTTTTCGAATCACCAGATGTTTCAAATTATGATTCTTTGAATAATGTTGTTGTTCAATATTTTGCTATTCCACAATGCTCTTTTGCTCTCTTGCTCTAGGTATGTCTCTCGTGAAAATCCCTCCCTGATTTTTTTTGCAAAAATAATGAAATAATGAATAGCTTTTACTATTTAAAGAATGTTTTTATGAAATTTGATTTCTGAAAATAATTTTCTGCCCATTTTTCAATTTACCATTTTTTCACTTTAAAAATATAAATTTGCACTTTTTTTATTTGAGGATATTCGGTGTGTTTGTTAACTAACCGCACCGATGTGTCAATTAATAACACAACATCAGTGTGTAGTAACTAAAATGCACCAGTGTAGTTAACTTTACATTAACACCGATAATAGAAAGTCCATTTTTAAGGCACCGAAATTAATTTTAGGTATGTACACCAAAATTTATTGTTGATTTTGCTCAAATGCAGGGAGAAAATCTCATAATTATATTGAATGGAAAGTTATTCAAAATCCATCTCGTTCCATAATATTTCTCAAAGTCCATCGTGGAGTTCTCCCTATCCATCTCCAGACGTAATATTTACTTCATATTTTATTAATATTTTCATTATCTAATTGAATTTATTTATTTTATCCATGTCAATCAGTTGAATAAAATTAATGTATACGAATTTGCAGGTTCATGCAGATTCAAAATCGAGTTCAGATGCACAAAATATTCAAACAACTCCAAAACGTCGGAAGCTCTTATCAGAAGCAGCATACCGCAAGACGCATTTGGTAGATGAAAATGGACAACCACTTCACCCTGCCAATTGTAACATTGCATCTTCTAGCCACAATCTTGGGACAATGATGGTAATAATAATTGTTTGGTATATTAATGTAATTATTTCAACGTCAAACTAATTAATCATTCATTGTCGATGTGCTTACTAATTGATATCAACGATTTTTTACTAATCATGTTCAAATATTTTTTTTGAAATTATTAGTATTCTAGTGATGATGATGAACTACCTACCATCTTCCGTTTCATTCCACAACAATGTCAAATCGAGAGAAGGCTGAATTAAGAGAAAATATCGAAGAGGAACGATACCAAGAATGGTTGTATCAACCACCTATTCAATTCCCACTATGTCTAGATTCACCAATTACGAATGACTACAACAATAGTAGTTCCTCACAAGCTGGCAATGGAGGCAATCAAATAGAGGTTGGTATGGATGATTACTTAAGGGATACGACTGCCATGGAGACAATGTTGTTAGATGCATTCCAGAATGATGATCAACTAGGGGATGATGCTCATATCACCGATACCTTTTTCGAAAGCCTTAAATTTGCTTCCACCACCTCTGTTTTTGGACCTAGTGGTCAATCAAAGTCTAACCAGTTGGGGACAACAATGTTATTGTACAACTTGAAAGCAAAGTTTGGTTTGTTGAATGCATGTTTCTCGGAAATTTTGAGGTAATTGACCATCAAGTCCTCCCTTATATTTTGTGAAATATAATCACACAATGAACATTACAAATGGTAAACTTTATGAACGTTAATAATTATATCGGCATTAATGTAAATTTAATATTTTCCATGAACAACTACAGGTTATTCAAAGATAAGGTTATTCCGAGTGATAATGTCTTTCCTGGTAGCTGCGAAGAGGCAAAGAAATTGTTGAAAATGTTGGGTGTTGAGTACATATCATATCATGCATGTCCAAATGATTGTATTCTGTATAGAGGAGAATATGCAGACAAAGGGATATGTCTAAAATGTGGGCATGACATGTATGATAAATAAAGAAAGAAGGGTAAATCACATGGTTCTCCTTTTAATATATTGAGGCACATGCCTATAATCCCAAGGATTCAAAGTCTCTTTCGTTGCAAAGAATTAGCTATGTTGCAGGTATGACATGCCTCACACATAAATGAATTGGGAGATATGTGAATCCCAACAAATTCAATAGTCATGAAGCATACAGGGGATACATGGCCTGAAAAAATCAAGCATGAAGTACGAAGTCTACGACTCAACATAGCCATGGATGGCGTCAACCCATATTCCCTCCAGAACACCAACTATTCTATTTGGCCTGTAGTAGTGATTAATAAAAATATCCCCCCATGGTTTTCTGTGAAGAATTAACATCTTATGTTAGCTTGCATAGTCCCCGGTACTAGACAAGTGAAGAATATGGATGTCTACTTACAACCACTAGTAGATGAATTGAAATTATGGGATGAGATAAATGTATACGATGTATCAAGACCCACTGTGACAGAGAATATTTTTACGGTGTATGGAACATGTGCTTACACGACACATGATTATCCAGGCTTAGGAGTTTTCTCTGGTAAATTACATATTTATTGACTTTTTTATATATGTAACAATATTCTTTCACATTTTAGTTATTTAATTCATTGTAATTGTTTTGATCTTCATGATATTATTTAACGTGCCATGCATATATATTGTATACAATAACTTCACAGGTCTTGTAAAAAAAGGGTATTTTGGATGTAAATATTGTGGACCTTCTTTGAAATCTAGATGGTCCAACGACCTACGAAATCCAGTGTATGACTACTTCAGGGTATTCCTCCCAAAAGAACACCCTTATAGAAGAGTAGCATCCACTTTCAATGGTAAACGAGAGAGAACCCAAATGCCTCCAATAACGACACCAGTTGAATGGCTTAGAGCATATGAGAGAGGGAAGGAGACAGAGTTCATATAAATGTTCGATTCAAATGGGGGGCATATGTTTGATGATCCAGAATTCTTCGACTCCTATGTTGAGAAAATCTATCTTTTATAACCTCCCATATTGGGAGCATCTTAAGATTACCCGCTTATTAAATCCAATGCATATATTTAAAAATGTTTAATCTTATTTATGGAGGCACATATCATTGAAACAAAGTGACACATTTGTTGTTAGGAAATATCTTATTACGTCAAAAACTAAAAAGAAACATTGGCCAAGACGATTAGAAAGTACAGGATCAGAGGCAGGAGCGGGTCCCTCTAATTGGTATTTGAAGAAGGTGATGTCCCATGGATGTTAAAAAAATATGATCTTTCTTTGGCAAAGGAAGTTATAATGGGTGTGAAAGTGCCATCTTCATACGAGTCTTCACTACGACATTGCTTCACCATGGATGACCATTTGCCAGGGTTGAAATCGCATGGCCATTTGAATCTTCTAAGAGTACGTATAATGTCAAAAACATGATTTTATTATTTTTTATATTAATAAATGTTATCCCATGTAGGGATCATAAAACATAACTAATTTTGTATATTATTTCATGTGTTTATAACTTTGTAGTGTCATTATCCTTTGTTCGTGCATGGGAGTGTGAAACATGAATTCCCCCAAGACCTAGGATGTGCCATATCTAAATTTTTTGCATTTGTACATTTGATCATGTCAAAGGAGATTCATGTGGCTAGCATTCCACGCTGGCATAGCATCATGACATGAATACATACAATTACAATTACAATTTTAGAATTTCACAATACAATTACGTACAATTACAATTAAAATTTTACAATTTCACAATACAAATACATACAATTACAATTACAATTTTACAAATATTTTACATACAATTATAATTACAATTTTACAATTTTACATACAATTAAAATCAAAATTTCAATTACAATCATGACATAATATGTAATAAATATCATGATTTAATATTAAAAATAAACATCATGATCATGATAACCATCGCACAAACATCATATTCGACTAAAATACACATTCAAATTCGCTAACGTTATCTAATCATCGTGATCATGATAATATATCAAAACACAAGCATTGCATAACATTATCAAAACACAAACATCAAATATACATCTCATTTCAAATAAATTCTATCACATACACATCTATCTTCAAGCACATTAAATGAACATATCTAACATGACCTAACAATATACACATCATGATGAACACCAACATGTAAATTAAGTACATCAAAATGAACATAAAATACATGGAATATATATATATATATATATATATATATATATATATATATGTATATGTATATGTATATGTATATGTATATGTATATGTATATGTATATGTATATGTATATGTATATGTATATGTATATGTATATGTATATGTATATGTATATGTATATGTATATGTATATGTATATGTATATGTATATATATATGTATATGTATGTATGTATGTATATATAAGATAGATGTCAAAATATACAATTGTAATAATAACCCCACATAAAATACAAATATCTAGAAAGACATCGGGGCTAGTAGTACTAGTCGAGGTACTGTTGAGGTCAATACAGCAAGCTCTCATGTTAAAGAGATAAGAAAGTCAGCTTGGATGGGCCGATGGTGTAGTTTGCTAAGGAACTGCCTACTGATGACTCGTAGATGGAGTAGCCTGCTCAGACGTGGATGGTGTGGCTTGTGATGATGGACCTGCCTCCTCAGATGGACCCACCTGCACAGGATCAAGTGCCTGCTTAGGACTAGTTGTCTTCTAAGATGGTGCAGATTGCTCAGACGATGCCCGTTGATTAGGACTAGATGCTTGCTGCTCATCATGATCTTCATCATGAGGTGAAGGAGGAGGAGGTGGATTACTAGAATGATGATCACTACCCTCATGATCATGATCATCAGATGAGGTGTTTATCTCTCGTGCATCTCCATGATGCCTACCCATCCTAGCCCATGCTAGTGCTCTGGCAGCTCCAACGGTATGATGCATGAAATTCAACATATCATAGGGCATGCCTCTCTGAAGCTTTGTGAGCCTAAGATTAGCCTGAATCTCTCTGATCGTAATCGGGAAACTCCCTCATCAACTAATAGTTGACAGAGTTGGTTGCCCAACTCCATCATAAATCGGGTGTCTAGCCTATGCCTCAGCTTCGCAGGTATCTGCACCTGATCAGGATCAATTCTATCACCCTGATCCTCTACCTTTGCCATCTCCTCATAAACATCTACACTTGAATCATTTGGAGGGGGTGGAATCTCATCCCCAACGAATGTCCCAATATCTACAAAATATATAGTACACAACAATAATTAGACATTTTCATTAAAAATTTTAATAAAACAAGTTAAAGAACGTGTTAGAATCAATTTTATAATTCTAATTAATTAATTAAGACAATAAAATGAAACTATATTAATTTAAATAAAACACTAATATTACCTCTCGCATTCGGTGGCTCATCCTGTGTGAAGAGGATGTTGTTACACCCTTTCCAATCCAAACCGTCATACGGACATGGCACCATAACAAAGGAGTGATCATCAACACTGGATAGAAACTTCAATGCATCAGGAGATATGCTGTTGGTAAAGTCAAACTGGCCCCTCTTGGCCATCATCTAGCCCCACATCTGCATCCGTACATCCAACATCAACCTATGAGGTTGCCGAAAAAAAGTAGGCCTCGTCTCTGGAATCCTCTCAAAAAATAAACAAAATAAATCTAAAGAAAAATGGAAGGTCAACCTCCCATGTGCCTGAGAACAACATCTATCTAATGATGTACAAAACTGCTGCAAAAAAATCGCAAACCATCTCACAAGTCGTGGTGCCTGGAATAAAGAATCAACATAAAATAAAAGCGGGAAACTAATGCGTTTCTCGTCACTGGTATAGTGTGAAATGGTCGTCAGCAGTAGTGAGAGGCACCTCACCTCCTTTACACCAAATGAAGCAATACATAACTAACCACTAGCCACCTACAAATATGTAGGAGAAACTATATTTTCCCTAATATATCTCTGGGAGTATGCCAACTGACTTCCTGCTGCATAGCCGACGAGGACATTTGGGACCTGGGGAAAATCCTTCCCTGTCCTAGATAGGCCAGTAATAAAATATATTTCCTTCTTAGTGGGTGCGTACCACTAGTCAGGACCGACCTGGAAATCCTGTCGGTGGACATTCCACCTGAAGATGAGTTTTCCCAATAACCCATTATGGCCCTTCAGGGATGTAGCCTCCTCATAGAACTTGAGGAGGCCTAACTCCCTTAGGAGAAACTAGGTGGTTTCCGTAATAGGGCGAGGGTACATAAGTCTCTCCCTCTCTCGTTCCTCCCATAGGTGAATCACATTATACTGGTCCTCCATATGTTCTGGATGTTCCCTTTGTTCTCTCCATTGACGCCGCTAAATGATTCACATATTAAATACATTTTTATTTATTAAATGAGACATGTATATATATATATATATATATATATATAGATATAATTTTAAAAAAAAAGAAAAAACAGTCGGTGCCCCCAAAAAAATAGTCTCGCATCGGTACAGGTGCGTACGTTTTTATCACGCACCACTCTCAGAGCGCATGGAAATTGTTCACGCATAGAAAAACATAAAATTTATTTTTCTGCTGTGCATTGATGAAACTATATGCCCGGGGCGGATATTTGGGTCAACGCACCACCCAAAAATAATACATGGTCAATGGCATGGTCCTGTAAATGGCTGAACTGTTGACCATGTATTGTTATTGAGTAGGCGGTGTGCTGACCAAAATATCTGCCCTGGGGTGGATCTTTTGGTCAATGCACTGCCTACCCAACAGTAGTACATGGTCAACAGTGCGGTCCTATAAACGACCACACCGTTGACTATGTATTGATGTCAGGCAGGCGGTGCACTGACCTAACTAATCGCCCCAGGGCACATAGTTTGGTCACTGCACCGCCCTCTAGACACTGAACATAGTCAACGGTGTGGTCGTTTAAACGACCACACCGCCATATATGTTTAAAGAAAAACATAGTGTGTGTTTTTCGATATCGCACAAGAACTCGGTGCGGTTTCTATTAGCACCGTTCGCGGTGCGGCCTGTAAATTTACAAGAAGCACTGCGAACGCTACGAGTTGAATGACTCGAGCACACCGTGCAGATATTTTTTTTTAAACAGTAAATTTTAAGGTTTTTTAGAAATCTAATCCGCTAAAACGTTTAGTTATTGAGAAATAAGTAAAATAACTGTACATTTGTGCGTCGAGGAGGCATATTTGCTGAGGAATTGGAGAAACCAAATTTTCCCACTGTTTTCAAAAATTCAACTCCACAAGGTGGGAAATGGACGGCAACAGTGCGTGCAATGGGAGCATCGATGTCACAGTGCCTCACACAAGGGAAATTCACATCGGTGCTTGAGAGGTCTGGAGCATTAAAGAAGTGAAAATGTCATTTTTACGGGTAGTAAATATATTTTTTTTTTTATTAACCCTATTCCGGTGTGTGGGTTTTTGAGATGCACCAAGCGGTATTAGCGATGGCACACCATTGTCGTTGCGGTGCACTGGATTTTTGAGATGGACCAAGCCTGTTTATGCGTAGATCACCGGTGCGCTATAGTAACTAGATGCACCGGGCATGTTTGTATGGAGATCACAGTGTCTCGATGTGCAAATTTTGACTACGCATTGGTGCATTGTGAGCTAAACATACTGGTGCAGTTTATGATGAGAAACACACTGAACAAAAAACATCCATAAAAACTTCCACCCACTAGCCTGCTCTAGAGACCTCTACTACAAATGAATATCTGGCCAATTTTTATAAGTGGTTCCTCAAAAACATTCGCTAGAGGGTCTTTTCCTTGTAGTTTTATCTGAAAGGAGTCCTGTAAGAGTTTCCCTTTAAATATTAGACATTAAGAAGATGTTGGGAATCCCAAACCACTCTATATACTTTGTTTTAAGTTTTCCACCAAATCACATTCCCTAATCCAAAATAGATATGTTTTTCGTTTTATATTTCTTAAGAAAATTTGAAAATTCTTCATTTTAGTCTCTATATTTTCTCGGTCCAAGAGAGTGAATGGAAAACATGGAGGGGAAACAAAAAAAATGCATATATTCCACCAATGTTGCAGGATTCCATGTATTCAAAACTAGCCATTCAGAAAAAACAAAAACAAAATTGCAAGGGAGAAAAATGTCATGAAACATGACAACCTCTCCCACTACAGGCGCACCATTACTTAGTAAACAACTTCACGATAGATGTATGGTCACAAGTCAGAGTTTGGGAGACAAGAATCATCATAGGTGAGGTCCTAATAGAGGAGACATCTGCAAGACCCAGACCCCAATTGTCTGTGTTGTCCTTTGGTATTGAGTTGTAGGAATTAACCAATCAAATCCCCACCAGGTTAACCCCAAAGCATCCACAACTAGGCCGAAACACATGGAAGAGCATAATATCCCTAGGAAATTGTTCATCGAGAACAACAGGAGTTAGTAGAAGCTTGGCAATGGCATATTTTGCAACGCAAGAGAAAGAGTAAACCCTAGCGCTCATTTTGGCTCCAAGTTTAACATAAGTTACCGTTTTCACTTTTTCATTATGAGGGATATTCCATACTTAATATAGAGTTGATACATAACATTTAAAAAAATGAATAAAAAACATATTCAATATGAATTAAAATTATATATGTATATATGTGTGTGTGTGTGTGTGTGTGTGTGAAAATTAAAAAAATCTTAAATTGTTAAAACATTTTATAATGGATTGCTCAAAATGAAAAAGATGTGTAATTTCTTGCATGTTCAACATGTAGTCTCTCTCTCATTATATATATATATATATATATATATATATATATATATATACCCCATATCTGTTATCTATAAGTGTTAAGAGAGATCAAATCACTTGAGGTGCAAACCATTTTCCAAATTTTGCATTTACAAATGTTTGCACATAAAGAGATTTTATCTCTCTCAGGTTTTGATAAATATAGGATTAACATGAATCTATACTAGTATGATTTACATTTAAATGAATTCAAATTTCAACTATTAATAATTTTCATTCCATTAACTCATACTTACTAATTACTAACTAATAGTTTTACTTTAGAACCCACTAAATACTGTACTGTTTAACCATAAAAATTAAAGAAAAAAACTTATAGGGCATAGAGCATATGGTAATAGGGTGTTCTGTTAAGGCACTTTATGGTAAAAAGGTCACTAGTTCCAAACATGGGAAAAAATATAGCCATGCTAAGGGCTAATGTGGCATAATTTGGGTGTGATCGGCTTAGATTCCCCTGAATTACATGTCACATAACTTAACAAACAAACAAAACATTAAAGAAAAAGGAAAAAGACAAATTTTAAATATTCATCATAAATAATATATTAAAAATTAACATCTAATATTTATATATTTTTTTATTTAGAAAGTTTAATTGTTTTATTTTTTTCTCTTTTCTCTTTTTTTTTTCTTTCAAATTACATTAATATACTTTTTAACGAGATCAATATTTTAAATGTTTTTTGATGATGCTATGAAGGTGGTATTTGTACAATCGTATGGTTAACTAGTATACCATGCTATGAGCTCTTCAACTACCAGGTAGGTTGATGATGTCAACAATGGATGGCGAAAAATTGGGCCATGCTCCATCGCTAGATTCATGGCCATGGTGACCTTGGCTTAGCTCACGCTCACTGATTGTGATGGGTATGTTTGGCCTTGGTTATTTTGGGATTTTCTACGTTATTAATGCAAGTATTTTGGTTTTGTCTTTTGATTATTTTGGTGGTTGTCCCTGTGGTGTACATGAATGGTGGTTATCTCTAGGAAAGATTTGGCTGGATTGGGCATCAGTTCATATTTTATATTGATTTTCTGGGAGACATTCATCATTTTGGTGTGGAGGATTATCTTGCATTATAGGCATTTATTTGGGATATTTTGTTGAGGATCAAGTCTGGGTTGTCAATAAGCACCCTATGATGTTCTTGACCGAGGATAATGAGAAGCTAATCAAACATGTCAGTATGGAGGAGGCGGAGGTCATTCTAAAATATCTATCAACAGACAAGAGTCCGGGGCTAGATGGATGTGTTGAGAATTTGGAAGGTTGTAGGTTAATACAAATTCTCTTCTTGATAATTTCTTGTGAGATTACTTGAGTTACTTATGTCTTTTCTTTGTTATCTAATTTAGTCTTTCATCAAGTAAATTATCAAAATACACAAGACACGAAATTAGGCTCCTAAAGCGAGGGCAAAACCTCTCCCTCTTGGAGAGGAAAACCCGCAAAGAATTCTTCTTATAGATCTTCAAATGCCAAGTACCATAACCAAAACTCAGACCCTTGACATAGATATGATTCCAAGACCTTGTCAATAGTTCCTTGTATATAGACAACGTTGATCCTTCTCCACTGCAACAACTTGAACTGACCTGCACCAACATTAGAGAACTTGATCTCTAATTTTATCTTCCTTGATTCTTCGTTTATCAAACCACTCGTTCTTCCTTGATATTCACTTTGAGATATATTACCATCTTTTGAGCACTTAGGATAGGAAGGCAAATCTCAAATTTTCTTTCCTCTAATTTTCTCACTTTCTATCTTCAATATGCATTACATTAAACTTTATGCTATGAACTTCACAATTCATATCACATTAGATGATATTAATGTTGTCTTGATTTTGAATTTACAAACATTGTTCTAGCCTTGAATTTGCACGTTGTGATATCTGCACCTAAATCCGCACTATTTTCCTGTCCTTGGATTTCCACACTTAATCCCAGACTGGACTGTAGCTCCTTCTGCATTAATACATATTTACTTCATATTTTTTTCATGTTGTTTCTATCACAGATAAGTATGTAAGTACTTGCTCATCTGCACTTTTATTTCATATCAATCCACGAAAACCTTCATGCCATAATGATCCATAGACTCTTCAATATATAGTGCTCCGATTATGCTTTTAGGCCGACCCTACAACAATCTTGTATATTGACTTCACCAATGTATTTAAGCTAACTTCTACTTCTGTTCATAGGCCGACATGAAGGACTTGTAATCCAACGTTATGGGTGTAGATTTGAGCATCATACAGAATATATTTCGTCACGGTTTCATGACAAGGGTCTTGGAGAATTTTCTTTAGTCTAGACACTTCATGCCACTTAATTATATTTATGACCAGAAGACACAAACCTAGTAGACATCAAGAAGATGTCTATCTACATAAAAATATTGCTCATGAAACCCATGAAGCAAGTACACTAAATAAATTTTATTATCTTTGAATTCTTCTTTACATATATACATAATTATATAGTCAACATGAAGACCGACCTAGTTACACTTTTCAACACTCCCTCTTAACTAGGGAGGTATTCATGCAGGTACATGGTTACTTTCAAATTGAAGAATCTCATAAGAAGACTCAGATTGGTAATCACATCTTTATAGCATCATATCAACCAGCATTTTCCTAGTGCAAGGCCTTGACTAACAACCCCATCTCTCAATGAGACAATGGGCTACAATGCTCGCGAGACACATGACTTATAGACACCTTCTTCATTGTCTTTCCAAGGTACATACTCCACCCGATTGTTCCCAAAGTATGACCTTCTTGGACTATTATTCTCTTGGGTAGCTATCCCTCAAAGAATATCGGTCCCTGACTACTCTTATCTTGAATTCCCTAACACAATATCAAAGAGTATCGAATGCTAGATGATTACCCAATCCTTCATTCTGTCTTCCCAAGTGAAGACGAGAATGATGTGTCTATCTCTCCCTCTCAACCAGGGAGGATATATTCCACAAGGGAATGTACTCATTCCTATACAAGGAATGTACCTAAGCTCATTCTTAGGAATTACCAAGTTTCTTCCAAGTAAGAAACCTTCCATCATGCTCCCTCTTAACTAGGGACCTCCAACAACAATGGTGAGACACCCAACTTCTAATGAGGAATTCCTGTCCTTGATGTCACATATTTAGATATTGAGGAATCTTCAACTTTTAGCTTCATAGGGCATAGATCATACATCACTTTTATCCTGAGTCATTACAGCTGTCAGAAAGTGATTCATCAGATTTCCTTATCTAGTCCATTGTTATGCCATGTTTCTTTCCTTCGAATCATCTCCCAGGATCATACATCCTTTCTCATGATTAGCCGCCTTGCACAAATTCATCTACATAGACATATACATATGAACTTAAAAATTTTTTTTACCTCATTGAAGATCATTCATCATGACATATTCCTGTAGGCATCGACATCCTTCATACAGATTGACACATCTCCTAATGATATGTTTTTCCAAGGGTCATCTTCTTTAACAGACTTTCGTGAGAGTCTACATATCTTTCTAGGAGATCTCCTAGTTACATCTTCTTGACCTTCGGATGATAACTGCCTCTTGACATGGTTTCATTTAATGACCTCTTCCTCTCTGCACATTCTTGATTCCCAGGAACATACAACTTTTATAGTTTCTTGTTCATATAGAACCACCTCATATTCCATGAGGAAATATTATGTTGATTTCATCTGTTTGTGGATTGAGAGATACTTCTCCATAGATCATAATTCTAAGTACATAAGTCCATTACCTACAACCATATAACATGACATCACAGTATCCAATGTCAGCATATAAATATATACATACCTCATACCTTTTTCTCTTGAGTCATCTTGTAGCAATTTCTCAAGAATGAAGAGCTTCATTCCATTGGCTTGTTTCATCAATATGTCATCACATCCCAGAAGTATGTTTCCATGATGACACTTGATCTTGATGACACTTTCTATTAGTAATTTTTTTCAAAGAGGTTTTCTCGGAGATGATTCACCAGGAGCTCCTACCATGCTTTGATCAGGATGCTACATTGCTTCCTATCATATAACCAATAGAAATAAATTCCTTATTCATAAGTTTACTTGATTTTCCCTGAACTGGTACCTTGTGCTTGGACTGTTAATTCAAGTCTTCAAGGTTTGAGACTTTAAGTTACCTCAAAACTACATACTGATATCAGTTGTAGTTTCCTCAGATATTTGGTAGATCAGCTATTCCAAGACCTTTAATGCACTGCTTCACTATATATACATATCACTGAGAATCCTTCTTTTGAAATTAGAAGTCATGAGTATGACTGTGATTTACACCAAAACTCCTTCTCTGAAGTTGATCAAAAATATCTTATTCACATACACCGAAAAGCATTACTGAACTGCTTGCTGAGATTAATATAGAGTTTATACTGCATTGGTTTCTGAGATAGGACCAAGACCTTCTCCTTGAGATGGCATCGAAATCCTTTACTGATATTTCACCAAGACTGTGGTACTGTGGTGAGACTTCATCTCTGTGTTTGCACTAAAACCTTTGCTGCTATAGCACCAAAATATTCCCATCGAAAGAGAACCAAAACATACATGTGATAGCACTGAAATGTAACATCAAAACTGTGGTCACTTTGGTCACAGTGGTAACACCGAGCCTCTGTAATTGTCATCTGAATCTCTTCTGTGATTAATGCGAGGTTCACTGTAACTAGTCTAAGCTTCTGTGATGTCCGAGAGAACTAGGAACCCAATCACTGAAATAAGTCTAAATTTTTCATCTAGAGGTTTTTATTGCCTAAATCTACCTCAGGCTGAAGGAAGGCAGAGTTCAGGGTAACATCAAACCACGCTCAGTCTGGTAGCTAGCCCTACTAGAACAGGAGAGGGCTCTCTCCGGGTCAATCTCAGGAAAAATAATCAAAAGGGCTTGAGATGACTTGAAATTAAAGATAATTTTAGGCTAGGTATATAATTAACGGATTTTGACTTAGATTTTGGGGGTTTTTGTTGGATCAAAGGGAAAGGCAGTTTTGGGTACGGGGATAAGGCCTAGTTTTTGCAGAGTTCTGATTGGGGCAAGGAAGGAAATTGTTTTGATGCTTTAGATTGAGTGAATGGATGGATCAGACCGGTGAGGAGCTGAAGAGGGCAAGAGCGTCTCAAGAGTCCCCCTCAAACAGATGAAAACATGAAAAATTAAACAAAACTAAAGGCAGAGCAGAGCAATCCAATGAATTCCACCTTTAACACTGATTTGTTTAATCTAAGAAGAAAAAAGAGAGGAAATGATACACATAAACATTAGTGAACTTACAGTTACATAGAGAAGCACACCATCAAAACACAGAGCCACATGGATCCCAAAAAGTGCTGCAAACCCTGGTCTATTCCTTTGCCAAAAGTGCAAAGATGAATGTACAATGAAGTACCAAGCAATCCCAAGTGTCCAACCCTGAAAATGACTGAGAAAATACATCATATAGACAAGCCTAACCCATTCCCATGTCTCTAGGGGTCGAGCTCATCATTCTAGGAGTTGTTTCAACCATATCTAAACTAGGAACTAGAAAATAGGCCATGAAACAACTTGCCTCTATATGCTAGGAAACTGATCCATTTACTTACATTTCACCTTTTGGTGAATGAATCTTCTAGAATGATTAAAAATGTGCTAAAATTACATCATGGTCATGAAATTACATCAAGGTACTTCAAGAGTTACATGAAAAAGTCAAACTAGCCAAAACTAGGCGAAATTCTGAGCTGCTGAGTGAAAAATAGGCCAAATTTCCCTATGCGCCGCGCCTGAAATCTCTATGCGTAGCACAAGTTTGGAGCTGATTTTGAGGCCCTTCCCAAAGTCCAAATTGAGCGCAGGATAGCTCGTTGGAAATCCCTACCTGTCTACTTTCCAACCCAAGTGGAATTTCTGGATTTGGTTTCCATTTGCCCCTCCAAAAGTTCAATCTCCCAACACTGCTTCCTGTGTGTGCAAAAAGTGGCAGAAAGGCCATTTTTAGGATGTTTTTGACCCTTTGGGAAACCCAGAACTTGATGAAATCCTTAGGTAATCCATGAGCATGCATAACTTTTGATAAAAAATCCAAAAATGCAAAGTTTTCCTCGTGAAGAGCTTCCAATTATAAGCTCACGCCAAGTGGCGCTACGCGTCGGGCCGGAAAATCTGTGTTTAGGCTCAAAAATTTGAAATTGACAAAAATTTTCCCAAATTTCTTGAAATTTGGGCTGAAGGTCCCTCATCAAGCACTATGCTCAGCCAAAGAAGCTTCAGCCAAAATTTGGAGTCTATCATGCCCTTTGCGACGCTTTAATGCCTCCTTGGTGCATGCAATTCAGTTGTAGAGTCACTGTCTTGGTCATAAGAGGAATCTGTCTCCATGTTGCCCAAGGTTGATGCAAGGTCTATTTTGTCTTCTATGGGAACTTTGGTGTTTTGATTTGATTGCCAAATATATGGTGATAAGAGAGGGACTGTGGAGAAATAGGGTAGTGGGGACAATGGGTTTAATCAAGTGATAATTTTCCCCTTGAAAACTTTCTGATTTGAAAAATGTGGAGACAATGGGACAGTCACTTGAATTTTTGAGATTTTGGGAAATTTGGGGTTTGGGATTTTTTTACAAATGAAATGGGAAATATGAATGATAGGGAATGAAGTGACTTAGGGATAGGAAAATGGGGCTTAGGAATAAGTCACTTTGAATATGAAAGGGATAAGGGATGAAATAAGTATTGAGTGACTTTAGGGATATAGGGAGATAAGGGAATAGACTGCAATAATAGGATAACAGTGAGAGGGATGAAGAAACCAAGTGAGGGAAGAAAGAGTTTGGCACCGAAACAAATTTTGAAACTCCAACTTCAAAACCCTAAAGAGGCATTTCTTCAACAAGATGATAGGGTTTGGCTTTTGACATTCAACTCTCATATCCAATCTCCAACCACACCAAACACTATTCAATAGCAATTCAAAGTCTCACTCGAACTTACATGGTGCATAGGTGGTGGAGTTAATTTAAAATTTATGGAGCAGTGGCAAAGTTTTTTGTGTGTCGGCTCTACGTGCCGTGCGCACAACCCAGTGCACCGCGCACACTGTATGCACCATGCACGTTCAATTTTACACTGTGTAGAATGGCTCTATGCACCACGACGAGCCAATGCACCGCGACCTTCACCCAACGCGCCGCGACCAGGATTTCACACACAGTCCGGTCTCCAAACACTGATTTCGCCCTCCAACTTATTTCTCCACGATTTCTCTTCGACTCTTTGATGTTTTGGTATGCAAATGGATTGTTTGAAACACAAGAATCATATTTGTACCCATGACTTTGATTTTCGATTTGAAAAACCCACTTTTTGAAAACTTTGGCACTTTTACAAAAGAACTCTGTTTTGCTTGTTTCCTTTGATTTTTTCACGGAATGACGAAATTCTTGTCTATTTTTTGCAAGGATAGCTGACATGGAATTTGGTAAAGGTGACTAGGGTTGCGCCTGAAGAACTTCACAATTGAAAAACTTTGAAAATTACATGGCATTTATTACAAAAGACGAAATTGACGATTTTTCTTCAAAACAAAGTTTTGAAGAAGAATCATGATCAAGTAATATGATGATGAAATTTTGCATTGAAAACCTTATTTAAAACTTCCTCATGTGCCTGCTGGCATTATTGAACATTTTGAAGACTAAATTTGCGAAACCCTAGACCTAGTGGCACTAAAAAGCCTAAAATGACTCTTTGGAAAACAAGAGACCAAACATGATTGTAAATGACTTGAAAATGATTTCGATGAACTTTGATGAACAAATACGGACCAGAAGGTACATGACATGAGGGATATGAGTGAAAAGACCCTTTCGTTAGATGATCCATGCTCCTAATGGAATGCAGATGACTGAACTGAACGAGACACCTAAAATGAAATGCAACAAAAGAGATTTTGATCTTTGATGGAGGAATGAAGAGACCGACTCTAACATTGGCTCCAATGGGGATGGTAGCTCCTTGGAGGTGCCAAGAACTACAGATCTTTGGGAGAGCAGATAGTGCCTTCATCCATTGGGCAATGGAGTCAAAACACAAAAACTGACATTATGCAGACTGACTCTGACTCAAGGCTAAAACTGAAAACCATAATAAAAACATGACTAAAACATAACAAATTGGAAAGATGCTCATAATTGATCTTATTCATCAAACCTACTCTAATTTTTCTTTTCACCACCTGATCAAGTGAAATGGAACAGCCAATGCAACCATGTAAGCATCCTGGATGCTATTTGATTTCTTCCCCAATGCTTTCTGATGCGCAGGAAAAGGGAAGAATCGAAGGGAAACTCCCATGGAAACTTGGAATCAAGTTGACTGCTAATAAACTTGCAAAGCATGAATTGACTGAATGACTTCAAGAATACTGCAAAAGGATCTTCATAAACATAGCTATTGATTTCCATTAACACATTACTGCTCTGGTCTAGGTAATCTTCATAGCTGGACATTAATATTTTCCTCACATCTGTGCTATCTTTCTTTGGTGACAGCAGCAGGCTGTCAAAAGGATCCTGAATTTCGTGAATAACCAAACTCTGTTGCTGATTCCAAACAGAACAAAAGTCTCCTTTATCAATCTCCTCATATGACTGCAAACCTTGATATGGGCTTTGTAATGAAAAATCTGTTAAACAAGACAATGAAGTCGACTTTTGAATAATATTATTATCAACATTATTTTCTGGCACATGGTTAGCCAATGGAGAAGGACTTTTACAACAAACATCATCCAACACACGAGCAATAGGATCATCAAAAACTTGAGAAAACTGCTGCGATGTATCCATTGAAACTGTATGACATCCTACTGGCTGTTCATCTTTTTCTTTATAGATATTACGAAGATTCTGCTTTATAAATTGAAATGCTTCGAAACAAAAGGGTACAGAATCCTCTTGCATCATTAAATCATGTATTTCAGCTTCCACGCCTTCATCTATAATCTGTCCTTCCATTGCGTTTCGTGGCTGCAAATCTAGAGCTAGGGAGGGTTTTGTATCAGAAATGATTTTATTAGTCGTTTCAGGAGAAGATTTCCCATTAACAACTTGCTCAAGAATTTCGCTATCTGTCTCATCCTCAACATTAAAACTGAGAGATTGTTGATTTCCTACAGGCTGCTCATTTAAAGATTTACTATGCAATTTACCCTTCAAAAACTGGAATGATTCAAAAAAAAATGGTACGGAGTCATCTTGTATCATTTGATCATATGTGCTAGCTTCCAAGTCTTCCTCTGCAACTTGACAATCAATGGCTTTCAGGGGCTGCAAATCTGAATATAAGAAATCTTGAACAAGGTTTTCATTGCCCTCAAGATGGTCCAAATCAAGACTTGCTGACAGTTGATTTCTGATTGCATGGAATTTGTCTCTGATGAACTGAAACGAGTCAAAAAAAAAAGGCAAAGATCCTTCACTTACTTCAAAATTTGCTGCACTTTCCTCGTCATTTCCGTAGCTGATATGTGATGGCTGATCACTGTACTTAAGCGATTGAAAGTGAACTTCCTCCTTCCACAAACTAGCTGTTGTTTTGTCTGCAAGATTAGCTTCTATTTGGAGAACATAATCATCATCATACTGATCAAACTGAGGAAAATCATCAGTATAAAACACATCATCAAGCATACATGTCAAATCAACAGATCTCTCTTCTCCAAGATGATCTACAAAACAATCATTATCAGATCTATGACAACTGGGATAAGAAACAATTTTTTTTGGATCAACCAATTGTTCATGAATGTCATTTTCATTTTTTGCAGTCATTTTCCGCACAATCTCTTCTACTGCGTTAACCAAAAGGTCAATCTTTTCCTCTGAAGGTGTCAGGTGCTCTGCAACATTCTTCTTTTCTTCTTCCTTCAGCCTTGCTCTTTTGATCAACAAATTAGCTTCTACATTTACTGCACTGTTCTGTTTTTCTTCAAGTGTTGCAACATTCCTTTCTCTCAGCTGAAATTCCATTTTCGGATCAAAAGCACCCGGATAGTGCAAGAGAGCATATCTAGGAGGAGGTCTTATATCAACTGGCATCGAGTAATAAACTTGGTTAAATCTGGCAGAAAAATGTTGTACTGTCTCCCCTGGCAGTCTTTTCAGCTGGGCATACTCGTCTAAAATAAGGAAAGGGTTATGTCCGATCACCCACCTGTCAATGAAAACTTTGACGAAATGCTGGAAATCTGAGATGCTCGCATCAAGCAGGGCTTTGAACCAACTCTTGACTTTGCCTTGCAAAGAAAGAGCAAAAAGTCTAATACTAACATCTTCTTCATCAACTTCAAAAAGGTCTAGAAAAGTCTCAACATTCTTCACATGTTTCTCAACGTTGACATTGTTACATTCACTGTCAAATCTCGAAAAATATAGGTAATAATTTGCAGGGAAAGCATGGAGAAAAGAAGGTAAAACAAGAGGTTTATACCTATCTAAGACTATAAAAGGTGTAGGAGTATATACAAGAGCTATGGGATCAGTTTTGTTTTCTTTAGGCTCATCACTCTGAAGAGATTCAGCATAAGATGTGGGAAAATGAAGGAGGCCAGGATCAAAGGGAAACTCGGTATTTACACTTTTTGAATGGGTCGAGAGAGAATTTTGATCACCTTTATCATACAAAAAATTCTGAAAGACTTTCAGGACAACTTCAAGAACAGCAAAGAAGTAATTTACAAGAAAGCAGACTAGGTCCTGAATACCATTCCACTTTGGATACCTGAACTTTGTGTAAGATCCTTCCATTTTCTCAGAGAAAGAGTTATTCCTCCAGTGGAGTCTCTACATTGAGTTGGAGTCACCAGGTGAATGTTTTCAGCCTTCTTATGTCTGATCGTTGTCCACCATCAACCATCAGATCTAACTTGATACATGTACTGGGGAAATTTATAAGTTAGATGTTACGTTTACAAACTAGATAGGAGATTGACTGAAGCAACGTTTATCTACTTTCGCTAATGAAAAGCAAGAGCGTTTCGAAGGCTACTTGGCATAACTTCAGGCTTCGTCTGTAGCTTGAAAAAAAAATAACACCAACAAGCAAACCATTTTCTTCCCCAGTATGGTCGCCACTATGTTATTGCCTAAATCTACCTCAGGCTGAAGGAAGGCAGAGTTCAGGGTAACATCAAACCATGCTCAGTCTGGTAGCTAGCCCTACAAGAACAGGAGAGGGCTCTCTCCGGGTCAATCTCAGCAAAAATAATCAAAAGGGCTTGAGATGACTTGAAATTAAAGCTAATTTTAGGCTAGGTATATAAGTAAAGGAGTTTGACTTAGATTTTGGGGGTTTTTGTTGGATCAAAGGGAAAGGTAGTTTTGGGTGCGGGGATAAGGCCTAGTTTTTGCAGAGTTCTGATTGGGGCAAGGAAGGAAATTGTTTTGATGCTTTAGATTGAGTGAATGGATGGATCGGACCGGTGAGGAGCTGAAGAGGGAAAGAGGTTCTCAAGAGTCCTCCTCAAACAGATGAAAACATGAAAAATTAAACAAAACTAAAGGCAGAGCAGAGCAATCCAATGAATTGCACCTTTAACACTGATTTGTTTAATCTAAGAAGAAAGGAGAGAGGAAATGATACACATAAACATCAATGAACTTACAGTTACATAGAGAAGCACACCATCAAAACACAGAGCCACATGGATCCCAAAAAGTGCTGCAAACCCTGGTCTATTCCTTTGCCAAAAGTGCAGAGATGAATGTACAATGAAGTGCCAAGCAATCCCAAGTGTCCAACCTTGAAAATGACTGAGAAAATAAATCATATAGACAAGCCTAACCCATTCCCATGTCTCTAGGGGTCGAGCTCATCATTCTAGGAGCTGTTTCAACCATATCTAAACTAGGAACTAGAAAATAGGCCATGAAACAACTTGCCTCTATATGCTAGGAAACTGATCCATTCACTTACATTTCACCTTTTGGTGAATGAATCTTCTAGAATGATTAAAAATGTGCTAAAATTACATCATGGTCATGAAATTACATCAAGGTACTTCAATATTTACATGAAAAAGTCAAACTAGCCAAAACTAGGCGAAATTCTGAGCTGCTGAGTGAAAAATAGGCCAAATTTCCCTATGCACCGCGCCTGAAATCTCTATGCATAGCAAAAGTTTGGAGCTGATTTTGAGGCCCTTCCCAAAGTCCAAATTGAGCGCAGGATAGCTCGTTGGAAATGCCTGCCTGTCTACTTTCCAACCCAAGTGGAATTTCTGGATTTGGTTGCCATTTGCCCCTCCAAAAGTTCAATCTCTCAACACTGCTTCCTGTGTGTGCAAAAAGTGGCAGAAAGGCCATTTTTAGGATGCTTTTTACCATTTGGGAAACCCATAACTTGATGAAATCCTTAGGTAATCCATGAGCATGCATAACTTTTGATAAAAAAATCAAAAAATGCAAAGTTTTCCTCCTGAAGAGCTTCCAATTATAAGCGCGCGCCAAGTGGCGCTACGCGTCGGGCAGGAAAATCTGTGTTTAGGCTCAAAAATTCGAAATTGACAAAAATTTTCCCAAATTTCTTGAAATTTGGGCTGAAGGTCCCTCATCAAGCACTATGCTCAGCCAAAGAAGCTTCGGCCAAAATTTGGAGTCTATCATGCCCTTTGCGACGCTTTAATGCCTCCTTGGTGCATGCAATTCAGTTGTAGAGTCACTGTCTTGGTCATAAGAGGAATCTGTCTCCATGTTGCCCAAGGTTGATGCAAGGTCTATGTTGTCTTCTATGAGAACTTTGGTGTTTTGATTTGATTGCAAAATATATGGTGATAAGAGAGGGACTATGGAGAAATAGGGTAGTGGGGACAATGGGTTTAATCAAGTGATAATTTGCCCCTTGAAAACTTTCTGATTTGACAAATGTGGAGACAATGGGACAGTCACTTGAATTTTTGAGATTTTGGGAAATTTGGGGTTTGGGAATTTTTTACAAATGAAATGGGAAATAGGAATGATAGGGAATGAAGTGACTTAGGGATAGGAAAATGGGGCTTAGGAATAAGTCACTTTGAATATTAAAGGGATAAGGGATGAAATAAGTATTGAGTGACTTTAGGGATATAGGGAGATAAGGGAATAGACTGCAATAATAGGATAACAGTGAGAGGGATGAAGAAACCAAGTGAGGGAAGAAAGAGTTTGGCACCGAAACAAATTTTGAAACTCCAACTTCAAAACCCTAAAGAGGCATTTCTTCAACAAGATGATAGGGTTTGGCTTTTGACATTCAACTCTCATATCCAATCTCCAACCACACCAAACACTATTCAATAGCAATTCAAAGTCTCACTCAAACTTACATGGTGCATAGGAGGTGGAGTTAATTTAAAATTTATGGAGCAGTGGCAAAGTTTTTTGTGTGTTGGCTCTGTGCGCCGCGCACACTGTATGCGCCGCGCACGTTCAATTTTACACTATGTAGAATGGCTCTATGTTCCGCGACGAGTCAATGCGCCGCGACCTTCACCCAACGCGCCGCGACCAGGATTTCACACACAGTCCGGTCTCCAAACACTGATTTCACCCTCCAACTTATTTCTCCATGATTTCTCTTTGACTCTTTGATGTTTTGGTATGCAAATGTATTGTTTGAAACACAAGAATCATATTTGTACCCATGACTTTGATTTTTGATTTGAAAAACCCACTTTTTGAAAACTTTGGCACTTTTACAAAAGAACTTTGTTTTGCTTGTTTCCTTTTATTTTTGCACTGAATGACGAAATTCTTGTCTATTTTTTGCAGGGATAGCTGACATGGAATTTGGCAAAGGTGACTAGGGCTACGCCTGAAGAACTTCACAACTGAAAAACTTTGAAAATTACATGGCATTTATTACAAAAGACGAAATTGACCATTTTTCTTCAAAACAGAGTTTTGAAGAAGAATCATGATCAAGCAATATGACGATGAAATTTTGCACTCAAAACCTTATTTAAAACTTTCTCATGTTCCTGCTGGCATTATTGAAAATTTTGAAGACTAAATTTGCGAAACCCTAGACCTAGTGGCACTAAAAAGCCTAAAATGACTCTTTGGCAAACAAGAGACCAAACATGATTGGAAATGACTTGAAAATGATTTCGATGAACTTTGATGAACAAATACGGACCAGCAGGTACATGACATGAGGGATATGAGTGAAAAGACCCTTCCGTCAGATGATCCATGCTCCTAATGGAATGCAGATGACTGAACTGAATGAGACACCTAAAATGAAATGCAACAAAAGAGATTTTGATCTTTGACGGAGGGATGAAGAGACCGACTCTAACATTGGCTCCAATGGGGATGGTAGCTCCTTGGAGGTGCCAAGAACCACAGATCTTTGGGAGAGCGGAAAATGCCTTCATCCATTGGGCAATGGAGTCAAAACACAAAAACTGACATTATGCAGACTGACTCTGACTCAAGGCTAAAACTGAAAACCATAATAAAAACATGACTAAAACATAACAAATTGGAAAGATGCTCATAATTGAGTTTATTCATCAAACCTACTCTAATTGTTCTTTTCACCACCTGATCAAGTGAAATGGAACAACCAATGCAACCATGTAAGCATCCTGGATGCTATTTGATTTCTTCCCAAATGCTTTCTGATGCGCAGGAAAAGGGAAGAATCTAAGGGCAACTCCCATGGAAACTTGGAATCAAGTTGACTACTGATAAACTTGCAAAGCATGAATTGACTGGATGACTTCAAGAATACTACGAAAGGATCTTCATAAACATAGATATTGATTTCCATTAACACATTACTGCTCTGGTCCGGGTAATCTTCATAGCTGGATATTAAGATTTTCCTCACGTCTGTGCTATCTTTCTTTGGTGACAGCAGCAGGCTGTCAAAAGGATCCTGAATTTCATGAATAACCAAACTCTGTTGCTGATTCCAAACAGAAAAAAAGTCTCCTTTATCAATCTCCTCATATGACTGCAAACCTTGATATGGGCTTTGTAATGAAAAATCTGTTAAAAAAGACAATGAAGTCGACTTTTGAATAAGATTATTATCAACATTATTTTCTGACACATGGTTAGCCAAGGGAGAAGGACTTTTACAGCAAACATCATCCAACACACGAGCAATAGGATCATCAAAAACTTGAGAAGACTGCTGTGATGTATCCATTGAAACTGTATGACATCCTACTAGCTGTTCATCTTTTTCTTTAGAGATATTACGAAGATTCTGCTTTATAAACTGAAATGCTTCGAAACAAAAGGGTACAGAATCCTCTTGCATCATTAAATCATGTATTTCAGCTTCCACGCCTTCATCTGTAATATAACCTTCCATTGTGTTTGGTGGCTGCAAATCTAGAGCTAGGGAGGGTTTTGTATCAGAAATGATTTTATCAGTCGTTTCAGGAGAAGATTTCTCATTAACAACTTGCTCAAGAATTTCAATATCTGTCTCATCCTCAACATTAAAACTGAGATATTGTTGATTTACTACAGGCTACTCATTTGAAGATTTACTATGCAATTTACCCTTCAAAAGCTGGAATGATTCAAAACAAAACGGTACGGAGTCATCTTGTATCATTTGATCATTTGTGCCAGCTTCCAAGTCTTCATCTGCAACTTGAAAATCAATGGCTTTCGGGGGCTGCAAATCTGAATATGAGAAATCTTGAACAAGGTTTTCATTGCCCTCAAGATGGTCCAAATCAAGACTTGTTGATAGTTGATTTCTGATTGCATGGAATTTTCTTTGATGAACTGAAATGAGTCAAAACAAAAAGGCAAAGATCCTTCACTTACTTAAAAATTTGCTGCACTTTCCTCGTCATTTCCGTAGATGATATGTGATGGCTGATCACTGTACTCAAGCGGCTGAAAGTGAACTTCCTCCTTCCACAAACTAGCTGTTGTTTTGTCTGCAATATTAGCTTATGTTTGGAGAACATAATCATCATCATACTGATTAAACTGAGGCAAATCATCAGTATAAAACACATCATCAAGCATACATGTCAAATCAACAGATCTCTCTTCTCCAAGATGATCTACAAAACAATCATTATCAGATCTATGACAACTGGGATAAGAAACAAAATGTTTTGGATCAGCCACTTGTTCATGAATGTCATTTTCATTTTTTGTAGTCATTTTCTGCACCATCTCTTCTACTGCGTTAACCAAAAGGTCAAGCTTTTCCTCTGAAGGTGTCAGGTGCTCTACAACATTCTTATTTTCTTCTTCCTTCAGCCTTTCTCTTTTGATCAACAGATTTGCTTCTACATTTACTGCACTGTTTTGTATTTCTTCAAGTGTTGCAACATTCCTTTCTCTCAACTGAAATTCCATTTTCGGATCAAAAGCACCCGGATAGTGCAAGAGAACATATCTAGGAGGAGGTCTTATATCAACTAGAATTGAATAATAAACTTGGTTAAATTTGGCAGAAAAATGTTGTACTGTCTCCCCTGGCAGTCTTTTCAGCTGGGCATACTCGTCTAAAATAAGGAAAGGGTTATGTCCGATCACCCACCTGTCAAGGAAAACTTTGACGAAATGCTGGAAATCTGAGATGCTCGCATCATGCAGGGCTTTGAACCAACTCTTGACTTTTCCTTGCAAAGAAAGAGAAAAAAGTCTAATACTAACATCTTCTTCATCAACTTCAAAAAGGTCTAGAAAAGTCTCAACATTCTGCACATGTTGCTCAACGTTGACATTGTTACATTCACTGTCAAATCTCGGCAAATATAGGTAATAATTTGCAGGGAAAGCATGGATAACAGAAGGTAAAACAAGAGGTTTATACCTATCTGGGACTATAAAAGGTGTAGGAGTATATACAAGAGCTATGGGATCAGTTTTGTTTTCTTTAGGCTCATCACTCTGAAGAGAGTCATCATAAGAGGTGGGAAAAGTAAGGAGGCCAGGATCAAAGGGTAGCTCAGTATTTACACTTTTTGAATGGGTCGAGAGAGAATTTTGATCACCTTTATCACACAACAAATTCTGAAAAACTTTCAGGACAGCTTCAAGAACAACAAAGAAGTAATTTACAAGAAAGCAGACTAGGTCCTGAATACCATTCCACTTTGGATACCTGAACTTTGTGTAAGATCCTTCCATTTTCTCAAAGAAAGATTTAGTCCTCCAGTGGAGTCTCTACATTGAGTTGGAGTCACCAGGTGAATGTTTTCATCCTTCTTATGTCTGATAGTTGTCCACCATCAACCATCAGATCTAACTTGATACATGTACTGGGGCAATTTATAAGTTAGATGTTACGTTTACAAACTAGACCGGAGATTGACTGAAGCAGCTTTTATCTACTTTCGCTAATGCCTCCTTGGTGCATGCAATTCAGTTTTAGAGTCACTGTCTTGGTCATAAGAGGAATCTGTCTTCATGTTGCCCAAGGTTGATGCAAGGTCTATGTTGTCTTCTATGAGAACTTTGGTTTTTTTATTTGATTGCCAAATATATGGTGATAAGAGAGGGACTGTGGAGAAATAGGGTAGTGGGGACAATGGGTCTAATCAAGTGATAATTTTCCCCTTGAAAACTTTCTGATTTGACAAATGTGGAGACAATGGGACAGTCACTTGAATTTTTGAGTTTTTGGGAAATTTGGGGTTTGGGAATTTTTTACAAATGAAATGGGAAATAGGAATGATAGGGAATGAAGTGACTTAGGGATAGGAAAATGGGGCTTAGGAATAAGTCACTTTGAATATTAAAGGGATAAGGGATGAAATAAGTATTGAGTGGCTTTAGGGATATAGGGAGATAAGGGAATAGACTGCAATAATAGGATAACAGTGAGAGGGATGAAGAAACCAAGTGAGGGAAGAAAGAGTTTGGCACCGAAACAAATTTTGAAACTCCAACTTCAAAACCCTAAAGAGGCATTTCTTCAACAAGATGATAGGGTTTGGCTTTTGACATTCAACTCTCATATCCAATCTCCAACCACACCAAACACTATTCAATAGCAATTCAAAGTCTCACTCGAACTTACATGGTGCATAGGAGGTGGAGTTAATTTAAAATTTATGGAGCAGTGGAAAATTTTTTTGTGTGTCGGCTTTGTGCGCCGCGCGCACAACCCAGTGCACTGCGCACACTGTATGCGCCATGCATGTTCAATTTTACACTGTGTATAACGGCTCTATGTACCGCGACGAGCCAATGCGTCGTGACCTTCACCCAACGCACCGCGACCAGGATTTCACACACAATCCAGTCTCCAAACACTGATTTCGCCCTCCAACTTATTTCTCCATGATTTCTCTTCGAATATTTGATGTTTTGGTATGCAAATGGATTGTTTGAAACACAAGAATCATATTTGTATCCATGAATTTGATTTTCGATTTGAAAAACCCACTTTTTGAAAACTTTAGCACTTTTACAAAAGAACTCTGTTTTGCTTGTTTCCTTTGATTTTTGCGCTGAATGACGAAATTCTCGTCTATTTTTTGCAGGGATAGCTGACATGGAATTTGGAAAAGGTGACCAAGACTGCGCCTGAAGAACTTCACAACTGAAAAACTTTGAAAATTACATGGCATTTATTACAAAAGACGAAATTGACGATTTTTCTTCAAAACAAAGTTTTGAAGAAGAATCATGATCAAGCAATATGACGATGAAATTTTGCACTGAAAACCTTATTTAAAACTTCCTCATGTGCCTGCTGGCATTATTGAACATTTTGAAGACTAAATTTGCGAAACCCTAGACCTAGTGGCACTAAAAAACCTAAAATGACTCTTTGGCAAACAAGAGACCAAACATGACTGTAAATGACTTGAAAATGATTTCGATGAACTTTGATGAAAAAATACGGACCAGCAGGTACATGACATGAGGGATATGAGTGAAAAGACCCTTCCGTCAGATGATCCATGCTCCTAATGGAATGCAGATGACTGATCTGAATGAGACACCTAAAATGAAATGCAACAAAAGAGATTTTGATCTCTGACGGAGGGATGAAGAGACCGACTCTAACAGAGGTATACTAAGATCCTCCTCATGGTAAGCAAAGACTGAACTGGCTCACTGATCTTGATTTGACTGATATGTTTGAATGAAAACAGAGAATATTTCAAACTGAGAATATTGTCCTTCACTTAAAACTGCCTTTGATCATGAACTTAGCTCTGATACCATGTTGAGAATTTGGAAGGCTGTAGTTTAATACAAATTCTCTTCTTGATAATTTCTTGTGAGATTACTTGAGTTACTTATTTCTTCTCTTTGTTATCTAATTTAGTCTTTCATCAAGTCAATTATCAAAATACACAAGACATGAAATTAGGCTCCTAGAGCCAAGGAAAAACCTCTCCCTCTTGGAGAGGAAAACCCGCAAAGAATTCTTCTTATAGATCTTCAAATGACAAGTAACATGACCAAAACTCAAACCCTTGACCTAGATATTCTTCCAAGACCCTGTCAACAGTTCCTTGTATATACACAACGTTGATCCTTTTCAACTGCAACAACTTGAACTGACCTGCACCAACATTAGAGAACTCGATCTCTAATTTTATCTTCCTTGATTCTTCGTTTATCAAAACACTCCTTCCTTGATATTGAATTTGAGATATATTACCGTCTTTTGAGCACTGAGGATAGGAAGGTAAATCTCAAATTTACCTTCCTCTTATTTTCTCACTTTCTATCTTCAATATGAATTAAATTAAACTTTACGCTATGAACTTCGCAATTCATATAATACTAGATGATATTACTGTTGTCTTAATTTCGAATTTACAAACATTGTTGTAGCCTTGACTTTGCACACTGTGATATCTGCACCTAAATCTGCACTATTCTCATGTCCTTTGATTTCCGCACTTAATCCCAGACTAGACCGCAACTCCTTATATTAATCTGCATCTACTGCATTAATACATATTTACTTAATATTTTTGTCAGGATGTTTCTATCACAGATAAGTCCATAAATAATTTCTCATCCACACTGTCATTTCAGAGCAATCCGTGAAAGCCTTCATGCCATAATGATCCGCAGACTCTTCAATGTATAGTGCTTCGATTATGCTTTTAGGTCGACCCTACAGCAATATTGTAGGCCAATTTCACCAATGTATTTAAGCTAACTTCTAACTCTGTTCATAGGCCGACATGAAGGACTTGTAATCCAATGTTATGAGTGTAGCTTTGAGCATCATACAGGATATATTTCTTCACGTCTTCATGACAAGGGTCTTGGAGCATTTTATTTAGTCTAGACACTTCATGACACTTAATTATATTTATGACCAAAAGACCCAAACCTAGTAGACATCAAGAAGATGTCTATCTACATAAAAATATTTCCCATGAAACCATGAAGCAAGTACCCTAAATATATTTTATTATCTTTGAATTCTTCTTTACATATATACATAATTACATAGTCAACATGAAGACCGACCTAGTTACACTTTTCAACAGAATGGACCCCAGATTTATTTTTATAGTTCTCTAATATTTTATTAAGGGACCTAAAAGATATGGTAGATGATATCAGAAAGGAAGGAAAAATTTGGGGGGAAATTAAATCTACATTTTTGGTCGTTGTTCCCAAGTGGAAAGGATCAGAGACTTTTGATGAATACAAACCTATTTCTTTGTGCAACACTTTATATAAAATATCATCAAAATTGATAACAGAAATAATTAAGGGGGTCTTATCCACCCATATTTCAATGGAACAATTCAGTTTTCTAAAAAACCGTCGTATACATGATGCAGTGGCTATAGTACAGGAGATTATGCACACTATCCACAACATGAAAAGGGAGGCGGTTGTTATGAAGGTAGACCTGAGCAAGGCCTATGATCGAGTCGACTGGGCTTTCTTGAGAATGGTCCTACATAAGATTGGGATGCACAGGGAGGCGGTAGAGTGGGTCATGGGATGCATTTGCAACACATCAATGGCCATTCTAATTAATGGATCAACATACATATTTTTCAAACCTGGTAGAGGCCTTCGATAAGGATGCGCTCTATCACCTCTGCTTTTTCTGCTTATCATGGATTCCTTGAGCATTAAGATTAATAAGGAGAATGCAGTGGGCGTGTTTTGGGGGATCAAGATCACTTCTAACCGGGAGATAACACATACTATGTTTGTATATGATGTAATGTTGTTTGGTCTATTGATCCGAGAGTGCTGGAAAATACTATATTTTATTTTTGAAAAATTCTCTTCAGCGTCGGGGATGGCGGCCAATGGTGAGAAGTCTTCAATTTATTTTTCTGAGGGAGATTTCAACTGTATTGAGCAGATTGGGAAAATTTTTAACTTCCAATATAAACCACTTGCTGAGGGTCTAACTTTTTTAGGTTTTCATCTGAGACTAATGACATGCCGTGTGGCAGACTAGCAATGGATTATAGACAAATACAAAAATCAGATCAATGGATGGTCGCTTAAATGGTTATCTAAGGGGGGAAGTTGACCTTAATACATGTTGTATTACAACAACTCACTGTATATTGGGCTTATCTCTTTATGATCCCAAAATTTATTATGAACAAGATTAAAGTTTCAGTGACCAACTTCCTATGGAATGGAATTAAGGGGGAAAATAAATACCACATTGCAAGGTGGGAACTTCTAACAATGCTGAAGGACCAAGGGGGTTGGGGGATCTTGAATACAGAGTTATTTGGGAAATCATTGTTGATGAAATCATTATGGAGTTGTATGCATTCACAAGGCATATGGAATGACATCATTTCATATAAATACATAAGGACACAAGACATGGAGGGGGTATTTTTCATGAGATGGAGAGAGGTGGATAAGAGGTCAGAAATATGGAAGGGGTTTAATAAATTGTGGCCAAAATTTAAGAGACATCTCAAATGGACATTTGGAAATGGATAGAAAATCATTATTGGTGAAGGAAAAATTCGGGGATTTCCAGAGGATTTCATATTAAGTGAACATCTGATATTAATATTGCATGGCAGAGGCATCCTTTTACTAGCTCAAATCATACAACAGTGGGAGGAAAATATTCCAAGATGGAAAGGTGCAGTTGAAATGGGACTAGGCGGCACTGATGCCATCGAATGGTCGAATTATATTGACACTATGAGGGGCATGGGTCAAGGAAGAACAAATTAAGGATACTGGATCACATGGGTGGGGGTGCTTATATAAGGGCCATATAAGCCTGAAGGAGACATATATGGATATGATTAATCTACAATGCAGATTGATAGATAAGTGTTGGTTCACGAAATTATGGAAGGAGAAGACTCATAAAAATATAATAATCTTTCTATGGTGTGTTTGGCGGAAAAAAAATAACTTGGACAAATTTAATGAGAATGGGAAACATAGGACCAGACATGTGTGTACTGTGAAAGAATGCAGAAGATGACAACCAACACATCTTCTATAACTGTGCATTTACTAAGAAGTTCAACTCCCTATTATGCAAACACTTCAGTTTTTAGACACCAGACTATCAGTCGGTATATGAATGTACTCAATGGTGGTATGCAAAGGCTAAGGACTACCGGGTCATACCTCTTATACTACACTGGAGAATCTGGATATGTAGAAATTTGAGGATCTTTGAGGAACGATACACCTCGCCAATGTGGATAGTGACACACATCATTCAGACTTGGTTGGAGCTGAGATTCCAGAAGAAGTCTCCAAGAGACTTATCTATAATACATTGTCCTCTTGATATTCACTATCCTATTGGGTTTTTTGATGGAGCAATGCATAGTGGTAGTGTGGTTGCGGGGCATGGTTGACGATTAATCCTTTATTTCATTATAAGATTAACTGGTTTGGAGGCCGTGGGACTAATACCACGGTGGAGACATTGGCTTTATGGGGTCTCCTATGGTTCACCAAACAACTATACATCGACAAAATCTGGATTTTTGGTGACTTAAAGATCCTGATTGATTACCTTAACCATAAAACTCAACTGGCTCCCATTCATTTGTCCTCTTGGATTGATCGGATAAATTTTTTGGTAAGATCCTTCTCTATCATTTCTTTCACACATATTTATAAAGAGAAAAACATGACCGCTGATAGGTTATCGAAGAAGGGACTAAGAGGTACATATGGGGAGATGCACTATGAACTTTCAGAAGCAAATGGTATAGGGGCAAGGGGCACTATTAAATTTCTCTAATATGGAGGAGAACATTCAGAAGAACAAGGCACTAAAAATATGGAGGAGAAATCGGTTTTGACAGTTTTGGTTTACAAATCCTATTCATACACATTGCATAAGATTTCCTTTTGACAGTGCAGGTGTAACACAGTATTATCTGTATTTTCACTACAACCAAGTACAAATAATCACAAATGTTTAGAACCAAAAGAGTATGATGTCTGGAAGAGGAATGGGTGAAGAATACAATTTTTGTTATGAAAGATGACAAAACAAAAGAATAGTTGGACGGTGACAACAAAGGATAATACATAATTCATTTGTTTATGTATTTTTCCTTAAGACAAACTAATGACCATATGTAAGAAAAATAATTTGATTTTTGTACTAGTACATGAATATACACCAGCCATTTTTTCTGCTTGAAAAAATTTGGTAACTATCTATATAGGATGTTATCTTCTGCAAGTCTTGTGTTGGTTATAGAGCATCTTATTGTTTGGATGTTGGAGCATACTGGAAAAATTCGGAGTTTCGACACTGGTTCGGGCTTGGTTTTTCTTCGATTGATGGTGGATTTTTTGAATTTCCTTCCCTCCATCATTTCTTTGGGTGAAAGTTGCCACTATTATTAATTGGGTTTTTGTGGTTGGTTTTTTACATTATAGAAGTAGTTACTTATGTTTACCCTCCATCGTTTCTATGGATGATTTTTTCCACTTTTAATGGAGTGGTTGTGGTTGGTTCTTTACATTATAGAAGTATTTAATTCTATTTTTATTGATATTAGGTGGCGATCTCGATGATTCTTAGATCGAGTATCTTTTGACATTAATATCAAATATTATTCTACTTCAAATTTAAGGCAATACTATATTTGATTGATATTTTTTATTTGTCTCGATACTTATGAATAAGCATATTCGATTGATATTTGTTATTTGTCTCTCGATAGCTATGAATAGGCTTGTCTATGGAAGCTACAAATTTTCCTAGACGCCAATTTTCTTTCTAGAATTCGGTAATTTTTTTTTTTTAAAATCAGAATGCTCGAGTGTTTGAATCACTTTTTTGATGGTGGAAATGGATTCAACACCATTAATAACCCTTCGAGAACCCAAAATCCTGAAGTTTGACAACTGTAACGTAGATTTTCAAAAATTTCTGCCGAATTTTGTCATAATATTGCTGGAATTTTCATTGTTTTCCAGGCTAATTTGTGTGTTTCTTTAGACTACACTATTATGAATATGCAACTTTATATTTATTGTGGGGATACTTTAGATCGTCTAATGTTGCCTTCATTTGTGTCATCCATCTGATGCGGTGGTGTACATATCATTTTCTGATTTTGGCATTATGTTGGTGGCATGCCGATGGAGTGACTTATTACTCGCGTGGTCTAAAAAACCCACAGATTAACCCAGAAATTCCAGCAAGATTATGAAAAAATTCGTCATAAAGTTTTGAAAATATGGGTTACAGCGGTGAAACTTTAGGATTTTGGGTGCCCCAAGGGTTTTTTTATGGTGTTGAATCCAAATTCACCATAAAAAAACCATTCAAACACTCCAAATATCTGATTTTTTGAAAGAAAAAAATTACTAGATTCTAGCAAAAAAATATCGTCTGGGTTATTTTGTTATGTCAGTAGATAACTCCCTTATTACTCGTTCTGACACACTTATTTTTAATGCATTTTAGTTGGATCATATTAGGTTTAGATTACTCTCTTGATCAATACTGGTGGATGTAAGATTGATGTTATATCTCTCCCATATTCACTTGAGCCGGAGGCACTTGTCCATGTGGCTATCAAGGTTGAGTGACATGTTTCATGTTTTTGTGTCGAGTGACATTGGGGTAGTGGCTCACTCCTAAAATTTTTATTTTCTCAGGGTTCACTCTAGCATGGAGTTTCCATAAGATCATCCTCAAGATCAGGGGTTTCATTAAGTCAATTCATTTCGGCTTGGTAGGAAAAAAATCCTGTTAAGGTGGCTAGTGAGGTTTTGTGGCTCATTTTCAGATCAAATGTATTTTGGGACCGTGTGGTTGGTTTACAACATAAGGAGTTGGTCGGGAAGTGGATGCATTCTAGGATGGAAAAATATCAAATGCAAGAGTGGGTTGAGAAAAATTGAGTATTGATTCTCAAATATCACCTGCAGATTAATATACATTATAATCATTCGTATAGTTTCCACTTCCTCCATGTTGATGATGTTGGGAAGATTTTCGAAACAACTTGGGTCAAGGGTTACAACTTACTTCTTTACAACACGAGCATACTAGTTTTGGCCCTTATATGGAGGTTCCTCATAACAAAATTATTTAGGTTAAACTCTCAGGCCTTCCACTTGTATTTTGATGGACATTACGAATTCCATTGGGTAGTTTGTTTTTCTACAGGAGAAGACATTGGTAAATATGGATGAAAGAATTTCTTGGATTTGATTGCTTGGATTTTAGTGGAAGTCTATTTCTCGGTAGGTGAATCTTATATGGGGTGGATTTTATTCATGATAATGCATTGACTATTGGGGAATTCCCTTTTCTATCAAGGATTTCATGCGACTAGACATTTTCTTGCTAAGTGTCCACATAGATTCAGTTTTTTTCAAATATCATCTCACATGGTAGGCTACTATGTGTAGTGGTAAGTGGTTTCTTATGAGCTATGTTCATCAATCATTGATGTGCATGGGAGTGGTTGTCATTTATTTCTAGGAAACTATACTAATATTACTTCTATTGATATTTTATTATCAATCGTTAACAATTTGGATTCAAATGTTGAAAATGAAACAAGAAAATCTCAGTTTGACCTTGCCTTGTTCAAACTGGAGAAAATTCGAATTTCCACATCAGCATAATCTTGGAGGTAGTTAATTGAGGTTACATGGAACTTATCACTCAATTAACTCAGTAAATTCGACTTAGGGAAGCTTGATTTCATTTCAGTATGATTGATTTCTAATTTGTAACAATCTATTTCAATTAAGTTGAGTTATTATCAGTTAAACTAGTTTCAATTGTTGGAGAAACTAGTGGAAGGTCAAGTAGTGCGGTGTAACTTCAATCACATTTAGTGGTTATCCAGTTAATTGATCAATCAACCGAAAATAACTATTGCATGTAGATAATTCGAGTTTCCCAGTTGATATTTAGATTCCAAGGCAATGTATTATCAGTTATAGACTACTCCCATGTGTACAAATGGTGCATACAAACAAATAATGGGACGATAGGAATTGCGAAATCCAATTGATGAATTACCCTAAAACTAGGGGCTAATTCCTCAATGAAAAACACAAAGAAATAGGAGCTTGGAGGCTTGAAAAAATGGCAAAGTATTGGCTAGGTTCAGTTAGTCAGGTAGAGAGGTAGACGATACAGTTACAGGTTGTACTCAGGCTTGAGAAAACATTGTATTTCATATCTATTCTTTGATTAATACCATATAGATAGTAAGGGGTTTTGAGCAGCTTCTTTCCCCTAGATAAATATTTATGCATGTGTGAAGTTTCTTATTTCACGTTAATGTTATGTGTTCTCGGTCGTGAATTAGCTTCCGTAGATCAGTAGAGTAGCTTCTAGTCTTGTGATTTAGTAAATTTCATGAGCAGTTTAGAATCTACACATTAATTTCTACATGGTATTAGAGCCAGATTCACAATAGAGAAGATATTTTGAAGTTTTCTTTGCAGGAGGATCATATTTTCAGGATCAATTATTCAAATCTAAAATGATGGATTTCTATGGACTAAGACTCATGTATGCCCTTGGGGAAAGCTCAAATTATTTTTCTTGGAAGGACTGCATGGAGGAAATGCTGGAAGATAATTTGTTGAAGGAATTTGTTGAGAGTGACATTTGAAACCAAAAACAACTGATATTTAGAATCTAGTAGAAAGGAATAAGTGTGTAGCTAGGGTGAGGATAATCATATTGGAGGGAGTACGAGACCATATTGTCTCAAATATCCACGAGAAAGAGACTATGTATGCAATGTGGAAAGAATTGACAGATCTATTCCAGAATAGTAGTGACCACAAGAATCTACCACTTAGGTACAAGATTCGAAGTATCAAGATGTAGAAGAACAACTAAATTCAGTAGTATATAAGCATGTTCATACAATTTCATGATGAACTTGGAGGAGTTGGTGTCAGAGTACCAGATGATGATTTGGTGAGCCTAGCCCTTCCAGGCCTTCCCAAGAGCTGGCACAAATAGCAAGATTCGATAAATGGGAGGGAGAAACTACCAAATTGGGAACGCCTATGGTCTAATTTGGAAGAGGAGGAAATAATGAGGAATACCATAGATGGGACTTCATACAAAGGAGAGGATGAAGAAAATTGTGCCTTGGCTAGAAAGGCAATGAAGGGAAAAGGAAATCCAAACCAGAGTCCAATCAAGGAGGCAAGAAGAAAGACTTGTCCAGAATCAAGTGCTTTCATTGTTATCAATTCAGACACTATGACACAAAGTGTACACATAAGAAGGAAATAAGGAAGACCTCAGGAGGAGCAGCAGGTGAAGCATTGGCTTCAAAATTTGAGCTTGATTTTACTCTCATCGCATGAATGGAAAGCATAGTGAAGGGAAGTGTGTGGTACCTATATAATGGTGCCTCATTGATGCAAGGGCATTAGGCTCAAAAGTTACTTTGTACATAAGTAGACATAGGGGGTCCCATGTTCTTAAATATTCTTGTAAATATTGATATTTTGAATGTTTTGGTAGGAAATTGTAATTATCCTCAAGTCATTTTGAGAACATGAGAAATTGGTGGAGACAGGAATACGAAGAGTCAGTTTAGGATTAATTCAGTTATTGAGTCTAGATTCAGGAATTGGAATGCTAAGAGTTGTTGAACTGTTTGTATAAATGTAACCCTGAAGAGGTTAGATGAGAACTAGAGAGAGGAGGAGAGAGAGAGAGTTAGAGGTAGAGAACCTCTTCAGCAATAGAATAAGAGGATAATGGCCACTGAACTGAATATCTGGCCTGTCATGAAATTGTAAGAATTTGTTTTGAGATTTATGGCCTGTATATATATATATATATATATATATATATATATATTTATAGATATATATATATATATATATATCTGTTTATGGAAGAAATGTCTCTGAATTAAGTATGTTTGGATGGGTTAAATCCGGTTTGAATGTCTTCGAATTTCAGCAAGAACCTTTGGACATGTATAAAATGAATTGTATCTAAATTCTGTGAGGTGAATCGATCACTAAAGGATCGATTTAGAGTTAAAAGAATTTCAGTGTCCGCTATCTGAGTGGGAGTTTAATTCCTTTGAAAAGGCTGGATTACATGTGATCTGTGTGGAGGATTGTTGGGTTATTGATATGAATAATCCTGTGTGTTCCCGATGAGAGTATCGAATTCTATAGCAATTAATAATCCGGTGATTGACCATGTCTGTTGGGATCGATTGAAGTTATCGTGGAAGTGTGATTAGTTGTCCAAGGCTTGTGAGCACTGTGAAACATAGCCGCAAGGGTTATGTATTGGTGGAACTCTGCGTCGGAGTAGATAGATGAAAAGAACCTTTTTATATAGAATGGGAGGAACCTTGAAGCGGAAGCTGAGTGGAACCTGGAGTGGAGAAGCGGAACCATGACCAGATGAACAGTGACAGAAGTTTGGAGCTGGACGGTGGGTTTTATCGCACCACCTTTGCAGCGAAAGTGGTATTTGAGGAGTTGGGAGCGATTCCATAGAGTAGCTGACATGCGTCCCTGAATGAATTTGGAAAACTGCCTTCCACTGCGCGCCATCGCGCGTTATTGTTCGTGCAAGTTGCCCGAGCAATATCCGTCGGATCGTAAGGAGTGGGGCGATGCAATAACAACCGTTGGATGGCGCGTGGATTTAACGAAGGTATGAATTGGGTTGCGTGTTGACTCCATGTTGGCAAATGCGTTGTACGTGTGGGGCCCAAGTCAAAGTTCTAATTGATCGGGATTGTTTGACTAAGGTTTACGAGTTAATAAAGGTATGCCGATTATTGTGGGACTTCGTTAATAATTGAAGAACGCCATAATATATATAGGGATATATTACGTGGGTTAATATATGTACATGCCGAGGGTCAATCAATATGGTTCTAATAGCCCAAAGTATTATGTCGCCTATAATGGTTGTATATGCGAAGTTGGCGCATATGTATACATAATGGACTGTCGGGTTATAACTATAGAGGAGTGTTGAATTAAAATCTCAATTCTCTGAATTGAGATATTAAAATAATCGAGAGTTATTTGTTTAAATTTTCCAGCATAGAATAAAGGGAGGTTGTGAGATTTCCCGGACTACAGAAGAGGATTGGACATGAAAATTTGGATACATTTCAAACACAGGTTGAGACTGGGACCAAGGTAAACCAGGGCTAAGGGGGGGCCCGCTGTCAAGTGGTATCAGAGCTAGAATTTAGCTAGCTCGCTGAAAAGTTTGTTTTGGAAATGCACATGTACTGAACAGGAAATAAAAGTTGAAGTCTGTTTAACAGAATACTGCAGATTTGGAAGCCTGACATGCAGCATACATATTTTAAGTGAACAGGATTGTAAAATAGGATCATGATCTTGCAGGTAATTAACTTTAATCTGATTGAATTTGTAGTTGCAGAATTATGGTTGCTGAAAATTGAAGACAAAGTTTGATAGTGAAGGTAGTGAGCCTGGTATTTAGCTAGAGGCTAGATAAGGAGGACATTTGTAGTGTTCTCAAGAGAAGTGAGCAGTGTTAACTATGGTTGAAGGATTGTTTGCATAAGTTATAGTGCAGACAATTGAAGACATCTCAGCAGAAGTAGATCATAGCTTTGAGAGCAGTGATAGAAGAATCCAGTAAGGGATTCTGAGTGCAGAAAGAGTGTGGCAAAACCTAGAAGATTCCCAATAGAGGTTGGATGAGCAAAGAGAAGAGGTGTTCTTGAGAGAAGTTGCAGAGTGAAGCCTAGAAGGTTCCTACAGAGAAGGGGACCAGTACTTGCGAAAAGCCGGAGCTCAGGAGAGAAGCTTGGTGAGGTAAGTTGCAGCAAGAGAGCTTGCTGTTGCAGAGGCTTAGTGCAGCTTGTGAGTGAAGAACTCCTAGAGAAGAAAATGGCTACTGAGAGCCATGGCAGAGACTGCAGAGATTGTAGAGGTTTTGGGAGAAGCCACAGCAGAAGAATGAGTGAAGATGCCAAAGAAAATGGCATGAATAAGAAATCCACAGATGAGGAATGGCAGAAAGAATTAGTTGAGATCAGGGAAGAGTTCAATAGATTGAAGCTGAGGATAGAAGAAAGACAGAGAGTTGGTTGGCTCATGAGGAAGAGTGTGAAATGGCAACCATTACAGAAGAGGTTGAGGCAAAAGAAGATTGCCCTGTTGAGAGAAGAACTCAGAGCAGCTTAGTTGAAAGAAGAAATTTCTGCTTGTGAAGCAGAACAGAGCACAGATGAAGAGTGGAGACCTGCAGGAGATCTTGTGAGACATAGTGAAGACTTGAGGCAGCAAGAATCTTGTCTTGCTGAGGAGGAAGTCATTGAGGAATTCTTGAGTTATTGGACAAGTATAGATGATGTGAGGGCTTGTGTTCTTGAGTTTGACAAATGTGAAGTGATGACAGACTCCACAGAGGAAGGAGAACCCAGAGTTCTTGAGGCAAGAATGGAAATTGAAGATTCCATGTGCAGACCTGTTCAAAAGGAATTGCTTAAGGAAGCAGCCAAGACTGAAAAGTCTTGTGATTTGAAAACTAAAAAGTTGTGTGTGTTTGCAGGTACACCACTGGAAGATGGACAAGCTTTAGAGTTTGTTGGTGAGAGGAAGACATTGAATCTGAAATTTGTTCAGATCAATGCTGAGATAGTGAGATCTCAGGGAGAGATGAAGACAGAAGGGTCAAATGAAGATATCCAGCAGAATGTTGAAGCTGAGAGAGAAGGGCCAATAGAGGATTGGTCAAGAATAAGCATAGGCATAAAAGGTTGTGTAAGGTTCCCGAAATCTACTCCTATGGAAGCTGTTGAGTTATATAGGAGGTTGGATTCTCAGAGAAGATAATTGCAGGAGCAGAGGACCTATGCACAAGATGGGTTGCTGAGGGAACAAGGCAAGAAGATCTTCATGGATGGAGCTCATGGAGCAGATGATGGAAGAAAAGTGAGACTAGCTGACAGACTCATGAAGGATGCAGATCAGCATGCTGAGGTGCTGACAGAAGGTTTGGAAAGGAGTTTTGCACAACATACTGATGTGTTTTCAGAGAAGAATGAGACATTGAAGCATTGGAACTTTACTGCTGATGATTCATGTGTTAATCATACAGAGAAAGAGGAAGAACAACAGTTGGAAGTTGTCAGAGAAATGAATGAGAAGGAAACTATGTTGGCTGAAAACATAGTGAAGGACCAGCATCTGGGCATGATGATTGGAGCAGTAGAGATGACTCTAACAGCTGAAGAAAAAGATGATGAAGAATTTCTGAGCCTTGAACCAGACTTAGAAATGCCGGGAGAGGAATTGGTGACTAGGTCATCAATTGAGATCATTGGGTCTCATGGTTTTAACACTGACAGTTTGTTTATGTGTACAGGTGATGCAGAAGAAAATTCATCTTTTGAAATTGTCTTGAGAGAAGAAAAACTGTTGCTGAAGGAGGATGAGACAACCATGTCTCATATGCAGGGATTTGTCACTGACAGAGAAGAATTGGCTAGACTGATGGGCCAAGAGCAGATTTTAAAAGTTGCTGAAGTGAGGAAGAATCAGCATTCCATGCTGACAGAAGATGAAGATACAGTGGCTAGAGAACTTGATTGGATCTCTAGAATCCATCAGGAGGATGAGAGGCAATTGCTGAAGATTTCCCACAAAGAAGAAGATAATGCTGAGTCTAACTTCCAGCATGTTGAAGATGTAAAACAAACACAGGAGAATTGGCTGAGTTGTTTGCTCAGAGCATTTGAAGAAGAGAAAGGGATTGCAGACCCTAGAGCAAGGATGCCTGAAGCTGTGAAGAAGAGAGGAGCAGATACTAGCTTGTAGAATCAAATTCTGTTTACTAGTATACTGGATGAGTGTGTCACTGACGGTAGGAAATTAAATGGTGGATTTTTTTCTAAGAATTAATTTGCAGATGGTGAACAAAATAAAAGTGTTGCAGAGGGACAGGAAGGGGAGGAAGCAACACCCATGGAGGCAGAAACACCCATGGAGGCAGCAACACCCATGGTGGCAGCAACATCCATGGAGGCAACATTGGCAGCAGCAACACCCATGGTGGCAGGAGATGCAACATGGAGGATGACACCTGCAGGAGTAGTAAACATGTTGATAGCATGTGAGATTGGAAGCAACAGCAAAGGGCAAGATAGTTTCTAGCCAAAGGATAAGCTGGACATGGAGATTGAGTACATTAGAAGACTGATGATGAGAGTGACTCAGGAGCAGCAGACAGCAGTAGGAAAGTAGGAGAGTTTCAGCAGGAGAAAGACAATGGCAGATTGTGAAAGCATAACTGGGGGAAGATTACAGAACAAAGTCTGGAAGCCTGGAAAAGATCAGTTGAAGAATGATGCAGCTGATGGACAACAGCAAAACCAAGTATGGGATCCGGAGGCAGAGACGAAGAGCACATGATCAGGAGACCATGAAAAATTTGAAGCTTGGGAGTCTGATGCAGGGGCATTAGGCTCAAAAGTTACTTTGTACATAAGTAGACATAGGGGGTCCCATGTTCTTAAATATTCTTGTAAATATTTATATTTTTAATGTTTTGGTAGGAAATTGTAATTATCCTCAATTCATTTTGAGAACATGAGAAATTGGTGGAGACAGGAATACGAAGAGTCAGTTTAGGATTAATTCAGTTATTGAGTCTAGATTCAGGAATTGGAATGCTAAGAGTTGCTGAACTGTTTGTATAAATGTAACCCTGAAGAGGTTAGATGAGAACCAGAGAGAGGAGGAGAGAGAGAGAGTTAGAGGTAGAGAAACTCTTCAGCAACAGAATAGGAGGATAATGGCCACTGAACTGAATATCTGGCTTGTCATGAAATTGTAAGAATTTGTTTTGAGATTTATCGCCTGTATATATATATATATATATATATATATATATATATATATATATATATATATATATATGTTTATGGAAGAAATGTCTCTGAATTAAGTATGTTTGGATGGGTTAAATCCTGTTTGAATGTCTTTGAATTTCAGTAAGAACCTTTGGACACGTATAAAATGAATTGTATCTAAATTCTGTGAGGTGAATCGATCACTGAAGGATCGATTCAGAGTTAAAAGAATTCCAGTGTCCGCTATCTGAGTGGGATTTTAATTCCTTTGAAAAGGCTGGATTACATGTGATCTGTGTGGAGGATTGTTGGGTTATTGATATGAATAATCCTGTGTGTTCCTTATGAGAGTATCGAATCTATATCAATTAAGAATCCGGTGATTGACCATGTCCGTCGGGATCGATTTAAGTTATCGTGGAAGTGTGATTAGTTGTCCAAGGCTTGTGAGCACTGTGAAACATAGCCGCAAGGGTTATGTATGGGCGGAACTCTGCGTCGGAGTAGATAGATGAAAAGAACCTTTCTATATAGAAAGGGTGGAACCTTGAAGCAGAAGCTGAGTGGAACCTGGAGTGGAGAAGCGGAACCATGACCAGATGAATAGCGATGGCGGTTTGGAGCTGGACGGTGGGTTTTATCACACCACCTTTGTAGTGAAAGTGGTATTTGAGGAGTTGGGAGCGATTCCATAGAGAAGCTGACATGCGTCCCTGAATGAATTTGGAAAACCGCCTTCCACTGTGCGGCATCGCGCGTTATTGTTCGTGCAACTTGCCCGAGCGATATCCATCGGATCGTAAGGAGTGGGGCGATGCAATAACAAGCGTTGGATGGCGCGTGGATTTAATGAAGGTATGAATTGGGTTTCGTGTTGAATCCATGTTGGCAAATGCGTTGTACGTGTGGGGCCCAAGTCAAAGTTCTAATTGATCGGGACTGTTCAAGTAAGGTTTACGAGTTAATAAAGGTATGCCAATTATTGTGGGACTTCGTTAATAATTGAAGAACACCATAATATATATATATATGGATATATTACGTGGGTTAATATATGTACATGACGAGGGTCAATTAATATGGCTATAATAGCCCAAAGTATTATGTCGCGTATAATGGTTGTATATGCAAAGTTGGCGCATATGTATACATAATGGACTGTCGAGTTATAACTATAGAGGAGTGTTGAATTAATATCTCAATTATCTGAATTGAGATATTAAAATAACCCAGACTTATTTGTTTAAATTTTCCAGCGTAGAATAAAGGGAGGTTGTGAGATTGCCCAGACTACAGAAGAGGATTGGACATGAAAATTTGGATACATTTCAAACACAGGTTGAGACTCGGACCAAGGTAAACCGGGGCTAAGGGGGGCTCCGCTGTCACTCATTCCACATGAAGAGGGACAAATATGTTTTCAATGACTTGGAGGAGAAATATCTCAAGATGAAAATCAATATGGGAGATGATGGAAGGTACAACCTGACCCAAATCGACACAGTCACCTTTTAGAGGGAGTCAGGGTCCCCTCTCAGGCTCAAGGATGTGATGTTTGTATCAGGTCTAAAGAAGAGTATGATTTTCATTGTGGTGTTGGAAGATCATGGCTACGATGTGATATTCAACAAATGAAAGGCATTCATGAGAGACATCTCCATGGGAAAAGCGAAGGAGATTTGGGTTAGAGTATAGAACCTCTATAAGATGGATGTAGAAAACTACATTACTTTGAGCACAAAGGCAGAGAAGGTGCAGAGCCAAGATGTTGGTGAATTATGGCATAGAATACTTGGCCATTTGAATCATGGAGCTTTAAATATCATGTAACAGATAACCACATGCCTCCCAAAGGAGCACTGGAGCAGAAACAGACATGCAAAGGGTGTAGTATGGGGAAGTACACAAAATCCACCTTCCATGATCAGGACCGCAGGGCACATGCAGTCCTTGAAAGGATCCACTGTTGGGTTGGAGGTTGATTATCTTGTTTATTTTGTATCACAACGTTGGACCCCCGTACCTTAATGGGGCGGAAACACTGCCCGTAATTAAACACTGCCTGGGGGGTCTAGGGGGGGGGGGGGCTGCAAATTTATGGAGCCCCCCCCCCTGGCGAGAGGTTTCGGGGGTAGCGCCTCCGAAGCTAAAAACATATGTAAAATTGCCTTGTAAAAGTATAGTAATTTCTATTCAATCTGGGCCATTCATTAGGCAGATGATCTGACGGTAGAAGTTATGTTTAGTTTAGGGTTTTTTTCCCTAGAAGGCAACCCCTCGCTTTGTATGAGGGTATTGTATTGCGGCTGTGTATTGTATGTGTATTCTCAAAGCGAGAAAAAAGATAGGGAGACTGTGAGAGAGAACAAAGGATATTACAACAGATCTACTGTAGGTTGTGTCTCTTCATTTTGCTGGATAATAGAAAGGAAGGATTGGCTGTTCGGGGTGGACGTAGCCTAAACTGGGTGAACCACGTATATCTGTGTCTCTATGGTTTTATGTGTTTTGTGTTCTTGTTTTTTCGCATATTTTATGTGTTTCATTGCTCTGTAATATATAATTTTCTAACAACTGGTATTGGAGCCGAAGGTCTATTTGGATGATAAAATCACAGGAAAGAAGGTTTCTTGGTTCGAGTGGGAGAAACAGCGGAAGATGGTAAGTTTAGGGTCGAGAAATTTAACGGCAAAAACTTCCCACTGTGGAAGATGTAGATGGAAGATTATCTGTATCAGAAATATCTATACCTACCACTAAGTAGAAAAACAAAGAAGCCGACGGCTATGACAGACGCAGAATGGGAGATTCTCGATAGAAAGGCACTCGGAACAGTACGGTTGTGCCTCGTAGCATCGGTTGCCTTCAATATTTCGAAGGAAACAAAAACAGAGGGTTTGATTAAGGCGTTGGAAACTTTATATGAAAAACCCTCTGCCTCAAACAAGGTATTTCTTATGAAACATTTATTTAATATGAAGATGTTGGAAGGTGGATCTGTTGCGGACCATTTAAATGATTTTAATATTGTTACCAGTCAGTTAAGTTCTATAGGGGTAAACTTTGATGATGAAGTTAGGGCTATTTTATTTCTGTGCTCATTGCCAGAAAGCTGGAATGGTTTAGTTATGGCCATTAGTAACTCTGTCTCTAGATCTAGTACTTTAAATTTTGATGATGTTGTCGGTGTTATCCTTAGCGAGGAAATGTGACGGAAAAGCTCCGGTGAGACATCGGGTAATGTTTTGAGTGAAAAGTCTAGGGGAAGAAGAATGGAAAGGGGAAAGAGCTCAGGATATCACAGTAAATCAAGGAAAGGCAGATCCAAGTCCAAATCAGGGATAGTGTGCTGGAAATGTGGAAAGGAAGGACACCTGGAGAAAGACTGTAGATCTTGGAAGGGAAAAGAAGGAGATGCACAACAATAAAACAATCATGAAGCAAATGTAACAGGTGATGTGTTACAAGATGCTTTGATTCTTTCTTTCGAAAATGTTACTGATTCCTGGGTAGTAGATTTAGGGGCCACTTTCCATGCCACACCTAATAAGAAATATTTTCATGACTATGTTCAAGGATATTTTGGACAAGTTCGTTTGGGTGATTATAAACCCTGTAAAATTGTTGGAATGGGTAAAGTTATTTTAAAACAATAGAATGGAAACCAATGTCTATTAAAGGAGGTAAGGCATGTTCCAGTTCTGAAGAAAAATCTGATTTCAATAGGGCAGTTGGGCGGTGAAGGTTGTGTGACAACTTTCACATATAAAACTTGGAAGGTCACCAAGGGAGCCCTGGTAATAGCAAAAGGAAAAAATGTTGGTACATTATATTTATGCAATGGTATTTCTAACTCTGTTAATTCTTTAACTTCCAAAGGAGCAGATGCAACATTATGGAATCATAGGCTCAGACACATGAGTGAGAAGGGGATGAAGATTCTTCACTCAAGAAATTTGTTGTAGGGTTTGAAGAAAGTTGATTTGGATTTCTGTGAGAATTGCATTTATGGAAAACAGAAGAGAGTCAGATTTCTCAGAGTTGGGAATGAAAATAAAAGCGAAAAATTAGAGCTTGTGCATACAGATGTATGTGGACCTGCTCAGGTATCATCTCTTGGCGGCTCTCGTTATTATGTTACTTTTATTGATGATGCAACTAGAAAAACTTGGATTTATTGTATTCAGAATAAATCTAATGTATTTGATACTTTCAAGAAATGGAAAGCTTTGGTTGAGATTGAGACAGGAAAGAAGTTGAAGTGTCTCAGATCAGACAATGGAGGTGAATATTGCAGCAAAGAGTTTGATAGGTATTGTTTAGAAAATGGAATACACAGAGAGAAGACAGTTCCAAGAACACCACAAGAAAATGGTGTGTCAGAAAGGATGAACAGAACAATCATGGAGCGTGCAAGGTGCATGAGATTGCATTCAGGATTGCCTTTACAATTTTGGATAGATGCTGTAGATATTGTTGTTTATCTAATAAACAAAGGGCCTTCAAGTTCCTTGGATGGTGGTATTCCAAAGGAAGCATGGACAAGTATAAAGGTAAACTACAATTTTTTAAAACCTTTTGGTTATGAGGCCTTTGTCCATATTAATAAAGAAAACAGAACAAAGCTTGAGGCAAAATCAAAGAAATGTCCCTTTATTGGATATGGTGTTAATGATTTTGGTTATCACTTATATTATTATGAAAATCACAAAATAATTAGGAGCAGAGATGTAATATTCAATAAAAAGGTCTTGTATAAGAATTAGTTGTAGTAAAAGAAATAGAAAAAAGAAAACAAAGAATACACAGTTCTTGATGAGATCACAGAAAAAGTAAAGGTGCCTGAAAATAATAATAATCAACAGCCACAGCAACAGCAACCACCACAACAACAACAAGCACCTCAAACACCTGAAAGTGGTGTTAGAAGATCTACCAGGATAAGTAGACCCCCTGAACGATACTCTCCTTCATTATATTATTTATTTTTGACTGATTCTGGTGAAACTGAATGTTATGAAGAAGCAATGCAGGTTGAAAGAAGGAAGAAGTGGGAGCTAGCCATGGAAGAAGAGATGGACTCCTTAATGCATAACCAGACTTGGGACTTAGTCAAGTTGCCTGCAGGTAAAACTACATTGTAGAATACATGGGTTTATAGGCTGAAGGAAGAAGATGGAGGAAAACAAAGGTACAAAGCTAGGCTTGTGGTGAAGGGGCTTGCACAGAAGAAAGGTATTGATTTTGATGAAATATTTTTTCCTGTTGTTAATATGACTTCAATCAGAACTATTTTAAGTCTTGTAGCAGCGAAATATTTACATCTTGAACAGTTAGATGTAAAGACAACATTTCTCCATGGAGATTTGGAGGAAGAGATCTATACAGAGCAACCAGAAGGATATGAGGTCAAAGGGAAAGAAAAATTAGTATGCAAGTTAAAGAAGATCTTGTATGGCTTAAAACAGGCTCCAAGGCATTGGTATCTAAAATTTGACAATTTCATGTCTGAACAAGGTTATACTAGATGTCACTTTGATCATTGTGTACCTGAAAAATCAAAATGATGGCAGCTATATTATATTGTTACTGTATGTAGATGACATGCTTGTTGTAGGGTCTAACATGCAGGAAATAAATGTGCTCAAAAGAAAATTAGAAAATTCATTTGCAATGAAGGATTTGGGAGTTGCAAAACAAATCCTTGGTATGAGAATAACTAGAGACAGGAAAAATCACAAATTAACACTGTCTCAGAATGAGTACATACAAAAGGTGTTGAAAATATTTAATATGCAGAATGCAAAATCAGTTAGTACACCTTTTTCTAGCCATTTCAAACTTAGTAAGGAGATGTGCCTGAAGAACCAAGAAGAAATGGGATATATGTCTAAAGTTCCATATGCATCAGTAGTTGGAAGCTTAATGTATGCAATGGTATGCACAAGGCTTGATATTGCACATGCTGTGGGAGTTGTAAGCAGGTACATGAATAATCCAGGAAAAGAACATTGGATGGCAGTAAAATGGATTCTTAGATATTTGAGAGGTACCACAAATCAAGCATTATTCTTTGGTGGTTCAAACATTGCTCTACAGGGATATGTTGAACTAGATATGGCAGGTGACAGATATAACAGGAGGAGCACTACAGGATATGTATTTACTATAGGTGGAACAACTGTCAGTTGGGTTTCAAAAATCCAAAGTGTTGTTGCACTTTCAACAAGAGAAGCAAAGTATGTTGATGCCACATAGGATAGTAAAGAAATGATTTGGTTACAAAGGTTTATGATGAATTCGGTAAGAAGCATGATATGGGCACGTTATACAGTGATAGCCAAAGTGCCATTCATCTTGAAAATAAGTCAGCATTTCATTCCAGGACTAAACACATACAGCTCAAGTACCATTTCATACGATTAGTATTGGAATATGGACAATTGAAGCTGGAAAAGATACACACTAGCCAGAATCCTGTAGATATGCTAGCAAAAGTTGTAACCAGGGAGAAACTGAGATTATGCTAAGTTTCATTTGGTCTTCAAGGATGATGATTAATATGAGAAATAGCCAGGTCCAAAGAGGAGTCATTGTCCAGCAAATGAAGCAGCGGTAGAGTTGTTACAATTAGTCTCCAAGTGGGAGATTTTTGGGTATGGAGCTTGATTATCTTGTTTATTTTGTATCATAGCGTTGGACCCCTGTATCTTAATGGGGTGGTAATTCCGCTCATAATTAGACATTGGTTGGGGGTTCCGGGGGGGCAGCTGCGACTTTATGGAGCCCCTCCCCCCCCAGCGGGGGGTTTCGAGGGTAGCGCCCCCGAAGCTAAAAACATATGTAAAATTGCCTTGTAAATGTATAGTAATTTCTAGTCAATCTGGGCCATTCATTAGGCTGATGATATGATGGTAGAAGTTATGTTTAGTTTAGGGTTTTTTGCCCCATAGGGCAGCCCCTCGCTTTGTATGAGGGTATTGTATTATGGCTGTGTATTGTATGTGTATTCTCAGAGCGAGAAACAAATAGGGAGACTATGAGAGATAAAAGAGGATATTACAGCAGATCTGCTATAGGTTGTGTCTCTTCATTTTGATGGATAATAGAAAGGAAGGACTGGCTATTCGGGGTGGATGTAGCCCAAACTGGGTGAACCACATATAGCAGTGTCTCTCTGGTTTTATGTGTTTTGTGTGCTTGTGTTTTCCTCATATTTTATGTGTTTCATTGCCTTGTAATATATAATTTTCTAACATCCACTATGATTTTTGTGGAACTTCTCAACAACCTTCATACTTCCAAACAGAAAATAATTTCAGAGTAGAGAAGTAGATCAAAGGGAGATTCAGAGTAGAGAATAAATTTGAAGTTTTCTTTGTGGGAGGATTGGATTTGCAAGATCATTTATTCAACGCTAGAAGGATGGATTTATATGGACTAAAACTCGAGTATTCCCTTGAGGTAATCTCCAATTATGTTGCTTGGAAGTACCGCATGGAGGTAGTGCTGGAAGATAATGTGTTGAAGGAATTTAGCGAGAGTGAAATTCTAAACCCAACAACAACTCATACTCAGAATATTGCAGAATGGAAGAAGTGTGTAGCTAGGGCAGGGAGAATAATATTGGAAGGAATATGATACCATAGTGTCTAAAATCTCCATGAAAAAGAGACTTTGTATACAATGTGGCAATAATTGACACAACTGTTCCATAATAGTATTGACCACATGAAGTTGTCACTCAAGGACAAGCTTCAAAGTATTAAGATGCAAAAGAATGAATCAATTCAACAATATCTGAGTAGGTTCACACAATTTCATAATGAACTTGTAGGAGTCAGTGCCATAATACCAAATGATGATTTGGTGAGTCTATCCCTTCTAGGCCTTCCCAAGAGCTGGAACAAATACCAAGATTTGGTAAACGGGAGGGAGAAACTACCAAATTGGGAATGCTTATCGTCTGATTTGGTACATGAGGAAATAAGTTTGAATATCAAAGACAGGAAATCATCCAGAGGCGAGGATGAAAAAAATTGTGGCTTGGATGGAAAGGAAAATAAGTGAAAAGGAAATAAATTCCAATACAAACCAGAGTCTAGTCAAGGGGGAAAGAATAAGTACTTGTCAAGAATCAAGTGTTTTCACTGTCATGAATTTGGGCATTATGACATGAAGTGTCCACAAAAAAATTAAATAAATAATAACTCAGGAGGAGTGGAAGTTGAAGCTTTTTCTTCACAAGTTGAGCTTAATTTTACTCTCATTGCATGCATGTAAAGTACAATGAAGTAAAGTGTGTGGTACCTAGATAGCGGTGCCTCGTTCCACATGATGAGGGAAAAAACAAATTTCAGTGACTTGGAGGAGAAATATCTCTAGATGCACATCGATATGGGAGATGATGGAAGGAACATTGTGACCAAGATCGACATAGTTACCTTTCAGAGGGAGTCATACTCCCCTCTCAAGCTCAAGGATGTGATGTTTGTACTATGTATAAATAAGAATATGATTTCCTTCATGGCGTTGGAAGATCGTGGCTACCATGTGGTATTCAACAAAGGAAGTGCATTCCTAAGACACATATCCATAGGAAAAGTGAAGAATATTGGGGTTTGAATAAAGAAGATCTACAAGATCGATGTGGAAGACTATGTTTCTTTGAGCACAAAGACGATGAAGGTGTAGAGCTGAGATGTCAGTGAATTATGGCATAGAATATTTAGCCATTTGCATCATGGAGATTTGAATCATGCAATATTTCACCACAAGCCTCCCCAAAGGAGCACTGGAGGAGCAAGAGACATGCAAAGGGTGTACTCTGCGAAAGTACACAAAATACACCTTCCATGATAGGGACCGCAAGGTACATGCAGTCCTTAAAAGGATCCACTTTGATGTATGTGGACCTTTCTCGAAAAAATCCATTTCTAATCATAGGTATTATGTTATATTTATAGATCATTTCTCATGGAAGTGCTTGATCTTCTTCATGTATAAGAAAGACTAGACATTCTCCAAGTTTGTTGAATTTAAAGCACTTGTTGAGAAAGAAATTGGCAATAAAGTGAAGGATCTCAAGAATGATAACATAGGTGAGTATGTGTTGAATGAGTTTAAAAATTTCGATGCAAAGGAGGGCATTTGACGGGCGTTGAAAACACCATACAACCCATCATATAAAGGGGTGGCTAAGAGGAAGAATAGAAGTATTATGGGGGGATCAAGAGCGATGTTGCATGACCAAGGCCTACCTCTGCACTTGTGGAATGAAGCATGCAACACAGTGGTATACTTGTAGAACAAGAGTCCTCATTGGATTCTTGGGATGAGTACATCATAAGAAATTTTTCAAAAAAGAAACCATATGTGTCAAAGTTTAGGATATTTGGAGCATCAGTATATTGCCATGTCTCTAAGGAATCAAGGAAAAATATAGAGCCAAAAACGTAGTTGGGGATATTTGTGGGGTACACATAAACACCTCACAACTATCATGTGTAATTCCCATCCCTCATAATGATAGTTGTTCGAAGGGATGTGAATTTTGATAAGGAGAAGGAAAGGGAGAATGTGGGTGCTCCCTCAAATTACTGAAGGTATAAATGTCACCGAAACAATACATTGGATTCATGGCTCTGATGACTGAGCTAGTAGAGAAAGAACCATCCTCATTTGAGGAAAAAGTAGAGAATAATGTATGTGTTGATGCTATGGTAGAGGAATATGATTCCATTGTTAGAAACAGTGTTTCGGAAGTGGTCCCAAGGCCATCAAATAAACCAGTTGTAGGTTTGAGATGAATTTACAAGGTATGCAGTAGGTGAAAGCATAGAGAATCATAAGGCCAGATTTGTGGCCAAGGGGTACTCTGATGTTGAAGAGATTAACTATGAGGAGAGCTTTGCTCCTTTAGCAAGGTACTCTTCCATTAGAGAAATTATCTCTCTAGATACACATATGGGGAGGAAGATCCACCATGTGGATGTGAAGACATGACTCCTAAATGGATTTATTGAGGAAGAGGTGTACATCAAGAAACCAAAAGGTTTTAAGAACTTTGACACAGAGTCACATGTGTGCAGACTCAAGTGAAAGTTCTATGGGTTGAAGCAAGAACTTTGTGCTTGGTACACTAGGATCTATAACTATCTCATTGGTTTGAGATTCACCAAAAGTGAGGCAGATGCAAACCTCTATCACATTTTGGTAGAAGTTAAATTGTTGATTATATTATTACATGTTGATGACTTGATTTTGATCGGTGACAAATAGTTGATCAGATCTTACAAGGAGGACCATGCATGAGAGTTTGAAATGAAGGGCATGGGCCTCATGCAGAATTTCCTTGGCTTGGAAGTATGGCAAGGAGATGGGGAATTTTTTGTCTCTCGGGGAAATTATGCCAACGAGATACTTTAGAAGTATTGCATGGACAATTGAAAACCCATGGAGAATCCTCTAGCGAACAATTCGAGGAAGAAGGAGGCCACTTCAGGTGAGGAAGTGGATTCTACTGTTTACATGAAGTTGGTGGGTTCACTCATGTATCTTGTGAAAAGATAGCTATACATGTGCTATGCAGTCAAATAGTTGAGCTAATCTATGGTTTGAACGACCAAATTATTTTGGAGGGTTGCTAAGCATGTTCTACGATACCTCAGAGGCACTACTCATTTTAGACTATGGTAAAAATGGATAGAGGGAGTGAATTTATGTGGTGTCATAGATGCAGATTGGGCAGGGAGTCCATCAGACCATGAGAGCACATCAGGAGGAATTTTCAGTGTTGGTTCCACAATGGTTTCTTGGTACAACAGGAAGCATAGATCTGTGGCACTCAGCTCAAAAAAAGAAGACTACATGGTTTTCATTCAAGCAACATGTGAGGAAATATGGATGATAAATATTCTTGTTGGTTTATTTGGTCAGATGATGGATCATACTATGATTTAATATGATAATAAGAGTTGCATCAAGCTCTCTAAAAATATTTTTTTTCATGATTGATCCAAGCACATATATATCATGTATCACTATCTACGAGATTATGTGCAGAGGTGGATCATGTTGTTGTAGTACATTCTGATAAAGGAACAAGATGCAAATATTTTTACAAAGGCTTTGTCAAGAGGTAAATTTGAGTTCCATAGAGGCAGGATTGGGGTGGTATATAATCCCTTTCCTTCTGAGAGGGATTGTTGAAAATGTAGTAAGAAAATCTTAGTTTTACATTGCCTTGGTCAAACTAGAGAAAATTTGAATTTCCACATCAACAAAATCTTGGATGTAGTTATCTAAGGTGACATGGCACTTGTCACTCAGTTAACTCAGTAAATTTGAGTTGGTGAAGCTTGATTTTAGTTCAATATGATTGATTACTAATTTGTAGAAATTTATTTTAGTTAAGTTGAGTTATTGTCAGTTAAAATAGTTCCAACTATTGTAGAAACTAGTGGAAGGTCAAGTTGTGCAATGTAAATTCAATGACACTCAATTGTCATCCAATTAACTGATCAATTATCTCAAAATAAATGTTGCATGCATATAATTTGAGTTACCTAGTTGAGATGGAGATTCCAAGGTAGTGTACTATCAGTTGTAGACTAGTCCCATGTTTACATGTGGTGCATGTAGTCAAAGAATTGGCCTACAGGAATTGCGCAATCCAATTGAGAAATTTCCCTAAAAAATAGGGGTTAATTAATCAATGAATAACGCAAGGAAATAGGAGCTTGGAGGCTTGAAAAAATGACTAAGTATTGGTCAAGTTTAGTCAGCCAGGAAGAGAGATAGAATATACACTTGCAGGTTGTGCTCAGGCTTGAGCAAGGATTTTATTTCATATATATTATTTGATTAATGCCATACATATAGTGATGGGTTTTGAGCAATTTCTTTCCCCTAGAAAAATATGTGGATGTGTGATGTTTATTCTTGGATGTTAATGTTATGTGTTCTCGTTCGCAAATTAGCTTCCACTGATCAATAAAGTAGATTTTATTCTTGTGTTTTAGTAAATTTCTTGAGAATTTTAGAATATACACATTAATTTCTACATGGTATGAGAGCCAAATTCACATTAGAGAAGATATTTTGAAGTTTTATTTGTAGGAGCAAGATAAATAATTCAAAGATAGAAGGATGGATTTTAATGGATTAAGACTCGAGTATGCCCTTGAGGGAAGCTCGAAATATGTTTCTTGGAAGGACCACATGGAGGCAATGCTGGAATATAATGGGTTGAAGGAATTTGTTGAGAGCAGAATTTTGAAACCAGCATCAGATGATACTTAGAATCTAGAAGAATGGAAGAAGTGTGTAGCTAGGGTAGGGAGAATCATATTGGAGGGAGTACAATACCATATTGTCTCAAATTTCCACGAGAAAGAGACTCCATATGAAATTTGGAAAGAATTGATAGATCTATTCTAGAATAGTAGTGACCACAGGAAGTTGGCTCTCAAGGAAAAGCTTTGAAGTATCAATATGCAAGAAAATGACTCAATTCAAAAATATCTGAGTAGGTTCACACAATGTCATGATGAACTTGTAGGAGTCAGTGTCACAATAACAGATCATGATCTGGTGAGCCTAGTCCTTTGAGGCATTCCTAAGAGCTATAATAGCTGCCAAGATTCAGTAAATGGGAGGGAGAAACTACTAAATTGGGAATTCCTATGGTCTGATTTGGAATAGGATGAAATAAGGCAAAATAAAAGAGATGACAGATTATCCAAAAAAGAGGATGAAGAAAATTGTGCCTTGGCTGGAAAGGAAAACAAGGGAAAAGGAAATAAATTCCAATCCAAACCAAAGTCCAGTCAAGGGGGAAAGAAGAAAGAGTTGTCCATAATCAAGTGCTTTCATGGTCATGAATTCAAGGACTATGCCATGAAGTGTCCACACAAGAAGGAAAGCAAGAATACCTTAGGATGAGTGACAGGTGAAGCTTTGACTTCAAAATTCTAGCTTTATTTTACTCTCATTTCATGCATGACAAGCATAGTGAAGGGAAGTGTGTTGTACTTGAATAATGGTGCCTTGTTCCACATGATGGGGAAAAAATATTTTTTCAATGACTTATAGGAGAAAGATCTCCAAATGCACATTGATATGGGAGATGATGGAAAGTACATCGTGACCGATATCAACACATTCACCTTTCATATGGAATCAAGCTCCCTTATCAGGCTTAAGGATGTGAAGAAGATTGGGTTTTGCGTAAAGAACCTCTACAAGCTTGATGTGGAAGATTGTGTTTCTTTAAGCACAAAGGAAAAGAAGGTGAAGAGCTGAGATGTTGGTGGATTATGGCATAAAATAATTGGCCATTTTCATCATGGAACTTTGAAGGTAATGCATTAGATCACCACATGCCTCCCCAAAGGAGCATTCGAGAAGCATGAAACATGAAAAGGGTGTACTCTACAGAAGTAGACAAAATCTACCTTCCATTATCGAGACTTCAGGGCACATGCAATCCTTGAAAGGATCCACTCTGATGCCTGTGAACCTTTCTTGACAACCTCCACTTCCAAGCACATGTATTATATTATATTTGTATATTATTTCTCACAGAAGTGTTGGATCATCTTCATGCAGAATAAAGATAAACATTATCTAATTTTGTTGAATTTAAAGCACTCTTTGAGAAATAAAATATCAATAAAGTGAAGGATCTTAGGAGCAATAACGAAGGTGAGTACGTGTTGAATAATTTTAAAAATTCCTATGCAAAGGTAGGCATTCGACGGGAGTTGACAACATTCCACAACCCACAACGCACAACAAAATGGGGTGGCTGAGAGGAAGAACAAAAGTATTGTGGGAGAAGAAAGGGTGATGTTGCATTACCAAGTTCTACCTCTACACTTGAGGGCTGAAGCATGTAACACAATGGTATATTTGTAGAAAAAGAGTCTTTATTAGATTCTTGGGATGATTACACTGAAATAAAGTTTTTCAAGGAAAAAGTCGTATTTGTCACACTTCGGGATTTTTGGAGCATTAGTATATTTTCATGTCTCCAAGGAATCAAGGAGAAAGCTAGAGCTAACAAAAAAGTTGGGGATATTTTTGGGGTACACATAAACACCTCACAACTATCCTGTGTAATTGCTGTCCCTCAAAATGAAAGTTGTTCAAAGGGATGTGAAGTTTGATGAGGAGAAATCAATGAGGTTTTCTCTTGAGAGGGGGATTTATTTGAATTTATATCAAGAAAGTTTGACTCCAAAGGAAGAACCTCAGGATGTTGTGGAGAATCCAAAAGTAGAGGAGAAGATAAGGGAGACAACCACTTAAGTAGAGACATCTAGAGAAGGAAGGAAACAAACTAGAGAAGCTAAGAGACTTGTGCAGGATGCAAGGGAGAATGTAGCTACTCCATAAAATAAACGCAGATGGAGGAGGTAACCAGAATAATACACTCGCTATGTGGGCCTGATGACTGAGTTAGTAGAGATAGATCCATCCTCATTCGAGGAAATAACATAGAAACCTGTATGGGTTGATGCTATGGTATAGTAATAAGATTCCATTATTAGAAACAATGGTTGGGAAGTGGTCCCAAGGCCAATAGATAAATTAGTGGTAGGTTTGAGATTGCTTTACAAGGAAAAGCATGTAGTATATGGAAGCATAGAGAAGTACAAGGCCATATTTGTGGCCTAGGGGTACTCTTAGGTTGAAGGGATCGACTATGAGGATACATTTTCTCCTATAGAAAGGTACTCTTACATTAGAGAAATTATTTCTTTGGTTGCACATATGGGGTGGAATTTCTACCAGATGGATGTGAAGATAACATTCCTCAATGGATTTATTGAGGAGGATGTGTACATCAAAAAACTAGAAGGTTTTGAGACCTTTGACAAAGAGTCACGTGTATGAATACTCAAGCGAGAGTTGTATGGATTGAAGAAATCATCCCCTGCTTGGTACATCAGGATTGATATTTATCTCACTTGTTTGGATTCACCAAAAGTGAAGCGGATGCAAACCTCTATCACATTTTTGTAGAAGATAAACTGTTGATTATTGTCTTATATGTTGATGAATTTATTTTGACCAGTGACGAAAAATTGATCAGATCTTGCAAGGAGGTCCTTGCAAGAGAGTTTGAAATGAAAGACATGGGCCTGATGCACTATTTCATCGGGTTGGAATTATGGAAATGAGAAGGGGAATTTTTGTCTCTCGGGGAAAATATTCCAATGATATACTTCAAAAGTTTTTCATGGACACATGCAAACCCATGGAGACTCCTCTACCAAACAACTTGAGGAAGGAGGATGCTACTTCATGTCAGGAAGTGGATGCTATTGTTTACAAGGAATTGGTGGGTTCACTCATGTATCTGTTGAACACACTGCCAAACATATTCTATGCAATAAACTAGTTGATCCAAGCCATGGTTAGACCGACCAAATTATTTTGGAGGCATGATAAGCATGTTCTATGGTACCTCAGAGGCACTACTCAATTTGGATAGTGGTACAAACAGATAGAGGGAGTGAATCTATGTGGCTTCACAGATGAAAACTAGGTGGGGACTCCATCAGACCAGAAGACCAAATCAGGAGGAATTTTCAGTGTTGTTTCCACAATGGTTTCTTGGTACAACAAGAAGTAGAGATCCGCGGCACTTTGCTTAGTAGAAAAAAAGTACATGGTTTTCAGTTAAGCAACATGTGAGGAAATATGGATGAGAAATATTCTTGTTGGGTTGTTTGGTCAGAGTATGTATCCTACTATGATTTACTGTGATAATTAGAGTTTCATCAAGCTCTCTTAAAATCCTATTTTCCACGATCGATCCAAGCACATAGATATCCTGTATCACCATCTACGAGATTGTGTGCAGCGACAGATAATTTTGTTGCAGTACATTACGACAGAGGAACAAGATACAAACATTTTGACAAAGGATTTTTCAAGAGGTAAATTAAAGTTCCATAAAGGCAGGATTGGGGTGGTAGACAATCCCTTTCTTTCTAAGAGGGAGTGTTGAAAATGCAACAAAAAAATATTATTTTGACCTTTCCTTGGTCAAACTAGAGAAAATTTGAATTTCCACATCAACAAAATATTGGAGTTAGTTTAATGAGGAAACATGGAACTTGTCTCTTAGTTAACTAAGTAAATTTTATTTGGGGAAGCTTGAGTTTAGTTCAGTATGATTGATTTCTAATTTGTAGCAATCTATTTCAGTTAAGTTGAGTTATTGTCAGTTAAACTATTTCCAACTTTTGGAGAAACCAGTGGAAGGTCAAGTTGTGCAGTGTAACTTCAATCACACTCAATGGTTATCTAGTTAATTGATCAATCAACCAAAAATAATTTTTGCATACAGAGAATTCAAGTTACCAAATTGAGATGGATATTCCAAGGCAATGTACTATTAGTTGTAGACTAGTCCATGTGTACACGTGATGCATGCAATCAAAGAATGGGCCTACATGAATTGCAAAATCCAATTGAATAATTTCCCAAAAAAATATGGGATAATTCCTCAATGAACATCTCAAGGAAATATGAGCTTGGAGGTTTGAAAAATTGGCTAAGTATTTGACATGTTTAGTTAGTCAAGAATAGAGATAGGTTATACACTTGCAGTTTGTGCTCTGGCTTGAGAAAGCATTGTATTTTATCTCTATTATTTGATTAATGCCATACATATAGTAAGGGGTTTTGAGCATTTTTTTTCCCCTAGATAAATATTTGTGTATGTGTGATTTTATTCTTGCATGTTAATTTTATGTGTTCTCGATCGTGAATTAGCTTCTGTGGGTCAATAGAGTAGCTTCTAGTCTTGTGATTTAGTAAATTTCATGAGCAATTTAGAATATAAACATTAATTTATACATCAGATTTTTTCTCCGGGGATATATATTCTTTGCAGTTTCACCCATTACATATTCTGGCTCTTGATTTTGGCTTTGAGACTTTGGTATCTTTGCTAAAACCTATGGATGCATACTTGGATCTTGAGGGATGAGAAACTATTCATGTACCCTATTGTGTTAGCCTAGTTCTCAGTAATTGTAATAAGGGGACTTATACCATTTTCACCACCCTTCCCCTTCTTAGATCATGTCCTCCTGTCAAACATAATCTTGTTCATGTGGGAAAATATTCCTCTTATTATGAGGAAGGGGAGGCTTCTGATGTACACAAGATTTCTTCGATTATATAATTTGGGACTTTTTCTAAGGACATATCATCGGATAGCTTGGTCGTTAGTGACATTGATATATTGAGACTCCATCATGATATTTATATTGAATGACTTCCCATCCACACATCTTCCTCTCCTATAGAAATTGTGAACATTAGTCTAAATTCTCACAAGAATGTGACTATTCATAGGAAGAGACATCCCATATTGCATAAGGTCCCTCCTGATGAGAATATTTCTCATAATGATTTGGTTCTCCAATTGGAGGGTTCTACTCCTCCCCTATCTTATAACAATACCACATCTCCTGTTTGGGATATTAGAGAGTTTATGCTCGTGGATTTATGCACTCCATGAATATTTTGTCTATTAATATCACGAGGTTGGGGGGAACCCTTACGATCCTCAATCTTAGACATTTAATTGGTTCACATCTTCCTTAGATTATACTACTTTAGTAGAATATGATGGCTAGCCATAAGGTGTGGTCAATTCTACTTAAGATTTGTACTGGTTGGAAAGTTTGTACTATGGATGCAGTAGGGATACCAGGTGGTTTGGATGTCATTTGGAACCCTCAAGTTGCTGATTTTTTGGCATATAAATCCTTTCCAGGTATCTTAATATCCATATTTATCAAGGGCTCAAAGTCTAAAATACATATCCTTAATAAATATGCTCCATATACATCTTGTAAGTTCTCCTGGGATCGTATGGAGAGTTGTGGCATTATGAAAATTGGATCATTAATTTTGGTAGGAAACTTAAACCTCAATTTAGATGAAAGTGATATCTGGGGTGAAAGGTGAAAAATGGATCAAAAAATTGGATTGTTTAGAGATTCCTTTGGTAGACATCTTGTCAGCTCCCATGCTGTTGACATGGAAGAATGGTAGGACTAGCTTAGATGGTATCACAAAGCAACTTGATCATTTACTGATTCATGAGAATCTATTGGAATGTCACAACATCTTCAGATATTGGGTTATCCCCTCTAGTTTGTCAGATCATGATCCAATCATACTACATTGGTGAGTGGATAGGGAATGGTAGGGCATTCCTTTTAAGTTTAATCACATTTAGCTTAAAAAACCAGATTTTGAGGCTATAGTCTGCTCAAATTGTATTGGGGATATTGATGCATTGATCACTTCATGATTGGTATCAATTGGTGACAAGCTCATGGCACTTAAGAGGATTGTCTGTTGTTCGGTTCGTGTATAGAAGAGAAATAATATTAATTAAATTGAGGAGATAGTCCACAATCTCAGTAGTTTGGTTGATCCTTCTCATATGTATTACTTCTTGATTGCTTATATTTTTTAGGTTGGTTGTTATGAAACCAACTCCTAAAATAGAATAAAAGAGAGATCAATGCCTTATAAATAAGCCACTTCGAGGGGGGAAAATCCTTTACATTACATTAATGAATAATTCTTGGATGATACAAATGAAAAAACCTCCTTCTATATATAGGAGTCCATGGGGTCACAATATAATCCTAGCCGAATTAACAATAATAATGTAAGGGCACAATAATAAAAATATTGGGGTTATAGGGGTATAACAATAACAACAAGGGGGCTACATTAACAACAATAAGGGACTACATTAATAATATAGGGACCTCGCATGCCCCTCTCCCTCAAAAAAGTGTTGTCCTCAACACTTGAGTAGCTATGGGTGATTTTGTATAAAATTCTCATCCTCCCATGTAGAATCTTCAATGAGTAAGTTCTTCCACTTGTTGAGATACTCTGAAATTGATCGATTTCATAGCTATCGAGTTCTTGTTTCCATTACTGCTTCATGTTCCAATATGATTTTTCCTTCCTCATCAAGTTCTGGCAATATTGTTTGAACTGGAATTTTTTCACCTATAACCTTCTTTAAGCATGAAACATGGAAAAATGGATGCACTCACGAAGAAGCAGGAAGCTCCAATTTGTATTCCATAGTACTAATCTTTTGAAAAACCTTGTAAGGACCATAGTAATTTGGTGATAATTTATTATCCTTCTTAGCTTTCTTGAGGGACATTTTTTTGTATGGTTGTAGTCGTAAAAAAACCCAATCTCCTACATCAAAAATTCTCTCGCTGCGACGTTGATCTGTCTATTATTTCATTCGATTTTGTGCCAAATTTAGGTTATCCTTTAAGAGTTGGGGAACTTCTTGTTGATGATCAATGTGATCTTCCACTGATTGAACCTTAGAATTTTCTCTTAAAGATGATGTGATGGATGGTGGATGATATCCATAAAGTGCCATAAATGGGGTCATTTTTAGAATTTTCTCTTAAATATGATGTGATGGATGGTGGATGATATCCATAAAGTGCCATAAATGGGGTCATTTTTGCTGTAGTATGGAAGGAAGTGTTATACCACCATTCAACTAGAGGTAACCACTTGACCCATTGTGTTTGTTTATTAGATACAAAACAACGAAGATATTCTTCCAAACATTTATTCACTATCTCAGTTTGACCATTGGATTGAGGATGATAAGATGAGCTATGAGCTAGTTGAGTACCCAAACAAGAAAATAATTCCGTCCAAAAATTTCTAGTAAAAATGGGATCTTTGTCGCTTATAATAATCGTTGGGTTTCGATGTAGAATTTGAATTGTTTCCATAAATGCAGTAGCAACTGTACTTGCTTTAAATGGATGTGATAATGCACAAAAGTGTGCATACTTGGTAAGTCTATCAACTACCACCATGATTACACTCTTTCCTTCGTACTTAGGTAAACCTGTGATAAAATCCAATGAAATCTCCTCCCAACGTTGACTTGGAATGAATAAATGTTGTAGAAGACCCGGGGTCTTAATTGTCTCAACTTAATTTTGCTGGAAAACCAAACATTCCGCCACAAAATTTTGAATATCAGATTTAAGGCCATCCCAAAAAAATTATTTTTCACCCTGTGGTAAGTTTTATAAAATCCTAAGTGTCCTCCTAAAGGATAAGTGTGTAATTCCAAAAGAATATTTTGTTTTAGTTGGGAATTATTACAAAGATATAAGTGATATTTGTACCATAAGGAATCATTTTTCCAAATGAGTGTATCAGATGTACTAGTATCTTGCTGCAACTTTTGAATGAGTGTCCACACTTCTTCGTCCTTCTTCCATTCATCCCTTGATTCAGTTATCCAATCTGGTTGGATAATAGAAATGGCACAAATAAATGCTTCCACCTCTTCATTCTTTCTTGAGAGTACATCTGCAACAACATTTAGCTTCCCTTTTTTGTAGATGATTTAAAAGTCATAACCCAACATATTTGTGACTCATTTTTGTTGCTCTTCTGAAGATATTCTTTGTTCCAAAAAGTATTTAAGACTATCATGATCAGTTTTTACCTTGAAGTGTCTTCCCATTAGGTAAGGTCACCATTTCTTTAGTGCATGTAGTATTGCTAAAATTTCCTTCTCATAAATAGCTTTCTGTAAATACTTTCTTTTGATTGGATGAATTTAAAAAGAAATGGGTCTTCCTTCTTGCATTAAAACAACACCAATTCCATTTCCTAAGGAATAACATTCCACAATAAAGGTTTTTGTGAAATCTGGCGTAGCTAAGACCGGTGCTACGCACATTGCCTCATTAAGATGTTCAAAGGCCTTAATTGCTTCAGGAGTACATGAAAATGCATATTTCTTCAATAACGTTGTTAGAGGTGCTACTATTCTCCCATAATTATTAACAAACTTGCGATAATACCCTGTTAAATAGAAAAATCCTTGCAACTACTTTATGGTTGTGGGGACTTTCCATTCCTTAATGTATTTAATTTTTTTAGGGTCTACCTTAACACCCTTGTGAGATACAATATGACCCAGATATCCAACCTCTTGTACTCCAAAGAAACGTTTGGATGCTTTTGCATATAATTGTTTCTCCTCCAATAGTTTGAGCACCCTTTCAACATGTTGAACATAATCCTTGCAAGACCTGCTGTAGATTAGTATATCATCAAAAAATACTAGCAAAAATTTTCTAAGGAAGGGTTTGAAAATGGAATTCATCAACCCTTGAAATGTAGAAGGAGCATTGGTAAGGCCAAAAGGCATGACCAAAAATTCATAATGACCCTCATGATTTCAAAATGTTGTTTTCGAAATATCTTCAGTCTTCATTCTAATTTTATGATATCCTGAATGAAGATCCAACTTGGTAAAATAAATTGCTCCATGTAATTCATCCAATAATTCATCAATCATAGAAATGGGAAATTTATCTTTAATAGTGAGCTTATTGAGATCCCTATAATCCAGAAACATGTGCCATGATCCATCCTTCTTGTTCACCAATACTACTGGAGAAGAGAAATAACTTTGACTAGGTTGAATCATACCAACCTAACATTTCTGCAAACATACGTTCAATTTCGCTCTTTTGGACATAAAGATATCTATAAGGCCTGATGTTTAGAGGAACACTTCTTGGAATCAAATGAATAACATGATCATGATCATAAATAGGTGGGAGTCCTTTGGGAGTTTTAAATACCTTGGAATGATTGTCCAAGACTTTGTGAAGATCTGGAGAAATAGATGATTTTTATGTTGGAAATTCTACTAAGCATAATTCTGCAATTACACCTCGTTGTTATTTCTTCAAAAAAAATTTCATGACATTAGATATTATTGTCTTTCATCGCTTCCCTGCGATACCCTGTAATTCGACTTCCTTTCCTTCTGAAAAAAAAATCAAAGAAAATTTCTTGAAAATTAAAAGCTATCGTCCCCAAATATTGTAATCATTGTACTCCTAGTACAACATTAGCACCTCCCATTGGAATGGAAATCATTGTAATATTCAATACATATTCCCACATGGTTAGCTTGATATTATGGCATTTTCCAGAGCAATTTATAGTTCCTCCATTTGCAACCATCACTTAACATTCTAGTGTTGGGTATAGGAAATTAAACAATTCAATTCCCTGGCTACCTTACAATGAATAAAATTATGGGTACTACCCGAATCAATCAACACTATTACCTTTTTCTTCTTGATATGTCCTATCTTCAGAGTTTTAGGAGTGGTAATTCCTTCTAATGCATTACATGATATGGTCGAGCTCATTTCTTCTTCTTCTAGGGTTGGTTCCTGGTGTATATCCTCTTCTTTTGAAGTTTCTTGTTCATTTTCTTCCTCCTCTTCACAATCTATGTAAAATAATTTACTCTCATCACACTTATGACCTTTAGTGTATTTTCTATCACAATTGTAGCAAACCCCTTTGGCTCTTTTTTCTTCCAATTGTTGTGGTGTCAACCTTGTAGGTTGTGGAAGTCTAAGAGTAGCAACACTTCCATATTTATATATGTGAGTCATAGGCTTCCTTGTCACCATAATTTTACATTCAAGTTTTCTTTCCAACCTGAAGGTCTTCTCCAATGAATCAGGTTGCCAAATGTGAACCTCATGTTGGATGTTGTCCTTTAAAGTCCCTATGAAGACAATATTTATGTGTTCCTCTGGAATTTTAGTTACCCTTATATTCAATTTTTGGAATTCCTCATTGTGCTCCACCACTGAACCCTTTTGTTTGAGATTTATCAATTGGCTAAAAAAGGTGTTGCTCTTTGTATCCTCATAATGTGCTATCATTTCCTTCGTAAAAATTGACCAAGTGATAATTTTTTTACAGGAGAAAATCCATCGATACCATACAAATGTTTTTTTTCTAAATATAAATTTGCAATGCGTACCTTTTGTGTGTGTTTGCACACTATTGAGATCAAAATATTGCTCCATTTGTAGTATCCATGTTACGGGATCCTTTCCAGCAAACTTCCTCATATCGATCTTTGGAATATGGTAGCTCTTCCATCTAACATTAGAGTTTATGAAATCACGATTAACATTTATTTTGTTCTCATCACGAGTTTCCTCTTCTATATTTTCGCCATTAGGAAACATTTCTTGTATCAACTTTGTCAAACCTTTCATGTCTGCTTTTAGATCATTCTTCATGTTTTCCATCTTAGCTTCCATTTCATCCATCTTAGCTTCCATGCCAGCTTCCATGCCATCCATGCCATTATTCAAACCATCCATCTTAGCTTCCACACCTTTATTCAAACCATCCATCTTAGCTTCTACACATTTCTTCAAAGCTTCCATTTCATTTTTTGTTTCTCTTTGCGAGAGCGAAATTTGGTGCACTTCCTCTTATAATTTTTATATGTCATGTTGCATTTATTCATCTTCATGAGTCATAGTAGAGCCTTATAAAGGATTAATGGCTGTTGAATTCTTTTTAGGGGGGATTTTAGAATGCAATACTGATATCTATTCTACAATATTCCCTTGGAATCAATTCAAACTGATTTTTCAAACAAGACTTATGCAATTCGAAAAACAAATACACACATTTTTCTTGCTTTTGAGGAGCTTGATATTGAAACTGAATTATCTCTGTGATTTTTGATCTTTAATATCTGAAATTTGGTCTTGTAGTAGCCCTTTGAATATTCTTTTGAATGCCACAGTTCTGACTTGATTTGGATTCTTCAAGAAAAATTTATGCCCAATCTCCCACAATGGCCTAATTATGGACTAGTTCAGTAGAGAGAAATTATACGGGGTGCCATGTGTCACTATTTCCTCCTTCAGCTCTGAAATTGATACAGAGGAAGCTACATTTTGTGTACTTGCAGACACCTTTTATAGAATTCCAATCTGATGCATAGAGAGAGAGTTATGATTATTTTCCCATGGTCATCTCTTTGAGATGAAATTCAAGAGCGTAAAAAAACCCTAACTTCCACAGATCATATCTCTGAAAATATTGTGAAGAAAGATCTGAAATTTTACATGATGATCCTTAGGATTTTGGCTTCGTGTGATAAAAATATTAGCTTCTAAACCTGCATAGAAAAAAAAATTATAGCGAAAATTCCGTGATGGCCTGTTTGGAGCAGCGAAACCCTAGAATCCAAAGCTCTAATATCAAATATTATGAAACCAACTCCAAAAATAGAAGAAAAGAGAGATAAATGCCTTATAAATAAGCCACTTCAAGGGTGAAACCTCCTTTACATTACATGAATGAACAATTCTTGGATGATAAAAATGACAAAACCTCCTTCTATATATAGGAGTCCATGGGGTCATAATATAATACTAGCTGACCTAACAATAATAATGTAACGGCACAATAATAACAATATTAGGGTTACAGGGGTACAACAATAACAACAAGGGGGCTAAACTAACAACAGTAAGGGACTATACTAGTAATATAGGGATCTAACATTGGTACACTAGAAAGATGGAAAAGAGAAATTATTAAGATTCAGGAGGAAGAGTGGTGGCTTAAAAGTCGTGTCGTATGGATCATTGGGGGTGATAAGAATATGAAATTATTCCACAACTATGCCTCTAAAATGAGACATGAAAACACCATTTGGGAATTGAGGAATAATAATGAAAATTTAATTTCCTCTCTAAAGGATATTCAGGTGAAGGTTTTTCGACATTTTCATGCTCAATATAGGGCTAGGCAGGGAGTGGTATTTGAAAGGAAGTTGGAATTTATAGACACCTATCATTGTATGTTTGATGCAATGGAAAATGAGACATTTTATCAAGTGATCAATCTTGATGAGTTGGTGGTGGATATGAATTCCTTTGCTTGGGATAAGAGCCCATGACATGAAGATTGGCTGATTGAAAATTTCCTACATTTATTAGACATTAAGGGGCCAGAGTTCTTATTGGTTGTTGAAGGATATTGAGGTATTATTACTGGTGCTATAAATTATACTGTTATTAAATTTATTTCGAAGGTTTCTTATGCACCTTATTTTATGGACTATCGTCACGTATCTCTATGCAACAATGTGGATAAAATGATTTCAAAAATCATTGTAGTTTTTTTTAAATCATATTGTCTAAATCCATTGCACTAGAGAAATTTGGATTTCTACAACACTATCAAATACAAGATGTGGTGGCTACCGCTCAGGAGACATTGCACTCTATCAAGTATAAGAGAATTAAGGCTATTATATTAAATCTTGATCTCCACAAGGCCTTCTACTATGTAGATTAGACATTCTTGTGACTGTCTCTTCATATGATTGGTCTCTAAATAAAGTCTATTGCTTGGATTATGGCATGTATAACATCTACCAAATTCCTAGTCTTGATTAATGGAATGTATACACATTTTTTCACTGCATCATCAGAACTCCGACAAGGTTGTGCTTTGTCTCCACTTCTTTTACTTCTTGTCATCAAGGGTATGAGTAGGTTAACCTTGATAACACATAAAAATGGTATAATTATAGGAGTGTGGATTTCTAGACACATTAAGGTCACAAATCTCATTTTTGTTGATAATCTGCTTATATTTGGTGATTTTTCTATAGTGGAATGGAGGTTCATGCATCAAATCATTTGTCTCTTTGGGGATGCTTCAAGGTTATACATGAACAATTCAAAGTCCCTATCGATCTCATCATCCCTTGATGATGCTTTCGTATTAGATATTGCTCGCATATTTGATGTTGACCATACATATAGAGACTTTGATTTTAAATATCTCAGGTTTCTCCTCAAACCAAACATATATGGAATCAAAGGCTGGAAAGTCGAGATTGAAAAATTCCAGCATCGATTGACCACTTGATCACATAAATGGCTCTCAATTGGTGGTCAATTGATTATGGTATAGATGGTTTTGCAGAACATATCAGTTTATTGGCTACACCTCTATTATCTACACAAACACATTATCCAAAAATAAATTCCATCATATCTAGATTTGTTTGGGTTGGATATTCAAATAAACATAATTTTAACTTGGATCACCTTGAGTTATTATCGCAAAGGAAGGAACATGGCGACTGGAGTATCAAGTGTTGAAAAGTGTAACTAGGTTCAGTCTTCATAATTATCTTGTATTTTATATAAAAATAAAAAATAAGAAAAAGGAAGAAAGAAAAATAAATGATTATTATTATTATTATTATTATTAGTTAAGCATGTTCTTCATGCTTCTAGGATTTATTGAGTCAAAGAGTAAAATTCCTATTTGGAATTCTTGTAAAGAAACAGGAAAAATAATTTTCAAAAAATGTAATTTGGATAATTGACCTCAAGAAGCTAAGTCGTCCCTCTTGGATGAAAAGTTGGCTCACTCAAAATATGTGTCTTTTTGCATATGAAAGAAACTATGTATTGTCATATGTCCTCCATGAAAAGGAAATCAATTCAATTATTTTATGTGACGAGATTTTAGGTGTAGATATGTGAAATTCAAAGAATACTCTATGGTGAAGACATGTAAGTTTCATGTGCTATCAGTATGAAGAAATGTGAGGTCTCTGCATTGGATCACCTAAAGAAAAATGTGATTTTTTTATGGAATAATGTCTAAGAGAAATGTGAGTGTTATGTGACATAGTTTCCGAAAGAAATACAAATTTTCTATGACAGCTGATCTGAGATAAGAACAAGTTTCCTATGGTATATGAGCTAAGTTTGATGGACGTTGCTCTGATTGAAATTGATGTTATGGAGGGCTTGACTTGGCATCTTGGAGGTTGAATTATTGTTAGTACTGGGTCTTGGATTTCTGACTTTGATCCAATTCTATAAGAAGAGGAGATTTTATGGGTTTCCACCATTGTGGGGTATATTCCCTTGGAGCCTATATCTTGTTTTCTCTATGATAGTCATATTTTTGCATTTTGGTAATTGTTTGATGAAAATAAGAGGATATAAATTTGATAAATAAGCCACCAAATTAATAAGTAATTATTGTTGAAATTTGCAACAATAAATAGTGAAATTGGCAACCAAAAAGGACAAAAATTACACACATATTGGTGAGGAAATTCTATTGCACACTAGTGATGGATTTATGATGCACATTGGTGAGGAAATTCAGTTACACATTGTTGAGGAATTTTAGTTACACATTGGTGAGGAAAGTGGGTGTCTAATTTAATTTTCCCTTAGATAAATTGGACAATAAATTGTAACTTCAACTCATAACAACTTGTATTAGTTAACTAAGTCATGATGACCGAGTTAGCTCAAGAAATTCGAGTTGAGGGTATAAGCATTAGAGAAAATTTCAGCCTAAAAGTGTCCACGAAATTTCCATGTAATATCCATGTCATAATATGTAAACCAATCAAAATCCTTTAAATTTAAAAAGAGGTAGATGTAAATAATTTTGAGGGAAAATAAAATAACTACTTTTTTTAATTGTATTTTTGGCTTATCTATCTATATGTTTACTCAAATTTCAAGTGTATATGCTCATTGGATGCAGAATTAAATTCCACATCCAAAGTGTACCCATTATGCATACTTTTGAGAAGACCCACATTGATAAAAATTGCAGCTACATTAAAAAAATGTGTTGAACACAATCTTTTAATGTATCCGCAATTTATATGGATGTGGGTCTTCTAAAAAATATGCATAATGGGTACTCGTTGGATATGGAATTTAATTCTGAATCCAATGAGCTTCTACACTTGAAATTTGAGTAAACATATAGGGAGATATGCCAAAAATTACAATTAAAAAAGTAGTTTTCTTCTTTTCCCTCCAAAATTTATAACTCTTATTTTATTATTTTAACTATTATTTTATTATTTTTTCTTAAGAGGCCACTTTTAGGCTGAAATTTCCTCTAATATGAGGCATGTAGAGTGATCCTAATATTTTGGGTGTCCAGTTGTAGTTAATGCACTAGTGGGGTGTAGGTGTAATTAGTTAACTCAATTAATTGAGTTAAAATCAATTTAACTAGTTCTAACTAAGCGATGAATTAGTGAGAGGTCCAGTGAATTAAATTAGATTTAATTCAAAAATAGTGATCAATCAAATAACTAATGATTCACTATTAATAACTGAATGCATGTCAGTTATGAGGAAGACCCAGTTGAGACAAAGGTTAAAGGGAACATAACTATCAACTATATTTTTAGAGAATTTCCCATGTGCAATTATAAATCCATGAGGAATCCATGATGGATTGAGAAAACAAGGAAGGCTGATTTTCCTATTTAATATGGGCCTAATTCTTTAGGAATTTCGTGAGTAAGGAAGGTTGAAGGAAGGTTGAGAATTTGCTATGTGTTTGTCCAATTTTTCCTAGATTAATGGGAGACAATTGCCAGAGTGCTAGAGAATCTCATGAAATATTAAGCATTGGAAGTTTCATTATTCCTTAACTTTATTAAATATTTGATAGTGGGGTTTTGAGAAATTTCTTTCCCCAAAAACATCTTGTGTTGTGTGATTTATTTACTTCTTTTTCTTACTTGCATGTGATTGAGCGATCATGTTTTGTATTCCACAAATATTGTAGAAGGATTGAGTATCTTGTTTTAGTACATCACAAGATAGGATTTAATCCATTGATATAGAATTATATAAATTTCTACATGGTATCAGAGCACCATGAATCAAAATAGAAGAGAAGAAATGAAGTTTTTCTTGAACAAGTTCATATTTTCCAATGTATTCTTTAGGATCCAACAATAGATCAAGATGTATTTCAATGACTTGAGACTTGAATATGCACTCGAGTGAATTCAAATTATATTGCATGGAAGGATAGGATGGAGGTAGTGTTGGAGGACAATAGCCCACAACAGCAGATGCCCAACTTCTTGATGCATGGCAGAAGAAGGTAACAAAGGCGAGAAGGATCTTGTTAGAGGGAGTTCAAGATCATATTGTCTCGAGTACCCAAGGGAAGGCGACTCCATATGCTATGTGGAAGGTCTTGAAAGATATGTTTCAGAATAGTAATGACCACAAGAATTTGGCGATGAAGGAAGAGCTCAGAAAGATCAAGATAGAGGAGGGCAAGGTGGTACCAAAATACTTGGCGAAGTTCACTCAATGTCGAGATGAGATTGGAAGTGTTGGTGTGATAGTAGCCCAAGATGATTTGGTGAGCCTATCACTTATAGGAATCCCTGAGAGATGGAATAGTTTATAGGACTCTGTAAATGGGAGGGAGAAGTTACTAGACTCGGAGCATTTGTGGTCTGACTTGGTAATAGAAGAGATAAGGTGGAGCACCAGAGATGGGACCTCAAAAACCAATAAAGAAGAAGATTGTGCATTAGTCAGAAAAGGAAAGAAATCCAAGGGAAATAAGTCCTAAGGTGAAGAGGGAAAGGTAGACTTGTCCAAGATCATGTGTTTTCATATCACCAGCATGGGGACTATACCTCAAATTGTCCACAGAAGAAGGCAAGCAAGAAGGAGCCTACAGTTGCATCGGGTGAAGCACTAGCTTCATAGTTCGAGCTTGATTTCACTCTCATTGCATTCATGGACACCACTGTAATGGGATGCATGTGGTATCTAGACAACAATGCCTCATTCCATATGACATGGAATAAATATCTCTTCTGTGACTTGGAGTAGAATGAACTCCAACAGAACATAGAGTTTGGAGATGACATGAGGTATAACGCAACCGACATAGGTACAGTTACCTTTCAGAGGGAGTCTGGATCCCCTCTCAGATTGGCAGATGTTTTATATGTTCCAGGCCTAAGGAAGAATCTTGTCTCCATAGTGGTATTGGAAGAATGTGGTTATGATGTGATATCTAGAAAAGGAAAGGTTTTCCTTAAACACATAGCCATGGGACAGGCAAAAAAAATCACTGTAAGAGTCAAGAACCTATATGCTCTTGAGGTCGAGGATGCATGAAAATATTTGAGGAGAAAATAAGTGGTTAATGACTTGGTGGTTGAGAGGCATCAATTATCTCTCAACATGTAGCCTTAGAAGCAGTATTAGAAGGTTGTGGAGCATCCACAATTGAAGAAGCAGAGAAGAGACTGAGTGGAAGAGTCCAATCAAGAAAAGACCTCCTGAAGGGGGAAATTTTGAGCCAGATGGGCAAAGGGAGTACATGCAACTATACCTCTAGGTGAGAGGTGGGGTGATGTGTATATATAATACCAAGAAGAAATTTGGGTAGGGTCCATTGAGATGGTGTGTCTCATGGATCGAACCTGGCTACGAGGAGGCCATAGTACAACAGTAGTAGGAAGGATCGGTTGGATTAATGTATTAAGATGTCAGGAAGACAAAAATCAGAGTGAAAGATACTGGAGCGCAGATCAAAGTTGGCAGTAATGCAGAGAGCATGGATGCAGATTTCAGCAGCAACATTGAGATTCCAGTAGACAGGTGCAGTAGCTAGCAACAGTTAGAAGAATTAGATGATAGATGCATTATACTAATTCAATTTTTTGAAGGCTATTTAGTTTTAAGAGTTGCAAGTGCAAAAACCACTAGAGAAGTGTTGCATGAAAAACATTCCAAAGGTACCCGATCGAGATAGATTGAATTCTTTTCTTGTTGAGAGTGAGTGTTGAAATTTGCAACAAGAAATAGTGAAATTGGCAACTAGAAAGGACACAGATTACACACACATTGGTGAGGAAATTTTGTTACACACTGGTGAGGAATTTCAGTTTCACACTGGTGAGGAATGTGGGTGTCTAATTTATTTTTCCCTTAAATAAATTGGACAATAAATTGTAATTTCATCTCATAATAAGTTTTATCAGGTAACTAAGTCATGATGACTGATTTAGCTCAAGAAATTCGAGTTGAGGGTCTAAGATGATGCATGTAGAGTGATCCTAATATTTTTGGGGTCCATTTGTAGTTAGTCCACTAGTGGGGTGCAGGTGTAATCAGTTAAATCAATTAGTTGAGTTAAAATAAGTTTAACTAGTTCTAACTGAGTGATGAATTAGTGAGAGGTCTAGTGAATTAAATTAGATTTAATTCACAATTAGTGATCAATCAGATAACTAATGATTCACTATTAATAGTTGCATGCATGTCAGTTCCGAGGAAGACCCAGTCGAGACAAAGGTTAAAGGGAACATAACTTTCAGTTGTATTTTTAGAGAATTTCTCATGTGCAATTATAATGCCTTGAGGAAGCCATGATGGATTGAGAAATCAAGGATGGATGATTTTCCTATTTAATATGGGCCTGATTCTTTAGGAATTGCGTGAGCAAGGCAAGCTGAAGGAAGGATGATAATTGGCTATGTGTTTTTCCAATTTTTCCTAGATTAAGCATTGGATTGTTTCATGATTCCTTGAATTTATACAATATATGATAGCGGGGTTTTGATCAGTTGCTTTCCGCAAGAACATATTGTGTTGTGTGATTGATTTGCTTATTTCTCTTACTTGCATGTGATTGAGCGATCATGTTTTGTATTCCGCAATTATAGAAGGATTGAGTATATTGTTTTAGTACATCACAATATTGGATTGAATCCATTGATATAGATTTTCTATAAATTTCTACAATGATCATGACAAAGAAATAAATCTTAATACATAATGCTATTGATTTCTCAACATGGTATCAAATCTAAGGTTATGGAAAGGTAGTTTGAAGAGAAATCTTGTTGGCCTATCTTCTTCTGTGGTGGAGTCTTAACTACATATGAACTCTTTCTAAGGAAGTGATGTGAGTTTCTGTGGAGGCTTATTCTGAGTTAATGCAAGTTTCTTGAAGGCATATTCCTGATACTAATACATGATTCCTTCCTAAAGCTAATGCAAGTTTCTTATGACTATACTCCTAAATTTCTTGAGACTATATTATTTAAGAAAGTGCACACTTCTTCTCTATGGAATTAATGCAAGAAATTGATGCAAGTTATCTCCTAAGACTAAAATATGATGTGATTTCCTACAGTATGTTCTCCTATGAAAAAATTTCTATAATTGAGATCTGAAGATGCCTATGACAGGAAAAAGATCCAAAGACGTTTATCCAAAGTTACTTATGGCTGTGATTTAAAGTTATTGAGATGCATATTTAATATGATAGCACATAACAATAATGGATACCAAAATTTCTCTTTTGGGGCATGTTATGTTAAATAATACAAGACACTTCTTCCAAGTAATGTGAGTTGACTCTCCTGGGGTATGATAGTAATGAAAATATTGGACCTTAACATACTGAGGTAATACAAGTTACTTATTTTGATCAATGTGAATTATGATTGGTTGGTATATTACTATGAATATATCATGTGAGATTCTTCATAACAGTTAAAATGATACACGATAGTAACACTAATGATGTGATAGTAAGCATGACATATGCTAGTAATCTTACCTTGATAACATGGAAATAATATATGATAGTAACCATGATGTCATGTACCCTGATATGACAATAACCATATCGCCATGATATACACAGTCACATATTTTTATGTAAGTAACCCTTATTATATAACAACATATATAAGAGTTAGAGAATATGGAATAAAGGAGGAGTAGACAATATTGTGCTTATGATTAGGTTGAAATAATGGACAAATTGCAGACCTATAATTTTGAGAAAAAATATTTGACCTTTTATGAGAAATATATTATATGAAGATACATGAACAAAGTACTATGTGAAGGGTTCATATACTAGAGCTAAAATATGTTGAATAATTCCTCTAGAATTATAAATTGAGACCTTCTGGGGAGTATACTTATCAATATAAGGAGTAGAAAGACCAAAAATATGAAGTTTTTGGATCACGTCTCTAAGGAGAAAATGTTTGAAGCAATATTTTTTCCTATACGTCGAAGAAGGACTAGCCATATCCATGAAAAGTGACATACTTGATATTAAAACTTGAAAAGTGAAGGAAATCCCTATGATTGGAGGACGAAGGACTGATATCTACATTCAACCTTTTGTATATTATTTGAGACCTGAAGCGTAAGGACATAATTGTATGAAGTGTGAGCAGCCTAACATAATACGCAAAGGAAATTGTGGATATCAGGTAAAATTAATAAGAGGTACATATAAACTATGATCAGTTGCGGTCAATGATAAATAGTGATAATGATCTCATGAAAATTGGAAATGCATTATAGAAAGGGCATGTTTTAGAAATCATTATCATTTTAGGTATTTTCTTCACTAGGAAGGAAATGAATTCTATATAGATAGTTTGATAATGATACTTCTAGGGTTTGTATATATATATAGAACTTGTAAAGTCTTGAAGAATTTTGAAATTTAGGGTTTGAGAACCCTAACATAGTTTGGATCAAGAAGAAACCATAGGAAAAAAACCATATCTAATCATGATTCAATATTAAAGATAGATCTAACCCTTCATGTTTAATTTGAGAACCATGTTGGTGAAAAGGTCCAAGATTAAGAAGGAGATAATACTTCTCAAAAGATAAGTAATCTATATCTCCTTGTTTATTATCTTTGTGCCTCATCCTTTCTGTTATTTCATGGTATTATAAAAAAGGTTGCAGGTCAAGATAAGTTCTATCTAAAGTTTGACTAGAAAATGTAAGAAGTGGAAGAACGTGGCAAAGCATGAAGATGAAGAAGACAAGATCAGTATAAAGCTTACATTAAGGAAGTTGGTTAAAGGGAAATAAGTTCACTTATCTCAGATGGAAAGAGGGAGATGTAAATACCCTGATAGATTTACTATTAATTGAAGTTTGGTATAAAACCTAGAGAATATTATGACTAAAAGATATGACGCTTGATCTAGGGAAATGTATTTAAGCAAGAAATTGAAGAGTTCTAAAACCAAAAACCGATGATTTTTTTGCAGGAAACATTGATTGATGCTTGAAAGAGGAAGAGCATGAATTAGAATTATGATGCAATATGAAAATAGACCATGCAAAGGAATGTTGAACTCAGAGGGAGCAAGTAGCATAATTTGACATGAATAATGCCACACCTTGACTAGAAGCCACTATGATTTGGTAACTCTGATATTGATCATTTGTTTGAGATATGATTTGGCTCCTTGGAAGGAGATATTTCAGAAGCATGTGAAGAGGCTAGAAATTTATCAATTGAGACAATTTTTTTGATGATGTGGTACTGAAAATTATTTAATTTGGGAGCACCTGGATTGAGTGGAAAACACTGGTGATGATTTGGAAGAGCATGAGGGAATACTTCTATTATTTAAGGAAGAAGGCATGTTCTAACATCTGTGAGGCCCTTTTGGATCCTTGAAGATGATAGATGAAATTTTTGATGAAAAAGTTGCATGATGATTGTCAAGATCTAGGAAGGTTGAAGTTAAATATGATGTGACAATATTAGGAGCTGATAATCCCTACAAAGATCTAGAATCCCTACAAGCTACTACTAAAATATTCACGAAATAAAAAGTAGCTGATGAATAAGACAAGAAGAATCTCGTGGTTATGTCTCCCTAGGTTGAGAGGGAATTAGGATCTCCTCCCTGGTTGAGAGGGAGTGATGATGGACATTGTATTCTCCATGTGTCATGCAATAGGATATGACTAATAGCCATAATCCTAGTGGAAAATTTGGTAGGAATAATGGAGGATTGGATAAGAATATAGAAAAGATACTCCTTGAGGATTGGGAATCTAAGATAAGACTATTCCCAAGGACCAATACTCTTTGAGGATATGGAAGGGTATCCAAGATAGAAGTAGTCGAAGAGGACTAATATTCTTTAAGGATTGGGAATCCAAGATAAGAATAGTCCTGTAAGTACATACCTGGTGAACATCCAGATGAGGTATATTCCTTGAGAAGTGGTGGTGGTGGTGTCCAAATGTATGCCTCCTAACATTGTGCTCTAATCTATTGGAGAGTTAGAGCATTTCAGTTAAGAACATGCTATTTTATTATTGACAATGCTAGTTATGATGTTGATGCTTGATAATGCTTGTCAATATGAACTCTTATTATCATAATATTTCAATTTGATAGTATCTTGTATCTTGTTATGCAATTATGAATACCTCCCTAGTTAAGAGGGAGTGTTGAAAAGTGTATCTAGGATATGTCTCCATAATTATATTGTATTTTATGTAAAAAGCAAAAGGAAGAAAAAGGGAGAAAGAAAATGAATATATTATTGTTATTATTATTTAAACATGTCTTCATGCTTCTATGATTTATGAGTCAAAGTGTCAAAATCCTATTTGGACTTATTATAAAGAAAAAAGAAAAAGAATTAAAAAAATGTAATTTGGATAATTCACCTCAAGAAGCCAAGTTGTCCCGCCTGGATGACAAATCGTCTCACACAAAATATGTGTCTTTTCACATATGAGAACAACTATATATTGAAATATGTCCTCCATCAAAAGGAAAGTAATTTTGCGCTTTCCTATGATGATATATGAGGTGTAGATATGCAAGTTTCATGGGCTACCAATGTGAATAAATGTGAGGTCTTTGTGGAAGAACACCTAAAGATAAATGAGAGTTTTTCTATGGTACAATGTGTGAGATAAATGTGAGTATTTTGTGAGATAAATGTCTAGGATAAATACAAGTTTTATATGATAGATAATATGATATAAGAATGAGTTTCCTTTGGCATATGAGTTGAGTTTGATGGAAGTTACTGTGATTGAAATTGATGTTATTTCCTTAGACTAAGATGATGAATTTGAAGGGCTTAACTTGGAATCTTGGAGGTTGAATTCTTTTTAGTATTAAGTCTTGGATTTCTCACTTTGATCTGAGTCTATAAGAAGAGGATATTTTCTGGGTTTTCCCTCTTGTGGGGATTTTTCCTTGGCTTGGAGCCTATATCTTGTGTTATCCATGGTCTTCATATTTTTTCATTTTGGTAATTTCTTTATGAAAAGAAGAGAATAAAAAAATAATAAATAAGCTAAAAAATTCACATGTAATTATCATGACAAATAAATAAACCCTAATACATAAGCCTATTGATTTCTCAATGTCAAGGACCTTGAAATATTAAGCTAGGCATTACTTATGAAGAGTTTATGGAGAGCCATAAATGGAGATGGTATATGGAATCAAATTATCTACAAAATTGAACCATGTTGCATTAGACCAAGCAGGGTGCACACATACCATGTGCCATTTCATATATATGGAGAAATGTTTTGAAATTTAGATTGTGGATTATGAGCAACATCAGATGGCAGATTTGAAATGGGATTAATGTAGAAATAAAAATTTATCCTATATGTGGCTTTAGGGGGTACCATACTTTACTAGTGGATCTTCTCATATAGATTCACAATCTTGGAATCTACTATATCAATTAGATTTTTGTCAATAATGATTTACTCCATCCTATTTGAATGCGGGCGTCTGACATTGGATTATATGGAGATCTTGTTTTTCGATGGGATATGTATGCACACAATCTATCTAGGGCTGAAATTTCATTATATGATTATGATGACACATTTTCATGGGCTGGTAATTTGGAACATGGTAAAATATGGGTTAAGGATGCATATTGGTATATATCTCCTTACCCTTCACATTCAGATCCCTATCGATGGCTATTGAAAATTCAACAGTGGAATATTCCTACCAAGCTCAAGGTATTTCGATGGTTGGTTTGGAATAATAGAATTTTGACATGGGACACCCTTTTTTGTAGGGGTTTCACTAGTCTTGGCTGATGAATATTATGTGTTGATAATTTGGAATATTCAGTACATCTTTTTTTGCAATGTGCATTTGTAAAATCTGTAATATCCCAAAATGGGAACAAGCAGAAATACTAAACAATATTGCACAGAAATAATGCAGTTCAGAAAGGTAAGAGTAGGAGGCCAATATGGAGGCTGAATATGTACATTTACAACAACAAAACAGAGTTATATTGAAGCCCTTGAGTTATAGAACACAAAATAGAAGACTTTACATGAAGAAAACCCTAAAAAGTGAGACGCTGCAACCATATATTTAACTAAACAAGCTTGACATCGTTATTTTTATTGGATGAAACAGTAGTAGATTACACTTCAGATCTAGAGCAGATCTGTGTACAAAAATTTAGATCTCTATCAGATCTGTACACTAGATAGGCTCCTCTACAAATGCCCCTTGGGGTTTTTAGCAACAAGTGGAGTACATGGAGTAGATCTAAGATCTTATGCAGTAGATCTACAGAATGATTCAGAAATTTTGAAGAAAATATAACAGTATTGAGATCAGATCTGAATATGACATGGAATAGATTTGAAATCCATGGATCACCACAGTGAAGGGAAGAACCCCAAAACTAGAGATCTCTCCTCCAAAACTGTGCCAAAACACCCTGCAATTGTACACTTGCAGATAAAAAATTAATGGAATGAAAACTAAACTGTAGGCTCTAGAACATATGTGGTCTCAAGCCAAGATTTGAAATCAGTTCTCCAATCATCTAATACTCTCTTTCCAAGGGGATAGAAGACTTTTCCACTGGAAAGAGGCACTAGAATGGCCTAGATCTGAGTAGATCTAGCCTCCACTTGCTGCAGCTTACAAAGACAACCAAACCCTCAACATGATCTGTGTTGTAGTTGGAAGAAGAGCTTGGCCAAATGCCTGATCGTGGACAAGAATTGCAAGACTCCTCCAAGAGCTACTCAAGGAAGGAGGTGGGATTCCTGATCAGGAACACCCAGTGCTAAATAACACTATTCTCTGCTAAACGGCCAAGAGAATAAGAAATTTCTAAACAGACAAAATCTTCAGAAATCTAATAATCATCAACAACCTTCTCATGCTGTCCTCCTCTTCCTTTTATAATATTGAGATCTTGCAAAACCCTAAACCATCTCAATGATTTAGCTTCTTTCACATGTGCCACCTCCAACTAACACTGTGCTGTGAATAAATGAGGAGCACTTATTGTAGACAGCATTGTTGATTTGGTCATGGTTTACCCAGACAAATGATTCAATCCATTTCATACATAAGGGTGTTTATTTAGATAGCCCAGATTTAGCCTTGTTCACATGTGGCATTGATTTATTCACTGTTTTAGGAGTTTTTATTGTCCTCCTTTACACATTTATTCATGCAACAGAAAAATGAAGCAAAATTGTATATTCCCATTAGCTTGGGCTAGTTGGGAATATTGCAGTCCTCCCCTCCAAAATGTTGCTTGTCCTCAAGTAACTGATAAGGTGAGTGCTGCAACACTTCTCCTCCTCCATTGGTGACACCATCATGAGTTAAGATTTCTTCATAAGCTAAGTCTTCACCAATCCAACCCTCCATGAATTGTTTCTCCAAAGTCATTATGAGATGTACATAGTCCATCCCACAAGGAGTCAAGAACTCAAATGAAACAAACATGGCTGAACCAATACTCTTCTTGAAACATGTAGCATAAGGCACATAGAGAGTCTCCATCCCATGTGGTACATACAAGCTTCCCATCCTCCCTCCATACAAGCCCATAAAAAGTACAATTATGTCATCAATGTATGGAAGAAAAACTACATATATACAAACAGAAATTTGAGCATGAGGAGGTGGGTCATAGTCCCACATATGGTACCAACGTAGTGCATCTCCTGCCTGCATCAGATCAAGGTATGGTAAGTGGTTTCCCCACCACTTACTTGTTGCCCATGTTATCTCACTATGGCTGAGAGTGTGAGATATGTTTTCACATCAAGGGAGTGGCCAAATTCAGAAATTTTAGTGGCCCAATGTTTTCCATGAGATTTACATGATACATTACTCCTCCTTAGAGTCATGACCTGCATAAACATGGTGAAATAATATGTAGAATCAGAAAATAAAACATGCTTTACATGATCAGATTCTTCACCAAAAATACTCCTCATACAAATGGAGTGGTGCATGGATATTCCTCCTCTTTCAAAAGAAGGAAGAGATGGCTGAAATAACCCCTTCATGGAGTCATGTTGCTGCTCCAACTCCACATAGTACATGCATTCTTGAAAATGCTGATATAGTTCTTCTTTCAAGCCTTCCCAATCAAAGCTTCTCATGATGATGTTGTAGATCCTCATGGAATACATATGGCTAAAACAGAACTCTTGGTAAGCCCTTTGTATAAACTTCTTCTTGAGCTTAGAAGCTCTAGATAAGAAGATTCTACCATGGTGATACATGACTCCTTCATGAACTAGATAGCCATATTCATGCAGCTGGTCATCAAGTATCATACAAGTGTGAAGATCTTTGGAATAATCCACCAACAGTTGGGATTTCCAATATAGATCTAAACTGCTCAACAATGACAGCGCTGATGGTGTATCAACATAAATGTTAGTCATGTTTCTGATCTCCTCCCTGACATCTCCCATGCCAAAGATGTGTGTTGGAAGGCCATTCCTTCCATTCTTCTCCTCCCATAGCGCAGATCCAGAAATGAGAGTGGGTGATGATGATAAGGGAAGAAGATCTCCCTCCTTCTTGAGCTTACCCAAGTCTCCCAGCACTGTAGCATTTTCTTCAAGTGCTCCAATCCCTCCTGGATCTAAACTTGGAGTAGCATGTTGCGAGGTCTTCCCCACCATATCTAAATCAGGTGGCCTCCCATGTGGTTTTCCACTAGATAAGAGTGTCCCATGTAGAAATCTCATGAACATAATACATGGGACTATAAGGTCCTTGCTTCCACTGCGCAAATCCATCTCTGTTTTCTATGTGGAAGTGTTATGTGAGGGGTATGTATGCATGCCTTTTATCATTTGAGATTCACCACTCTTCTTGTCCACCCATTCCATTTGCATAGCCTCCCAATCAGTGGTGACTTTCCTCAATGTAATCAACCATTGAACACCCAAAATCACATTGGTGTCTGGTATGTCAACCACAAAGAAGTGATCAACCAAAGTGTAGGTACTAATGGTGATTGAAAGTGATGGCACATAATGCATACATTGGATTGTTCTATCTCCTGGGACCAAAACAAAGAATCCCTCTAAATTATTAGTGGGTATTTCCCTCCTTTGCACAAGATGAGCATTAATGAAATTGTGAGTTGCCCCACTATCAATCAATACATAAACCCTTTGATTCAAGATTGAACCTTGAACTCTTAAGGTCAAGTACTTAGGTACTCCCCTCAAATATGCAAGAGCCCCTCCAATAGGAGAAAAGGCTCTATTCCCAGCTCCTGATGGTGTTGGATCTCCTCCATCAGTGTTAGCACTGTCACCCCTTCTTGGTTCATCTTCTTCTTCCTGCTCAATATTTGAGAAGACCTCTATGTAATGTGCTTTTCCAACAGCACATCTATGCCCCGGTGCCCATGATTCTTGGCAATTGAAGCATAAATTCTCCTTCCTTAGATCTCTCTAGACTTCATCATCAAGAGGCTTATTGTATGAGCTCTCCTTTGAAGGAGCAACTTTCTCTTCCTTTCCTTTAGAAGGAAAAGAGGGCTTGTGCTGAAAATTTGCCTTTGCTTTTGGCAAGGAATCTTGAAGGTCTCTAGCCCTCTCAATGGCATCATGCAAGGTAGTGGGATTGGTAGATTTTATCAACCCATGAAGAGGTTCATCTAGACCATCGATGAACATGTACACCATTCTTGCTACAGACAAATCAGGAACCATAAAATATAATCTCAAAAATTCAGAAATATAAGATTTTTTATTACCTGATTTCTTCAACTTTGCAAGGCTCATGAATGGTGCCTCTGGATCTCTTCTGTAAAATATTTCCACCACTCTTCTAGTGAACTTAGAATAAGAAGTCACATTGGCATGGCTCAATGTAGACAAGCCATGGAACCACTAGTCATGTGCTTCACCTTCAAAGTGTAGCGCTGCAATCTTGATAGCTTCCATCTCTGGGACCTTGTTCAACTGAAAGTAGATGTCAGGTTTTTCTACCCATGCTTTGGCAGAAAACTTTGATGACCCATCAAAATTGGGTAGAAATAATATGCCCATAGAGTGATGTCGATCATGATTATGAGTGAATCCACCATATCTATGTTGATGCCTTGGTCTTCTTTTGTCCTTCAGGTGACGAAACTCTTGAAAAATTAAGTGATCTTTGAATCTCTGATTTTGAGACTCATACTCTTCAAAATTGTCTTCAAGGGATGCTTGCTCTTAAAACCCTTCATTTCCCACAGCCAAAAAGGTAGGCATGGTAGAGCGTTGGGAAATCTGTGGCTGGTGCACTGGTTGATCATTCCAGTGATGAGACATGCCAGAGCTTTCTCCAAGATGGAATATCTTAGGAATATCTTTGATTCTTTCCATTCTCATATCTTTGATCTCTCTAACAATATCTTGCATGGCTCTCAAAAGGATCTTAGTAAAATCCTTTTCTTCTACATGACTTCCAGATTCAAGGGCTTTACCCTTGTCTCTATCATCATTTGTGTAATCAAATTTCTTCTGTCTTATTTTGAGATACATGTTCTCTCTGTCAGTAAGAGGCTCTTCTTATTTTGAAGAAATATTGGCTTCTTATAGGCTGTGTCAAGATGATTGCTTTGATACCACTGTAATATCCCAAAATGGGAATAAGCAGCAATACTAAACAATATTGCATAGAAATAACGCAGTTCAACAAGGTAAGAGCAGGAGGCCAATATGGAGGCTCTATATGTACATTTACAACATAAAATAAGAGTTATATTGAAGTCCTTGAGTTATAGAATAGAAAATAGAAGACTTTACATGAAGAAAACCCTCAAAAGTGAGGTGCTACAACCATATATTTGACTGAACAAGCTTGACATAGTTATTTTTATTGGCTTAAATAACAGTAGATTAAAATTCAAATCTAGAGCAGATATATGTACAAAAAGTTAGGTCTATATCAGATCTGTACACTAAATAGGCTCCTCTACAAATGACCCTTGGAGTTTTTAGCAAAACGTGGAGCACATGGAGTAGATCTGAGATCTTATGCAACAGATCTATAGAATGATTCAGAAATTCTAAAGAAAATACAACATTATTCAGATCATATCTGAATATGACATGGAATACATCTGAAATCCATGGATCACCACAGTGAAGGGTAGAACCCCAACACTAGAGATCTCTCCTCCAAAAGTGTGCCAAAACGCCCTGCAAATATACACTTGCAAATAACGTAGTAGTGGAATGAAAACTAAGTTGTAGGCTCTAGAACATATGTGGCCTCAAGCCAAGATCTGAAATCAGTGCTCCAATCATCCAATACTCTCTTTCCAAGGGGATAGAAGACTTTCCCACTAGAAAGAGGCACTAGAATGGCCTAGATATGAGTAGATCTAGCCTCCACTTGCTGCAGCTTACAAAGACAACCAAACCCTCAATAGGATCTGCGTTGTAGTTGGAAGAGGAGCTTGGCCAAATGCCTGATAGTGGACAAGAAATGAAAGAATCCTCCAAGAGCTACTCAAGGAAGGAGGTGGGATTCCCGATCAGGAACACTGAGTGTTAAACAACACTTTTCTCTGCTAAACAACTAAGAGAATAAGAAATTTCTAAATAGACAAAATCTTCAGAAATCTGATAATCATCAACAACATTCTCATGTTGTCCTCCTCTTCCTTTTATAAGATTGAGATCTTGCAAAAACCTAAACCATCTCAATGATTTAGCTTCTTTCACATGTGCCACCTCCAACTAAGACTGTGTTGTGCACCAATGAGGATCACTTCTTCAAGACAACGTTGTTGATTTGGTCATGTTTGACCCAGTCAAATGATTCAATCCCTTTCATATATAAGGGTGTTTATTTAGATAGCCCAGATTTAGCCTTGTTCACATGTGGCATTGATTTATTCACTATTTTAGGAGTTTTTATTGTCCTCTACACATTTATTCATGCAACAGAAAAATGAAGAAAAATTGTATATTCCCATTAGCTTTGGGTAATTGGGAATATTACAAAATCCAATTGGGTAGGCATGATAAATCTTCCTAATCTACAGGAAGACTGGATTTCCGCCTCACTGGGTGATTTCCTACAAGATTGGATATATAATAAATAAAAATATGGGCCTATTCCACTATACATGATGTGGGGAATATGGAAATGCTGTAACTATTTTATATTTGAAGAGAATACACCAAATATTAGAGTTGCCTATATCCATATTGTCACACATTTTACAAGTAAGTTAGATATGGAGGTGGTATTTCATCAGTGAGGAAAATATTTCCATTATCTATTGCATATTAATCTCCTTAGAGTTTCTTTGATGAAGCTACAAAAAACAAAGTGTGTGGCTGTGGTGATTTTATCACTTGATTTCAACCTATCATTCCAGATAGTTTGAAAGCAATGGTTCGAACACCAAGGTTGAGATATTGGCCCTTTGGGGAGTGTCATTTTGTGCATGTTGGATTGATATTGGAGATTTAGATGTGCTTGGTGACTCAGAGGAAGTGGTGGATTAGGACTCAAATAAAACAACCTTCTATACACCATTATTAATTAATTGGTTGATGATAATTAGGGTGATTATAGAACAATTCTAGAGGGTGTTTTTTTCACATATTCATAGGGAAATAAATGGTAAATGGTACCGTTGAAAATATGTCTAAGGAGGGACTCACACTACCCTTTGGAGATATTCATTACTCATACTCTGCTAACAACATTATCCAAAGTACTAGTAAAATTTCCATTACATGATATTTCCATTGGTGGATGTTGTTTGGTGATGTCTACATATTTTATTTCCTGTGTATTTGGGGGAGACATACATATTTGTTTTTGATAAAATATTACTAGCACATAAATAATATTTACATGGTACATATATGGGATGACTACATAGGTATATCTTCAAGATTTGGGTCCTGCTCAGTTTAATCCCCTACCTGCCGGTGAAATTCGGCTACTAGAATACATGTTGAAGAGTGAAGGTTCTTGTTTATTTTTTGGTTTATTTGGTTAAATACTAAGCACCATTTATGATGGATTTTATATGACATGGATTGCATGTATTATGGATTGTAGCTTTTAGTGGTATAATTAGGCATAAACACTAAGTATGCTACTTGGTTATTGAGAAGTTTTGTCTCTCTAAGTAATATGTTGATATCATTACTGGTGACATATAGACTTATGGAATATGTAAACAAATTTATATTAATATGAGACTATTGGTTTTTTCTAGTTGATTTTTTTTTTTTTAAAGGCATTTTTATTTTATAATAAAGCTTTTAAATTTTTAATTCAATCATATATACCTATTAGGTGGATGGTAGAGATTTAACTCCATGAAATACTTTAGAATATTCTTAGAAGTATACACAAATAAAAGGTTGATATTTATCTCCAAAGTAGTTATACCCTTTTTCCTCTTATAATTAAATTGATTAATTAAAAAAAATTCATATGAATAAGAGTAATATGAAATGAGTTATGGTTTTTAAGGCATGCAATATTGATAAACAATAGTATTGACTCGTGGTATTATAAAAAAGCCTATTCACAGTTAAAATATCCATAATAAAATGGGGGTAAATCTCCATGATAATGAATCTTGTTTTATATATAAAGCTATGGCTGGTGTATTAATTTTATTTTGTATCCTTAATAATAATAATAATAATAATAATAAAAAGAATAAATTTAAAATAAAATTGTATGTTATTACATGTATATATGTTTAACTCATATATTAATTATTTTTATAATTTAAAATAATAATAATAATAATAATAAATATAAACTAAAGTTATAATTTTTATGATTGTTTTAATCTTAGCAATGTGAGATGTATCATGAAGCAAGTGTTTTGACATTTATCATGGATTAATTTCTATCAACCATTTAATTTATAAGATTGTGCTAATAATATACATAAATGAATATGTTAGACTCCGTCTTGTCAGTCTGCTGCATTCAAATTCACCAAGGTTCATTTCTCCTTATTTGCAGTCATTAAAGAGTAATTCTGGAGTTCAGGGTTTAGTTTTCAGAGGTAGGCCAGAGGAAGGTTCAGTAGGTGTTTATTTCAGGAATGTCATCAATGTGAAATTGATTCTTCTTCAAAAACCCTGTTTTGAAGAAGAAATCATTAAATGTGTTTTTTAGAATATGTATCAAATTCTCCAGCTCTTCACAAGGCAGCAGCTCAGCTCCTATCTCTGCAAAAGCACAAACAAAAGAAAACAAAACATCATCAACAATCATGTCCATTTGTTTGATCTGGTCTAGAAGCTGTCTTATTACAGTTGTCATTTGGTTATACAGCTCTCCATACATTTGGTTGCTCAGATCTGGTTACTTAGTCAAGGAATCACTAGAATGAAAGGCATGCTTTAATCTCTTGACAAGCATAGGCCTGCGGGTTTGTTGCCTAGCCTTCAGCAATGTATATAAGGAGGTGGATTCCTCTAGGCAATCGAAATCATATTCTAACTTCTGCAAACCAATTCTTGCTTGACTTCACAACAATACTGGACTACTTGACTCCATGTTCAATGTACATAGAAGAGATTTCATACAACACCAGCTTCTGCAAAGCATATTCTCTGCAATTCGAGTTTGGACAGAGAGTTCATAGCAAAGGCAATCACTCTTCTTGTAGAAATCATGGACCTCATGGACGTTGCAGATCCGGATGCTGTTCGTGGAGTTCGTGGTTCACCAATTCTCAAGGCAGAGATCAGATTAGTGAAGTTGGAGGCCGAAGTCAAGTTTTGAAGGCCATGTGCAAGGTTTCATAGTTCTGGACTGGTTTTGGAGCTCGAGCGACCCACTTGGGCGCGAGCGACCCACCTGGGCAGAGCGACCCACTTGGGTGATTTTCGCAGTGTTAAATTACAACGTGAGCGACCCACTCAGAGGTGAGCGACCCACTTGCCAGCAGAATTCAGAAAAGTCGTGTTGAGCGCCCAGTTTCGTTTTAATTCGTCTCCAGCTGCCTGCAAACATGTTTTAACCTTTGCTCAGTAGATTTTTGTCATGGTTGTATTGATATTGGGAAACAAGCATTGCGTGAGGAAGTTATAGATATGTTTTCTGTTGTGGCACTAAAAAGACATATGTTTTGGAAAGGGAATTCCAGAGACTGTTTTTCTAGTTGATGATAAATTAAGCATACAAAATTTGGAGGGGCATTCGAGTTCTGGAGTTGCAGTTGTGCATATTGATGGCACGGAAACTGTATTTTCCAAATCAGTCGACTACCTGTTTGAGCTTATTCAAAGAAGTCCAACGCCAGAGCTACTATGTCAAAATATACTTCGTGCTGAAATAATGCCTCGCCGATTATGCAAAGCTGCAGCTGTTACACTTGCCAGAAGCATACAAAAGCTTACATCAATCATTTGTTAAATACGCATGAAATGCTGTAACAACGAGTTTTATTCAAATGACAGGTGGAAAATTTACAGTTAAAGACTGAAAACCAAAATTAGAACGATGACATCAACCACAACAGAGAAATAGGAACAAATTGCCTATTTTGACATTCAGTTGCAATTTGAAAGATCTACGCTCCAGTTTGTGTCTTTGAAATGGCCAGCAGAGATTTTCGAACAGTTAAAGATCTGCGCTCCAGAGATTTTCAAATGGTAAAAATAACGTGGCAATCAAAAGTCAAAAGTCAAAAAGCAGACAACTATCCCAACAAGGAAATTGAATTGGTGGTCTATTTTGGGGTCTTCGAGCTACAACTCATAAAGTCTAGCTACAGGTTCTATCAAATCATTGGTCATCAACAAAAAAATATAACGCTATTCCTTTTTAAGCAGAGTCTTCCTATTTTCATGAATATTGATGTAACTGTCCCTTATTTTCATCGATTAGTTAGCATTTCTCATAGTTTATTTAATGTATTGTGAAATCACTTGTGAGGAGAGAGGGGGAGAGTTTTTGGAGAGCTAGTGTAGGAGAAAAACAGAGTTTTATTGTACAGTTTGACAGAGATTTTAATGGAGAAATACAGCTCTGTTTTCTGAGATTCCTGTGGCTTGAAATTTAGCAAATGTTTTTCCTTCTGTTTCATATGTCATCGTTATGTTCACAGTTCATTAATCGCCATTTCAATATTGAATGTTTCTAAGTGAGAAAGGCAGAATTCAATTTATTTGCTCTGTCTTGAGGAAGTATTCATAGTTAATGTTTTCTTCTGTTCGACAAGGATCCATCTTCTATGCCCTTGTCGACTTCTCAGCAGTCTTGTCATTCCGTTTATCTCAATTTAATTGCTAAACTTCTTGCTTACCTTGCCTCAGGAAATAATCTGCATTTTTCATTTGATCTCTGCTCTCACTGTTTCTTGATCCCACACAGCCCAGAAACCCAACATTTATTAAAACCTCATTCATATCAGTTTACTAGCCTAAGATCAGCATTTACTATCGGTTATCTCAGCCCCTTTTAAGATCTTTCGCTGAGTTTAAACCGGAGAGAGCCCTCTCCTGTCCTCGTAGGGCTAGCTACGAGGCTAAGGTTGGTTTGATGTTGCCTCGAACCTCGCCTTCTTCAGCCTGAGGCAGATTCGAGCGCTAACAGAATACACAATCCTAAAAACTCTAAAAAAAATTAATAACAACTCAAATTTATTATTTCAACAATTTGTAATATATATATATATATATATATATATATATATATATATATATATATATATATATATATATATATATATATATATATATATATATTGATTTAAAAAAAAAAAACACATAATACATACCTTTCCAAAATGCATATATATTTCCCTATCGATTTAGGAAAATAAAAATAAAATCTCTCATGATTTCTCTATTTGTCATGTTTTGTTGGAAAATTAGGCACATATTTCACCACTAAAAGGTACAATTTTTTTTAGTGAAATAGATCTTGGATTTCACTATGATGATGGTGTGAATTTACCAATTTTTTTTCTTTTGGTGGGATGACATTGTTGTTGGCATAATGGGATGTTATCTCCTCCACTTTGTTTCAAATTTCATGGGAAAACCTTCGCAAAAGTAGGCCCCCCACCCTTATGGATTCTAGGCTCTTTCTAAGTCATAGTCTGAACTCTTGATAAGTCATAAATTCCTAGCATATTTTACTTATTCCTTGTATATTTTGCTTACTGGCAACCTCTTGCTAAGTCATAAATTTTAAGTATCTAGCTTATGATATGTTATATACAATTCTCTGTATATTTAGCTCACATGATGTAGTATACATTCTTGGCTCTTGCTAAGTTATGAATAGTGATAATGGTGGAAACCTCTTCTTAAGTCATAAATTCATGGTATATATGGCTTAGTAGTAGCAAGGAAACTTTTAAGGATGGAAAATTATCTTGAAGTTTAAAAACATGGAAGAATATCACTTGTCCCTAATATTCAAACTCTAAATGTTTATAGATGTATCTTTGTCCCTAATATTCAAACTATAAGATTTTTATTGATGTATCTGTAATATTATTCAAAGTTATAATGATTTTATATATACTCTCTATATAATGTTGGCGAATTTAAAGGTAAAATAATTTTGTATTGTAAAATTTTGACGAATCACTTTTATAAAATTGGAAATTCCTGAATCTTTTTTTTGGAAACAACATGGAAAATTAGCCCAATAGCTAATATTAGCCCCTAAAATTTTCCATGAGAAACATCTTTCTAAGTCATAAATTCTTGGTATATGCTACTTATGAGCAACCAAGCCTCTTTTTTTTTTTTTTATCTCAGGCCTCAGCCCATATTACTCCAAAGAATTATCAATTTAGCATGGTAAGAAAAAACGTTTACCAATTCATTGAGTACTTAGAGTATCTCTCATCATCTCTCACCCTAAATATGGTTTTCATGTAAACAATGTGTACATTTGATAAATTTTATGTGAAATAATATTATTTTACAAATATTGAAATGTAGTATTAAAATTGTATTTTATATATTTAAATACATTATTACTAGCTTATATCCATCTTAACTTTAGATCTATCAAGAGCCTATAGGGATCAAAACTCTCAAGGTGCAAACATGTCCTCAAGTTTTTCTCTAAAAAAAGAGGTGCCCACCTCCAGAGATTTGATCCTAGCTAAGCTTCATAGATTTAAAGTTAAGATGGATCTACACCTCTTTTAAATATTTTTTAATTAAAATTTGAATTATTCAAATTCTACATCACAATAATTAATGAAAATTTAAATATAAATTGTTTTTCCATCCAAACCACTTCTCTAAAGCTATACAAATTCAAAAATTTTGATAAAGTCGAGAGGCCCATTCTATAGCCTAGTGTGATGTGTAACTTTGTCTGTCGATGATCAATATTTATTATTGGCTCATAAAAATATTCAAATAATTGTATAAATAAAAATTTAATTTCGCCTCATAAAAAACTTTAAATAATTGTATAAATAAAAATTAAACAATTACAAATCTTTTAACCCAACACAATTCGATCATTATTATTCAGATTCTTTAGATGTGTTGGCTGAGTTGTTTGGTTCGTTGGATTTTTTTAGCTAAGTTACTCACTTTGTGTTCTACATTCTTTGCGTGTTCTTAGTGCTCTGCACTTATAAGTAAGTTTGCTACACTCTGTAGGTAACAAGCAACTGTAATATATATAAAAAACAAACAAATTGATATAAATAATTTTGATTTCAATTTGATCAAAATAAAAATTAATACAAAAAACATGCTTTCCTGTTCTAAATCCACTCCCATGTAACTAATAATATGTAAATACTTATGGGTTGGTTTGGATACAGATGAGTTGATTGAGTTAGAAGAGGTATTTCAGTAAACCTCAGCCACTATGATTTACCATGATTCTGCATGTAGATATTTGCCTTATTAAACAATTTTATGTATCTATATTTCCACATTAATCCTCATCAACCTCATCCTATATTAATTTTTGTATCACAAGCATAAGCAGAAATCAAAAGAGTCTCCAATATGAAATATCAACCTCTTATGCTGGAGAAATTACAATCACAAGTATAAGCAGAAATCAAGTGTTTCCAATATGAAATATCAACCTCTTATGCAGGACAAATTACAAACAAGTTACTCACGTACCCTCCAAAGATGATAGTTAATTACGGTTAATATATAATTAACCATATAAAAAATTGAAATAGTGAAAAAAATTTATTTTAATTTCTACAACATAAATATTGAAAAGTTCAATGTTTTTCTATTTTTTTTTCTCAAAGTGGAATTGGTAATTGGGAGATAGTTTGAGGGTTTCATTAATCATTCTCTAGTTCCATTCGCCTCACTAAAATATTTAACTTATATTAAATTCACAGATTCCATTCACCTACTTAAAATATTTAAGTTATTTAATTATTATTATGTATAAACACAATATAAATTCAAAAAATGAAGAGGTTTACAAACACTCAAAAATGAGGTATGGTAAATAAATAAAACCTATTTTTATATTTATTCCATAAACCTCTTTATATTTACAAAAACTCAAAAAAAGGTTTTAATTAGGTGAATCCTATCAAGCAAGAACACAATAAAATAAAGAAATACACATAAACACAAAGATGCATCATGAATAAGACTTCATTTTATTAATATCACATAACTGAAATATGTTTACAGACAAAATGAAAATAAACTTGCTAGGGCGCTCGTAGCTTATCTATGAGAAGATATGTGGTGGCTACATTCCTATGAACTATGTTACAATGAGGCTCGAGGGCCTTTTTATTATTCAACAACATGAGAAAACCATAAACATCCAAAAACCTAACCCTAGGAGATGAAGCGCTAAAACTATGGGCCTTGTTTGGGTAAACTGGTACATCAACTTCCTGGGGAAGTTACTTTGGCATATGATTTCCGTTTGTTGTGTAGAATACCTTGTTAGAAATATGTATCCGAGGAATAAAACTTTCAAGTGATCAAAATTGATCAACAATCAATGTTGGTCTCAGATTTCCCAAAAAATGTCGTTTAGGGCCTCAAAACGGCTCTCGAAGTTCAGGACCCGAAAAATTGCCAAAAATAGTGAACTGTGCTACAATTAAGGAAACTGAAAAACTAAAAGAAATAATGGTGGAATAGGCAGGTGGACACCAATATACACCTGGATCATTCCTCCCCCCTTAGGAAGCAGTGTTCCCCATTGCGTTGAGTTCCTCCATGAGATGAGGAAACCTCTGTTGAATTTGGTCTTTGGTTAGCCACTTGCTTTGGTGCATGAGTTGGACAACATTGATAACTCAATACATATGGATCTTCTGATGGTGAGTGTTCTTGATTTGCGTGTCAATGATATAATATGTGGTGGCATGTTCCCTGCAGTCTCGGTTTAACTCTGTTGGTGTGACTTGTGTATCCAGTAGAGGTGGAAAGTAGGGCCGAAGGCAGTACACATTGAATGTTGGGTGCAGACCAAGGACTGGTGGAATACTAAGCTCATGTGATGGTGTATTGCCCATATCAGAGCAGGTGAAGCTTTTGGTGGGGTCTAGAGAGGCACTCCTAAAAATGTAGCCACAATGTTTCGGCCACCTGGAAGTTGTGTGGCACCCGATGATGATCATGTCACTGCCTGTACTTGGAATTGGCTCTCTCCAATATGTCATGAACCTGTTGGCAGATGTGATGAATGCGCTCAATGAATTTGTTCACCTTGTCATTTTTAGACTGTACATGAGCCAAATTGGCCTGAGTAGCCGCAAATGGCATGGCTATGTCAATAGGACATAATGGTTGGAATCCCAAGCCCACCTGAAAGGGGTTATGGCCGGTTGAACTATGGAAAGCCCTATTATAGATGTGTTGTACATAGGGGAGTCTCTAATCCCATGTGCATGGATGCTTTGAGTTGTACATGCACAGAATGTGTATGATCATCCCATTGACGACCTTTGTCTGGCCATCAGTTTGGGGATGGGCAGCTGTGGACTGTGTGAGATTGGTGTCCAGCATTAACCAGAGGATGGACCAAAATTACTAAGGAACTGGCTGTCCCAATATGAGATGATAGACTATGGAATCCTAAAGTTTACCGACACTCATTCAAAGAAGAGTTTAACAATGGCTTATGTTGTGATATTCTTCTTGCAGGCCATCATAATGACCATATTCGAGAATCTTTTGATGACCATGAAAACATAGTCGTTTCCATGCTTAGTAGAAGGAAGGCCCGACATGTAATCCATGGAGATGGATTCCCAAGGTAGAATAGGGGTAGGAAGTGAAGTATATAGGCATTACTTCTTGATGGTCAGTTTGGAAATGGTGCAGGAAGTGCATGATCTGATGTACTTCTTGACATCCTGTCAAAGGTTCAGCTGATAGAAATACTTCTGCAGTATTGCCACTATTTTCTCGACCCCGCAATTCCCATTAACCCGACTGTAGTGCACTTCCAAAATCATCTTGGCACGCTTGCTTGAAGGAACAAAAAGGTGTACTAGGTGACATAGAAGTTCATCCTGGAGGTGAAAATTTGGAACTTTCTCACCCTCCAAAAGTGTCTTGTATGTGTAGTTGAATTCTGGATCGATCTTGTAGAGAAGCGACCAATCAGAAGTCTCGTGCCCATAAGAGTTGATCACGATGGTTAGCACCATGATAGATGATCGGCTGAGGAAATATGCAAAATTATTGGTTCTTCCCTTCTTGTATTTCATGATCAAATTAAATTGTTGCAGATATGTGTACCACTTCTGATGGCGATCATTCTACAACTTCCCTTGTGTCTCTATGAACTACAGGGGTCGGTGGACTGTGTGGATGATCGTTTCCTTTCCCAAAATGTAATGCTTCCATTGTAGGCAAGTCGGCACAATGGAACACATCTATTTGTCATGAGTGGGATACTTCTAGACTATGTTGGACAATGTCTCACTGTGATATGCCACTAGATTCCCTTGTCGAGTAAGATCTGCCCCAATATCATAGTCCGAGGCATCTATCTCGATCTCAAATGGTTGTTGCAAGTCTGGTAATGTGAGCACTGGGGCAGAGAAAAATCGATGTCTCAACTCTACGAATGCCTTCTATTGATATTCAAACCAAAATAATTTTTCTTTCGATCCTCCCTTGGTGACTTGGCTCAATTTCTAAGTGATATGAGAGAATCCCAACATGAACCTGCAGTAGAAATTGGCAAGACCCAGAAATATGTGGAGCTCTATTAGAGTGGTTGGGGCTGGCCAATCCCAAATGACTTGGATCTTAGTTGGATCCAGATGCACCCCCCGCTGATCAATAATGTATCCTAGATACTGAACCTGGGTCATGCCAAAAGTGTGCTTTTCCAAATTGGCACACAACTTGTGTTGCCCCAGTGTTTGGAGGACCTGTCGGATGTGGTGGAGGTGCTCTTCCCAAGTATGGATGAGTATCAGAATGTCATCCAAGTACACTACTACAAATTAATTGATGAATTACCACAATATTTCATCCATTATCCTCATGAATGTTGTAGGAGCATTCTTAAACCCAAACGCCATGACCAACCATTCTAAAAGGCCCTCCTTAGCTTTGAAGGCAGTCTTTCACACGTTAAAGGGTTCAGTTGGTACCTAGTGATACCTTGGTTGACCTTGCTGAAATATTTCCCCCCTTGATTTGGTCCAAAATGTCATCAACTTGTGGGATTAGGTACCCATTCTGAACAGTGATATTGTTCAATGCCTGATAGTCAATATAGAGCCTCCAAGTCCCATCCTTCTTCTACACCAACACGGTCGGGCTCCCACAGGGTGATGAACTCAGCCAAATGTGACCTTTCTACAATGACTCTTGAATTTGCCTCTTGATTTCGTCGTTCTCCAGAACACAGTGCCGATAGATTGGTCCATTGGGCAACAACGCACCTGAGGTCAGATCAATGGGGTGCTTGACTTGATAGTGCATAGGCACCCCTATGGGTGAGGTGAAGATGTCCTCATACTCCTACACAACCTTGTCCATATGTTGTTGTCATGTGGAGGAGCCATGTATGGAGGTCATGGCCATAGTATTCTTCTTTCCCTAAGGAGATTATCAGGAAAAAATAGTTCTCGGTTTTGGAAATGAGCTTATTGCATTGTTTTGCAGTAACCAAGGAGATGGCAGCAAGTGATGCTACCTCCAGGATCCTGTACAACTTATTTCCCAAAGTAAAAATCACAACACGAGGCTAAGACTCATACACAACATGTCACTTCCAAAAGTATGGTTGGCATAATAATAAATCACAAATATCAAGAGGAGAAACATCACATAATACCTCATCCATGAAGGGCTTGATGTTGTAGGGAAGGCGACACTGCTGGCTGACGCGAAGATCCCGTCCTTGGTGAAGCCACTCGATGGTGTATGGTTGTGGGTGTGCTGTGGTCGGAAAGCTCAACTGATTCACGACCTCTACTGAAATTAGGTTCTTTTGGCTCCCACTGTTGACAATGAACTGCAGCAGGGAAACCTTTACAGACATTTGGGAATGGAAGAGGTACCCCCCCTCCTCTGAATCTTCTTGTTCCTCCTTCTGGATATTTATGGTGAAAACAATGGAATTAGGCTCCGCATCGATAATCATATTCCCTTTGTCATTCCCCTTGTCGGGTTCTAATTCAGATTCAGAGCATGCATCTGATTGAGAAGCCTTCAACTCAGCAACCAGTGACTACTTAGCCCGACACTCACTTGTGTTGTGAGTGGAGCTCTTATGGAACTCACGCCACTTTATCATGTCCTTCTATGGCTTCATGGTGTTGTTATTTTCTTGTAGATTTTGCGGTTTATCTTAGGCCGTCCCACCTTGGCATTATCCATTTTTCTACGGTTTGGGGCACATTTCCCTTTATTATAATTCCCAGATCCAAAGTCTCGCTTCTTTTGTTTGAACTTGTGCTCAATCTTGGCAGCATACTGGTATGCTAAACCAAGTGAGGAGATGTCAAGGAACTTCATTTCCGCCTAAATTGATCTTTGCAGAAAAATATGGTACTTCAACACCAAATGTTTCTCCAAATCTTTGATACCCAATTTATGTACAGGGTATGGAAAAAATTCATCATCTCATGCACATCTTGATCCCTTTGTTGCCGAAACATCGTCTATTGTATGTAATTGTCCTCATATCTCCCCACAGGATAATATTGTTCCCTGACGGCATATCAGAAATAATTCCAAGTGGGTGAGGACGAAAACCGAGAGGTTTCTCTCTCTTGTCCTTTTTCTCACAGTAGGTTTCCCACCAGTCCTTGACATGGGGGGCAGATTTGAGGTGTGAAAAAGTAATATTTTCCTGGTTCGAAAAGTCATGAACTTAGAAATACCCTTATAATAGGTTCAACCATATATCTACAACGTTTGTATCTATTTGGCCCTCAAATATGGGAATGCCAAAGTTTATTTTTACCTTACAAGGAGTTGTGCCTCCAGAGTGGTTGTTGGATGTAGATGTGCCACCAGTGGGAAGTCATTGAAGGATATGGGAAAATTTATCCATGATCATGTTCCATTGTTTCTCGAGGGCCTCCTCGAGCAATATTTTTATAGGATCTCCTGCTCATCATCTTTCTTTTTCTCCTCCCATGGGAGATCGTCGAGGTTTTCAAGTATGATCTTGCAAAGATTCAACGAGATCTAGCCCTAACTCCTTATACCCCGACCTCATTGAGGGCATGCAAAGAAGGATCGAGAAAGAGCAGACCGCTCTGATAAGACTGATCCAGACTTATGCCGGAACACAAGAAAATACATAAATAAACAGAAACATAGAGATGAAGCAGGAATAAGACTTCATTTCATTAATATCACATAATTGAAATATGCTTACAGACATAAACAAAATAAACTAGCTAGGGTGCTGGTAGCTTATCTGTGAGAAGCGATGTGGCAGCTGATGAGTACCATCATTAGGTACATTTTAAGGGGTTAATTATCACCTTTTTAGCCTTATTAGTCTCTTTCTCACATATAATTTCATCATGGTCATATGTTGCTTAGTGTAGATGGTGTATTGAGGGTTGCCATACTTCGAATGGCTAATGTGGTTTAAATACACGAAAATCATGATAATATGCCATTTTTCCTAAATATTTCACAATCAGGGCTTGAAGTAGACAGTTAGGAGTCATTTTAGGGGGTTGACCACCTCCTTAACTCCTAAAGGCAGCTAAGGGATCCTCAAGATTCTCCTCCAACAGCTCGAAATCAAAGGCAACCAATCAAGTGGAAGATCAAGTGAAGCCAAGCTCCACTTATCTCGAGCTCCAAGGAGACAAATCACCTAATTTTTAGGGAGATATTAGTAGCTACCCTTTAGGATAAATAGGATAGAGAAAAATCTCATTAGGATTCAATTTTTGGAGATAGATAGAGCACTATTAGCTCTTGTAGTAAACATTTGTGACTTGCATATGCTATGTAGCATAATTGGTTATGAAATAAAATGAGTATTCAATTTCTTCTTCACCGAGTTAGTTTCAGGGAGATGAGCTTGTGGGTTAGGGCTTAATCCATTGGCCTCAGTCTCTCTTATGTATTTGTCTTTACCTTTTATGCTAATGTAGTTAGTTTGCTTACATTCCATCTCATTGTATTTAGTTTGCTTCCATTTCGAGTGTTGTAGTTTGTTTTCTTACATTTCATATTGTTGTGGTTGTGTTGCTTCCATTTGATGTTGTTGTCATTATTCTTTACCTTTCATGTTGCAATAAAATAGAAAACTCTAAAACTGTGTGTTAAAGCCTCCCTCTCTCAGCTCTTCCATTAGGGTTTGAGGAGGGTAGATCTTCACCACATACCCAAATTTTCTTTCATTTTATCATTTCTTGGAAAATTTAGATAGGTTTCTTTGTTTATCATGAAAATATTGTAGATGTAGAGTTATTTTTCTGTTTTAAGTTCATAGGTAGGTTTTCTTAAATTCAACCCATATTTTTTACCATTTTCATAATAGATTTGTCAATGATAATTGCATGAACATGTAGTCTTCTTGCTGGTTTGAGTAGATCAGTAGAGGAGGACTCCACCAACACCATTAGGTTCATTTTCTACCCCTTATCAACCAACCTCCAACTAAATCACCTTCAGCCTTGTTTTTGGACATATCCACCACAACACCGAGAGCCACCTTGGAGGTGCAAGACAGGATTTGAGAGAAGTTCTGAGCTTGGCCAAAGTATTTTCTACATTCCATCCACATAGATGCACCTTTTTTTAACCTATCCTACCCCTTTCCTCACCATTTATAGCCTCAAACTACTTTATGTCTATTTCCTGTAGCGTTTCAGGACATCCTATAGCTGATCTTGTAGCAACGCCAGTCAATCACTTCTTCAGCCCAAAACCTCTCTTTCACCTCATCTAGACCTGACACAACCTCCAAGACACCTTCAACTCTAAAACCATGAGCCCAAGACCCTATTAGGTCACCTTAGAGTCTCCTTCTTTTGCCCCAAAACAAATTTATTTACAAGCATAGTTAGGTCACTTTTATATGCATTGTTAAGAATAGCAGTCAAGCATGAGGTAGATAGATTTCAATCAATCATTTTGTTAAACATGTGTGCCTAGATTAGTTTCCCTTTATGCAAGTTCAGTTCATCAATTTAAATATTGAATGCCACATACTTTAACTTTGTTTCTTGCATTATGTTAAGTGTGTATTTCCTTTCTTGCGAATAATTAGATGGGTATTTATGTTCTAGAATAGTTTCTTGTCTTGCTGATAGACTAATAGTAATGAGTTATTTTCAGTCTTAGTTTTCATTCAAAAGTGTGACAGACTTCATATCCTAACAATAACCCTAGTTGTAGCTCCCCATTATAGAACTAGCACATAAATACTATTGACATGGTACATATATGGGACGACTACATAGGTATATCTTCAAGATTTGGGTCCTACCTAGTTTAATCCCCTACCTGCCGGTGAAGTTTGGCTACCAGAGTACATGTTGAATAGTGAAGGTTTCTGTTTATTTTTGGTTTATTTGGTTAAATACTAAGCACCATTTATGATGGGTTTTATATGACATAGATGCACGTATTCTGGATTGTAGCTTTTAGTGGTATAATTAGGCATAAACACTAAGTATGCTACTTGGTTATTGAGAAATTTTCTCTCTATAAGTAAATATGTTGATATCATTACTGGTGACATATAGACTTATGGAATATGTAAACAAATTTATATTGATATAAGATTGTTGGTCTTTTCTAGTTGTTTTTTTTTTAAGGCATGTTTATTTTATAATAACGCTTTTAAAATTTTAATTCAATCATATATACCTATTAGGTGGATGGTAGAGATTTAGCTCCATGAAATATTTTAGAATATTCTTAGTAGTATACACAAATAAAAGGTTGATATTTATCTCCAAAGTAGTTATACCCTTTTTCCTCTTATAATTAAATTGATTAATTAAAAAATTGTCATATGAATAAGAGTAATATGAAATGAGTTATATATAAAACTATGACTGGTGTATTAATTTTATTTTTTATACTTAATAATAATAATAATAATAAATTTAAAATAAAATTGTATGTTTTTTACATGTATATATGTTTAACTCATATATTAATTATTTTTATAAATTAAAATAATAATAATTATAAATATAAAATAAAGTTATAATTTGTTATTTTTTATGATTGTTTTAATCTTAGCAATGTGAGATGTATAATGAAGCAAGTGTTTGACATTATGGAGTCTACGCTCTTTCTAAGTCATAGTATGAACTCTTGATAAGTCATAAATTCCTAGCATATTTTACTTATTCCTAGTATATTTCACTTACTGGCAACCTCTTGCTAAGTCATAAATTTTCGGTATCTAGCTTATGATATGTTAGATACAATTCTCTATATATTTAGCTCACATGATGTCATATACACTCTTGGCTCTTGCTAAGTTATGAATAGTGATAATGGTGGAAACCTATTGTTAAGTCATAAATTCATGGTATATATGGCTTAGTAGCAGCAAGGAAACTTTTAAGGATGGAAAATTATCTTGAAGTTTTAAAACATCGGCGAATATCACTTGTCCCTAATATTCAAACTATAAAATTTTTATAGATGTATCTTTGTCTCTAATATTCAAACTATAAAAATGTTTATTGATGTTTCTGTAATATTATTCAAAGTTCTAATGATTTTATATATACTCTCTATATAATGTTGGCAATTTTAAAGGTAAAATAATTTTTTATTGTAAAATTTTGGCGAATCATTTTTATAAAAACTGGAAATTTCCGAATCTTTTTTTGGAAAAAACATGGAAAATTAGCCCACATGCTAATATTAGCCCCTAAAATTTTCCATGAGCAACATCTTTCTAAGTCATAAATTCTTGGTATATGCTACTTATGAGCTACCAAGCCTCTTTTTTTTTTTTTTTTATCTCGGGCCTCCGCCCATATTACTCCAAAGAATTATTAATTCAGCATGGTAAGAAAAAACATTTGCCAATTCATTGAGTACTTAGAGTATCTCTCATCATCTCTCATCCTAAATATGGTTTTCATGTAAACAATGTGTATATTTGATAAATTTTATGTGAGATAATATTATTTTACAAATATTGAAATGTAGTATTAAAATTGTATTTTTATATATTTAAACACATTATTACTAGCTTATATCCATCTTAACTTCAGATCTATCAAGAGCCTAGAGGGATCAAAACTCTCAAGGTGCAAACATGTCCTCAAGTTTTTCTCTTAAAAAAGAGGTGCCCACCTCCAAAGATTTGATCCTAGCTAGGCTTCATAGATTTAAAGTTAAGATGAATCTACACCTCTTTTAAATATTTTTTAATTAAAATTTGAACTATTCAAATTCTACGTCACAATAATTAAGGAAAATTTAAATTTAAATTGTTTTTCCATCCAAACCTCTGCACTAAAGCTATACAAATTCAAAATTTTTGATAAAGTCGAGAGGCTCATTCTATAGCCTAGTGTGATGTGTAACTTTGTCCGTCAGTGATCACAATAATATTTATTGTTGGCTCATAGAAAAATTCAAATAATTGTATAAATAAAAATTTAATTTCGGCTCATAAAAAAAAATATTTGTATAAATGAAAAGTAAACAATTACAAATCTTTTAACCCAAAACAATTCGATCATTATTATTCACATTCTTTAGATTTTTGTTGGCTGAGTTGTTTGGTTTGTTGGATTTTTTTAGCTAAGTTACTCACTTTGTGTTCTCCATTATTTGTGTGTTCTTAGTGCTCTGCACTTATAAGTTCGTGCTCTGCACTTATAAGTAAGTTCGCTACACTCTTTAGGAAACAAGCAACTGTAATATATATAAAAAACAAATAAATTGATATAAATAATTTTGATTTCAATTTGATCAAAGTAAAAAATTAATACCAAAAACGTGCTTTCTTGTTCTAAATCCACTCCCATGTAACTGATAATATGTAAATACATATGGGTTGGTTTTGATACAAATGATTTTGTTGAGTTAGAAGAGTTATTCCATTAAACCTCGACCACTACGGTTTACCATTATTCTGCGTGTAGATATTTTCCTTATTAAACAATTTTATGTATCTATATTTCCACATTAATCCTCATCAACCTCATCCTATATTAATTTTTGTATCACAAGTATAAGCATAAATCAAAAGAGTCTCCAATATGAAATATCAACCTCTTATGCTGGAGAAATTACAATCACAAGTATAAGCAGAAATCGAGTGTTTCCAATATGAAATATCAACCTCTTATGCTAGAGAAATTACAAACAAGTTACTCACGTACGCTCCAAAGATGATAGTTAATTAAGGTTAATATATAATTAACCATATATAAAATTGAAATAGTGAAAACATTTTATTTTAATTTCTACAACATAAATATTGAAAAGTTCAATGTTTTTTTGTTTTTTTTTTTCTCAAAGTGGAATTGGTAATTGGGAGATAGTTTGAGTGTTTAATTAATCATTCTCTGGTTCCATTTGCCTAATTAAAATATTTAACTTATATTACATTCACAGATTCCATTCACCTACTTAAAATATTTAAGTTATTTAATTATTATTATGTATAAACAAAATATAAATTTAAAATATGAGGAGTTTTACGGACACTCAAAAAATATCTATGGTAAATAAATAAAACATATTTTTATACTTACTATAGAGGTATGGTAAATAAATAAAACCTCCTTTTATATTTATTCCATAAACCTCTTTATATTTACAAAAACTCAAAAAACAGGTTTTATTTAGGTGAATCCTATCAAGAAGGAACACAATAAAATATAGAAATACACATAAACACAGAGATACATCATGAATAAGACTTCATTTTATTAATATCACATAACTGAAATATGTTTACAGACAAAATGAAAATAAACTTTCTAGGGTGCTCATAGCTTATCTATGAGAAGATATGTGGTGGCTACATGCCTCTGAACTGTGTTAAAATGAGGCTCAAGGGCCTTTTTATTATTCAAAAACATAAGAAAACCATAAAAATCCAAAAACCTAACCCTAGGAGATGAAGCGCTAAAACTATGGGCCTTGTTTGGGTAAATTGGTACATCAACTTCCTAGGGTATTTACTTTGGCATATGATCTCCGTTTGATGTCCAGAATACCTTGTTAGAAATATGTATCCAAGGAATAAAACTTTCAAGTGATCAAAATTGATCAAAAACGCATTTTGGTCTCAGATTTCCCAAAAAAAATCGTTTAGGGCCTTAAAACGACTCATGAAGTTCAAGAACCGAAAAACTGCCAAAAATAGTGAACTGTGCTACAATTAAGGAAAATGAAAAACTGAAAGAAATAATGGTGGAATAGGTGGGTGGACACCAATATACATTTGGATCATTCCTCCCCTCTTAGGAAGTAGTGGTAGCCATTGCGTTGAGTTCCTCCATGAGATGAGGAAACTTTTGTTGAATTTGGTCTTTGGTGAGCCACTTTCCTTGGTGCAGGAGTTGGACAACATTGACAACTCGATACATATGCATCTTCTACTGGCGAGTGTTATTGATCTACGTGTCAATGATACAATATGTGGTAGCATGTTCCATGCAGTCTCGGTTTAACTCTGTTGGTGTGAGTTGTGTGTCCAGCAGAAGAGGAAAGTAAGGTCGAAGACGGTACACATTGAACACTGTGTGCATGCCAAGGAATGGTCAAATATTGAGCTCATGTGATGGTGTATATTAGGGGAATTTTGGGGTCTAAAATGGGCCTCCTAAGGAAATTATAAAATAATAGTGGAAATAATAAAATAAGATTTTATTACATCATCAAATTTTAGAGGGAAAAATAAAAAACTACTTTTTCAACTCGTATTTTGAACTTATCTCCGTAAGTTATTACTCAAATTTCGAGCAGGAACACTCGTTCGATGGAAAATTTAATTCTCCATCCAAGGAGTACCCATGTTTCATACTTTTGTTGTACTCTTCTACAAGAAAAATGAGAAATACATGAAAATTTTATTGCAATCACGTTTTTTCATGTATTTCTCATTATTTGTGTAGTAGGGTCCATCAAAAGTATGCAACATGGGTACTCCTTGGATGAGGAATTAAATTTTCCATCCAACAAGTACTCCCGCTCGAAATTTGAGTAAACCTTGAGGGCTATAAGTTGAAAATATGAGCTGAAAAAATAGTTTTATTATTTTAATATTTTTTAATCTTTTTACTTTTTTACTCCAAAAATGGTGAATCATCCCCCATGTTTGACATCATCATCTTGAATCCTATTGGTTCTCATAAATTTTATTCTAGTTGTACATTTTTCTTAGGAGGCCCATTTTAGACCTCAAAATTCCCCTATTGGGCCCATATTAGAGTAGGTGAAGCTTGCGGTGGGGTCCAGCAAGGCACTTCTTCTAAAAAATGTAGCCATACTTTGTCGCCCACCTGGAAGTTCTTTGGTACCCGATGTTGATCATGTTGCTGCGTGTACTTGGCATTGGCTCTTTCTAATATGTCATGAACCGATTGGCGGATGTGATGAATGTGCTCAATGAATTTTTTCAACTTGTCAGTTTTAGACTTTACATGAGCCAAATTGGTCTGAGTAGCTGGAAATGGCATGGCTACGTCAATGGGACATAGTGGTCGGAATCCCAAGCCCACCTGAAAGGGGCTATGGCCGATTGAACTATGGAGAGCCCTATTATAGATGTGTTATACATAGGGGAGTCTCTAATTCCATGTGCATGGATGCTTTGAGTTGTACATGCACGAAAGGTGTATGATCATCTTGTTGATGACCTTTGTCTGGGCATCAGTTTGGGGATGGACAGTTGTGGACTTGGTGAGATTGGTGTCCAACATTGACCAGAGGCTGGACCAAAATTTTTGAGGAACTGGCTGTCCCGATCTGAGATGATAGACTATGGGATCCAAAATTTTACCAACACTCATTCAAAGAAGAGTTTAACAGTGGCTTCTACTATGATATTCTTCTTGCAGGCCATCATAATGACCATATTCAAGAATATTTCGATGACCACGAAAACACAGTCATTTCCATGCTTAGTAGAAGGAAGGCCTGACATGTAATCCATGGAGATGGATTCCCAAGGTAGACTAGGGGTATGTAGTGGAGTATATAGGTATTGATTCTTGATGGTTGGTTTGGAAATAGTGCAGGAAGTGCATGATTTGATGTAATTCTTGACATCCTGTCGAAGGTTTGGCAGATAGAAATACTTCTCTAGTACTGCCACTATTTTCTCGACCCAGAAATGCCCAACGACTCGACTGTAGTTCACTTCCAAAATCATCTTGGCACACTTGCTTGAAGGAACACAAAGGTGTACTAGGTGACATAGAAGTTCATCCCGGAGGTGAAAATTTGGAATTTCCTCACTCTCCAAGAGTGTCTTGTATGTGTGGCCAAATTCTAGATCACCCTTGTAGAGAAGCGACCAATCAGAAGTCTCATGCCCACAAGAGTTGATCATGGTGGTTAGCACCACGATCGATGATCAACTGAGGAAATATGCAACATTATTGGTTCTACCTTTCTTGTACTCGATGATCAAATGAAATTGTTGCAAATATGTGTACCACTCATGATGGCGATAATTCTACAATTTCCCTTGTGTCTCTATGAACTACAGGGGTTGGTGGACTGTGTGAATGACCATTTCCTTCCCCAAAATGTAATGCTTCCATTGTCGGTAAGCCGACACAATGGAATACATCTCTTTGTCATGAGTGAGATACTTTGAGACTGTGTTGGACAATGTCTCATTGTGATATGCCACAAGATGCCCTTGTTGAGTAAGAGATGCCCCAATATCATAGTCTGAGGCATCTATCTCGAACTCAAATGGTTGTTGCAAGTCTAATAACGTGAGCACTGGGGCAGAGAAAAAGCAATGTCTCAAATCTACGAATGCCTTCTATTGATATTCAAACCAAAAGAATTTTTCTTTCGATCCTTCCTTTGTGACTTGGCTCAATGTCCAAGTGATATGAGATAATCCCAACATGAACCTGCAGTAGAAATTAGCAAGACCCAGAAATATGTGGATCTCTATTAGAGTGGTTGGGGCTGGGTAATCCCGAATGACTTGGATCTTAGTTGGATCCACATGCACCCCCCACTGATCAAAAATGTATCCCAGATAATGAACCTGGGTCATGCTGAAACTGTGCTTCTCCAAATTGGCACACAACTTGTGTTTCCCCAGTGTTTGGAGGACCTGTCGGATGTGGTGGAGGTGCTCTTCCCAAGTATGGTTTAAGATCAGGATGTCATCCAAGTACACTAATACAAATCAATTGATGAATAACTAGAAGATTTCATCCATTATCCTCATGAAGGTTGCGGGAGAATCCTTCAACCCGAAAGGCATGACCAACCATTCGAAAAGGTCCTCCTTAGCTTTGAAGGCAATCTTCCACACATCTGAGGGTTTAGTTGGTACCTGGTGATACCTGGACTTCAAGTCAGACTTGCTGAAATATTCCTCCCCTTGATTTGGTCCAAAATTTCATCAACTTGTGGGATCGGGTACCTATTCCGAACAGTGATATTGTTCAATGCCCGATAGTCAATATAGAGTATCCAAGTCCCATCCTTCTTCTGCACCAACATGGTCAGGCTCCCACAAGGCGATGAACTCGTCCAGATCTGACCTTTCTGCAGCAACTCCTGATTCTGCCTCATTTCGTCGTTCCCCAGAATACAGTGCTGATAGATTGGTCCATTGGGAAACAATGCATCTGGGGTCAAATCAATGGGCTGCTTGAACTGATAGTGCAAAGGCACCCCTGCGGGTGAGGTGAAGATGTCCTTGTACTCCTACACGACCTTGTCCATCTGTTTTTGTCGTGCGGAGGAGCCTTGTATGGAGGTTGTAGCCATAGTATTCTTCTTTCCCCGAGGGGATTATCAGGAAAACATATTTCTTGGTTTTGAAAATGAGCTTATTTCATTGTTTTGCAGTAACCAAGGAGATGGCAACAAGTGATTTTACCTCCAGGATCTTGTATAACTTATTTCCCAAAGTAAAAATTACAACACAAGGTCGGGACTCATACACAACATGTCACTTCCAAAAGTATGGTTGGCATAATAATAAATCACAAATATCGAGAGGAGAAATGTCACATAATACCTCATCCATGAAGGGCTTGATGTTGTAGGGAAGGAGACACTGTTGGCTGATGGGAAGATCCCATCCTTGGTGAAGCCACTCGATGGTGTATGGTTGTGGGTGTGCTGTGGTCAGAAAGATCAACTGCCTCATGACCTCTACTGAAATGAGGTTCTTTTGGCTCCCACTATTGAAAATAAACTATAGCAGGGAACCCTTTACCCACATCTGGGAATGGAATAGGTACCCCCCCTCCTCTGAATCTTCTCATTCCTGATTCTATATCTTCATGGTGAAAACAATGGAATTCGGCTCCGCATCGATAATCAGATTCCCTTTGTCATTCCCCTTGTCGGGTTCTAATTCAAATTCAGAGCATGCATCTGATTTAGAAGCCTTCAGCTCAGCCACTAGTGACTGCTTAGCCCAACACTCACTTGTGTTGTGAGTGGAGCTCTTACGGAACTCATGCCACTTTCTCATGTCCTTCTTTGGCTTCATGGTGTTGTTCTTTTATTGTAGCTTTGGCGGGTTATATTGGGCCATCCCGCCTTGGCATTATCCATTTTTCTATGGTTTGGGGCACCTTTCCCTTGCTTCTAATTCCCAGATCCAAAGTCTCACTTATTTTGTTTGAATTTCTACTCAATCTTAGCAGCATACTAGTATGCTAAACCAAGCGAGGAGATGTCAAGGAACTTCATTTCCTCCAGAATTTATCTTTGCAGAAAACTGCAATACTTCAACACCAAATTTTTCTCTGAATCTTTGATACCAAATTTGCGCACAGGGTATGGAACAGATTCATCAGCTCATGCACATCTTGATCCCTTTGATGTCGCAGCATCATCCATTGTATGTACTTGTCCTCATATCTCCCCATGGGATAATATTTTTCTTTGACGGCATATCAGAAATAATTCCAAGTGGGTGCGGATGAAAACCGAGAGGTTTCTCTCTCGTCCTTTTTCTCACAGTAGGTTTCCCACCAGTCCTTCATATGGGGGGCGGATTTGAGGTGTAAAAAAGTAATATTTTCCTGGTTCGAAAAGTCATGAACTGAGAAATACCCTTCTAATTTATCTATTTGGCCCTCAAATATGGGAATGCCAAAGTTTATTTGTACCTTACAAGGAGTTGTGCCTCCAGAGTAGTTGTTGGATGCAGATCTGCCACCAGTGGGAAGTCGTTGAAGGATATGGGCAAATTTATCCATCATCACATTCCTTTGTTTTTTGAGGGCCTCCTCGAGCAATATTTTATAGGATATCTTGGTCCCCATCTTTCTTTTTCTCCCCCATGGGAGATTGTCGGGGTTTGCGAGTATGATATTGAAAAGATTCAACCAAATCTAACCCTAACTCCTTATACCCCGACCTCGTTGAGGACATGCAAAGAATGATCGAGAAAGAGAAGACCGCTCTGATACCACTAATCTAGAATTATGCAAGAACACAAGAAAATACATAAATATACATAAACATAGAGATGAAGCAGGAATAAGACTTGATTTCATTAATATCACATAATTGAAATATGTTTACATACATAAACGAAATAAAATAGCTAGGGTGCTGGTAGCTTATCTGTGAGAAGCAATGTGGTGGCTGATGAGCACCATCATTAGGTACATTTTAAGGGGTTAATTATCACATTTTTAGCCTTATTAGTCTCTATTTATCACATATAATTTCATTATGGTCATATGTTTCTTAGTGTAAATGGTGTATTGAGGGTTGTCATACTTCGAATGCCTAATGTGGTTTAAATGCAGGAAAATCATGATAATATGCCATTTTTCCTAAATAGTACACAATTAGGGCTCGAAGTAGACAGATAGGAGTGATTGTAGGGGGTTGACCACCTCCTTAACTCCTAAAGGCAGCTAAGGGATCCTCAAGATTCTCCTCCAACAGCTCGAAATCAAAGGCAACCAAGCAAGTGGAAGATCAAGTGGAGCCAAGCTCCACTTCTCTCGAGTTTCAAGGAGACAAATCGCCTAATTTTTAGGGAGATGTTAGTATCTACCCTTTAGGATAAATAGGATAGAGAAAGAGCTCATTAGGATTCCATTTGTGGAGATAGATAGAGCACTATTAACTCTTGTAATAGACGTTTGTGATTTTCATATGCTATGTAGCATAATTGGTTATGAAATAAAATGAGTATTCAGTTTCTTCTTCACCGAGTTAGTTTCAGGGATATGAGCTTGTGGTTTAGGGTCCAATCCATTGGCCTCGGTCTCTCTTATGTATTTGTCTTTACCTTTTATGCTGATGTAGTTAGTTTTCTTACATTCTATCTCATTGTATTTAGTTTGCTTCCATTTTGAGTGTTGTAGTTTGTTTTCTTACATTTCATATTGTTGTGGTTGTGTTGCTTCCATTTGATGTTGTTGTCATTAGTCTTTACCTTTCATGTTTCAGTATCATAGAAAACTCTAAAAATGTGTTAAAGCCTCCCTCTCTCACCTCTTCCATTAGGGTTTGAGGAGGTTAAATCTTCACCACATACCCAAATTTTCTTTCATTTTATGATTTCTTGGAAAATTTAGATAGGTTTCTTTGTTTATCATGAACATGTTGTAGATGTAGAGTTATTTTTCCATTTTAAGTTCATAGGTAGGTTTTCTTAAATTCAACCCATATTTTCTACCATTTTCATAATAGATTTGTCAATGATAATTGCATGAACATGTAGTTTGCTTGCAGGTTTGAGTAGAGCAGCAGAGGAGGACTCCACCAACACCATTAGGTTTAGTTTCCACCCCTCATCAACCAACCTCCAACTAAATCACCTTCAGCCCTATTTTTGGACATCTCCACCACAACACCGAGAGCCACCTTGGAGGTGCAAGACAAGATTTGAGAGAAGTTTTGAGCTTGGCCAAAGTATTTTATACATTCCACCCACCTAGATGCACCTTCATTTAACCTATCCTACCCCTTTCCTCACCATTTCTAGCCTCAAACTACTTTCGGTCTATTTCCTGTAGCGTTTCAGGACATCCTATAGCTGATTTTGTAGCAACGCCGGTCAGTCGCTTCTTCAGCCCAAAACCTCTCTTTCACCTCATCTAGACCTGACACAACCTCCAAGGCACCTTCAACACTAAAACCATGAGCCCAAGACCCTATTAGGTCACCTTATAGTCTCCTTCTTTTGCTCCAAAACATATTTATTTACAAGCATAGTTAGGTCATTTTTATATGCATTGTTAAGCATAGCAGTCAAGCATGAGGTGGATAGATTTCAATAAATCAGTTTGTTAAACAGGTGTGCCTAGATTAGTTTCCCTTTTGCAAGTTTAGTTCATCAATTTAAATATTGAATTCCACATACTTTAACTTTGTTTCTTCCATTATGTTAATTGTGTATTTCCTTTCTTGTGAATAGTTACATGGGTATTTATGTTCTAGAATAGTTTCTTGTCTTGTTGATAGAGTAATATTAATGAGTTATTTTTAGTCTTAGTTTTCATTTAGAAGTGTGACAGACTTCATATCCTAACGATAACCTTAGTTGTAGCTCCCCATCATAGAACTGAGAAGAGGATGCCACATGAGTAGAATTCACTTTTTGTGTATATAGCACTTTCACCTCCAAGTTTTTACGAATCCTGGGTTGTTAAAGTAAAGTAGAGTAACCTCTGGGAGTTGCAGCACTCTTGGTGCAATATCAGGGCTCACCATTTTTTTGCATCATTGTCGGGGAGGTGTCTAAGTAGATTCTTTGATTTTTTTTAGCATTCTATACTGCCTTTCTTTTGTATTCAGTTCCAAAATATTGAAAAATACAAAAAAAAAATTGATTTTAATGCCTTGTAGGAATATGGATAACCAAGAAATTTTTTTACCAAAAACCCCCACATCCCCACACAATCGCCCTTCACTCTTCTTTAGTGGTTGTGAAGTTGAACACATCATAAGTGAGCCACTTGAAAACTTTGCAGAAAATATTGGAGAAGAAGAAGAACTTGCTTCACTTGAGGAACCTGCTTCACCAATTCAAGTCATGGTTGAGACTAGGACACAAGGAGTCTTTCCCATTAGGGAAACATATAGGGAAACTAGAATGAAGAACATCAGTCCCTCAGCTCTTCTACATTTTCATGGAATTCCTTATGAAGATCCTGACACCCTCATGTTCGAGTTCGTTGTTGTCTGCAGGACCTATGACTATGCCTCAGATGATGAGAAACTAAAATTATTCCCATCCACCCTCAAGGATGCAACCTTGCACTGCTTCATGGGTTCTACTAGGGAAAACATCACTACCTGGGCACAAATGTAAGAGTCCTTTAACAAAAAATATAGAGACTACTGTAGGTCCAAGGAAACCAAAGTGGAAATATTTAGAATGACTCTGAGACCTGATGAATCCCTGGAGGATTATGAAGAAATATTCCAGTTGAGCTATAAAAGAGCCAACTACACCCTTGGTCCCAGATCACTTAAATTTGTACTTCTCCAAGGGATCGGGGAAGAGGTGATAGAAACCCTTAATATGTTTTCTGGAGGAGACATCTACCAGCTTCCTTATGATGACATCAAAAATGTCTTTAGAAATCACTCCAGAGAAGTGAGGAAGAAAGGTAGAGCTAGCCAAAGCATGTCCAACACCCCTTCCTCTTCCACCTCCATCAAGCATGAGATTGGAAATATGTTGGAGGACTTCAAAAGTGAGATGTTGCACACCTTTGATTTCAAATGGACACAATGCAGATCAAGAGGAAGCAAGAGGAGGCAGAGAGGGCCTTAGCTATATTCTGCCCTATATGTACTAGAAAACATCCTCAAAATGAATTTCCACTAAATTTCATAGAGGTTTTCTTAGTCTATGAAGAGAATCATGCCACAAATAAGTGTCTCTCCTTACCTGGGCTCAAAGCTGCATATCGAGGTGGGGAAGGAGGACCCAAGCAACTTTGTTTCAAAAATCGGAGGAGGCCTCAAGGGCCTTGGTCATATCAGTAGGTTATGCAAGGTGTACCTTACTCCTACTATCATAAAAACTAGAATGAACCTATGTATTCTTGGTGCACATCTAATCCTCCATCATGGCCTACACCTCCTACTTTGCCTTACAACCCCCCATATCACCCTCAGCCTGTGAAAAAAACATTCCAACAATATGTTCCTCAACCACCTCATTGAAGAAACCCATAATAAGGGTGGAGGCCCCAACACAATCAACCACCTGTCTTTACAAAAAAAGAGGGGGGGGGGACAAAGAGAAAAGGAAAAAATGAAACAACGCATATGCACTCACCTATTTCTGTTTTGCAGGTTGCTAATCAAGGAAAATTGAGACAAAGAGGAGCAACATTATTTATCTCTTCTCTCTCTTCTCTACCTACATAATTTATAATCAACCCTAGTATGCATCCATCCATCCATTTATCCCTCCATGTGAGAAAAAAACCCCATGTTTTCTTACTGTCTGCAGTGCTACAGGAAACCCTGTACTGCTACATGATAGTCATCTGAGAGAGAAAAAGCTCACTCAAGAACACCTAACCCTCAAGGAATACATGAAAATAATTATTTTACCCATATCTACCGTTACTAACCATCACTCCACTCCATGCATAAGTATTCACTCAGTAAACCCTCTCTTTTGCCACCGTGAGCTAGTTTAGCTAAACTTGTACACAAGGCCTCTCCCCTCATCTCTCCATCACTTCATTCACTCCATAACTCCATCCCTAGAATCCCTGCACTCCTTCTTCTAATTTATCAGCTAAGTGGAGCTCCAAAGAAGCAGAAAGGGGACTGCTACAGGAATATGATCACTTCCTGTATGATCGATACATGTCGTATTAAAAATACCAAGAGGTGGGTGATAAATAACAGCTTATATATGATCACGGAGAGGACTCCAAGAGGAAAGACACATTAGAAACAACATATATATATATATATATATATATATATATATATATATATATATATATATATATATATATATATATATATATATATATATATATATATATATGAAACACACACCAAAAAGAATCAGCGAACAAAAATAAAAGCACCTCACTCAAAAATAAGCTGCTCACTTAGAAAATATGCATAAAAAAAAACACAACAAAGAAAAAACACTAATGGCTATCAACAGAATCCAGCTCCCTGCATCAAATAAATTATATAAATCCTCAGTAGCAGGTAGGCTCAGGTATGGCTCCCTCACCCTATCACTATGCATCATATTGCTAAAATGAATTAATGTCAATAATCGAGAGTTAAAAAGAAAAAAAGTTGGCCAATTAACTTAGCCACCCTATTAATGTTAAAGTGAAGGAGAAGTGGAGTTTTCCATGCCACCTGGGCTGTCAAATCAGTTAAGGAAGAGATCATGAGGATATGGAGGTGATTCTGAGGTAGGTAGAAATGATTGGATTTAGTGGGGCCAATGGTCCAAAAGAGGAAAACTCGTGCTAAATCGAAATCACCACTCTGCTCGAAGTCTGCTCAATTTGGAACAAAAATTTTCTTTGGCTCACCCTCCTTCATTCCATTTTGCATTTCAAAAAAAATTATAGAAAGAGAGGGACAAGAGCTAGAGAATAATTTCACACCAAGGTCGAAGTTTGCATGCAAGCTCGTGCTACAGGAAATCTACAAGAAGGCTGCACAGTGATAAAAATTTCCATAAGATCCACTCATAGATGGTATTGACACCCAACACCACCATTTCCCAAGAAATAAATGACAGAATGCAGAGGTAAGAGGATGTCACCCCACCGTGTTATGAAATTTTTCTTAAAAAAGATTATACACAACCATAACAATAATTCAGAATTTAAGAGGCTATTAATAGAAGTAGGATCAAGAAAGTCTGAATTGGTGTTGAATTGAGTTTTGAGGTCCCATATCACTAGTGTTCTAAGACAAAAACCATCCATCCATCTCCATAACATAGTCATAAAATGGGGGGAGGTTTTAACATAAGGGGACCCACAAATATCAAAAGACTTATATTGCACCCTCAAGTGGTTGATATTTTTAGAAATCATCAGTGGCTACAATTCTTCGAGCTCCTTAAGGGATTTGACGATGAAGTGGCTCGGGAATTTGCAGTGGGTTTTCACTCACAAGCAGATGATAGGGCCACCACCATGGTCGGAGGACTAGCCATCACCATAACCCCTGAATTGATTAGCAGAGTTACAATCTTGTCTCTAGGAGTAAAGTGGAACAGAGAATATCGAGTTCCCAGCACTGCCTCTAAAAAGATCTTGTTTTTTCCTAATCAGGAGTACATTGAATATAAAAATGGAGTAAGAAGGGAACCCTCCCTTACCCATGGGATGAAGTGGCATATCACATCATGAAATACATTTCCTGTGAGGGAAGACTTAGTGTGGATTATGGATACCACTTCATATTATTACATGATCTTAGATTCAAAGGAGACATTCCACTAGAACATAGATTAATAATTCCATAATTCCTCCTACATTCCATCAGAGACATGAGCCATATAGTGAGGGAGAGGTAGTATAAGGACTTAGCTCACCATGGACTCATAAAAATTATAGTAGGAGATTCTCTTAGTAGGTTTAACATCCTTGTACCTTGGTACACATTCATAGATATGGATAGGGAAGAATTCATAGGGACACAAGTTGTCACTCTTGGAAAAACCCCTGCCTTTAATCTTGGAGAGAGGGGTATGAAAGAAGAATAAGGAGATACTGAAGGAACAGAGGAAGAAGAGGAGATGGATGCAGAAGTAGAACACACAGAACCCCTAGAAATAAAGGAAGTAAAAGAGGAGGAAGAGAAATATGAAAAATGAGAAGGAGATGAAAAGGAGGGGGAAGAGTAAGAGAAAGAAAAGGAAGGAAAGACAAGAGAGGAAGAGTTATTAGACCCCATGATGAGCATTGAAATCTCTCCCCAACAGATCAACCTATCACTTGGAACCTCAGAAAAAGAAGTGGCTGCAGCTTTAGCCACTCTAAGCACACCAGTGAAGGTAAAGAGGAAAATACGTATCCCCATGTACTTCAGGACCAGGAGAGTGCCAGGGTGAATCAAGGGACACCCTAGACTCCAACCAAAATCATAATAACGATTAAAGAGTCACCTTAGAAGAAAGGCAAAATAAGCCTCGAATAGGGAAAAATTCAAGAGGTCACCTCACCCGAGAAGAAACTTGTGACCTATATGAGGAGATATTATTCAAGGATAACATCCATTAAACAAGTACCAACCCCCATAGACCTTTAATAAGTAGAAAAGAAGGGGCAGCAAGCAAAGGAGGGTTTTCTATAGGAAAAACATAGTTCGCTACAGGAAACTCTGTCAGTGCTACATGAAACTCCAAACGTGTCACAAAAAGAGCAGAAGGTCATGGGGGAGGGAGATAAGGTACCCTTGGAAGGGCAGGAGGCCCAAGATGTTGGAAAAGAGTCACAAATTGAAGGGCATGATGTTAAAGGGAAGGAAGAGGAAGAACCAAAAGAGGAGCCCGCCTCTCCAAAATCTGTTCCAAAAGACATATCAACAGTTACACATCCTATCTAACAACCAAATCTAAGATCCTACTAAAATTTCAATGAAGGAGGAATTTTGATCCCTCAAAAGATCTCAGTTCCCCTATTTTATCAGCTAGAGCAAGAGACAACACACACACATCACTGGATTCAAATTTCCAAAACAAAGGGTGTGCAAGATGTAGCGATCATCAAATAAAAATTCACTGATATGGGAAGGGATTTGGCTGATGTTAGACTCAGGGAAGCAATGTTAAAAGAGAATCTACAAGAAACACAAGCATAATTTTCAAGGTTACAAAGCCAACTGTAGCAGAAGGACAAGTAGATTTCCACCATGGCATATTTGTGCATGGAGGAAATACAACACAAATATCCTTAAAACTGTTATGCCATTTACCTGAAGGAAAAATGGCTGCAGTTTCAAATCAAAACACTGATTCCTATGGATCATTACCTTCCAAAATTGCAGGAAGTTTATTGAATTTTGTAATTAGTCCAGCATAACAGATAAGGCCAAGTTGGCAGAATTTTATATGCATAATATTATCTTGACTGATCTAAACATTTGGGATCCTAACCCTTGGATGTGGGATATGCAGTTGGCACTAGCCTCTTGCATGAAAAATGAGGAGGAAAGGGCAGAGGAGGTAAAAAGGGTGATGAGACTAGAAGGAAACGAGTCTCCCCGTATCAGGGTAGAACTATTCAGCCCTAGAGGGGTTATTAATAATCACCTAATGATAGAAAATGATGCAAGCCTTGTAGATAAATACCTCAACACCAAAGCATAAGCCATTTCACACTTTGATGACATTTCTAGACTATTGGGAGAGGAATGTGTAATTCCAAGTTAGAGGATATGGAATGGCCTCCCCTTTAGCCTTAGAAACATGGAGTATCATACTCCAGAAAGATTGAGAAATTCCCTATAAAGGGAACCTTTGTACAAGAGGGATATGCAGACAATGAAGATCCAATGGATTGCCTTGAAACTCAGTCCACCTTTGCTGGTAGGTCTGGGTGAAGGAAAATACCTAACTGAAGAAAACAGAGAATGGGAGGAGGAAAAAAAGAATTTTGGATTCTACCCCCCTAAGGGGACTCCTTCACTGATTCCTTGGGATGTCAGAGAAGCCACTAAGGCACTAAAAGAGATAAATAAAGAGGAATAAGTTGCTAAGAGGATGAGAAATTATTTGGTAGGGGGGTGATGATGAGCACCATCATTAGGTACATTTTAAGGGGTTAATTGTCACATTTTTATCCTTATTAGTCTCTCTTTCTCACATTTAATTGCATTATAGTCATATGTTTCTTAGTGTATATGGTGTATTTAGGGTTTTCATACTTTGAATGCCTAATGTGGTTTAAATGTAGGAAAATCAAGAGAATATGGAATTTTTTCTGAAGAATGCACAATCAGGGCTTGGAGTAGACAACTAGGAGTGATTGTAGGGGGTTGACCACCTCCCTAACTCCTAAAAGTAGCCAAGAAATCCTCTATATTCTCCTCCAATAGCTCGAAATCAAAGGCAACCAAGCAAGTGGAATATCAAGTGGAGCCAAGCTCCACTTCTCCCTTCTTCCAAGGAGAAAAATCACCTAGTGTTAGTATGAATCCGTTGTCGAAGTGTACGAAAAAGGACCACTTTAGCTACGCATAACTAATAGCCCTAACAACAAAAGTGGCTGCCAATATCTTCAGATCTGCGGTTAGTTGAACAAGAAAAGAGCTGCAAAAACCAGATCTATGCATGGAAAGACATTAAGCAATAAAAACAAGGGTTTGCTCCATATACCAATAGACAAGACAAGAACAATTTTTAAAATAATTTTTGTATTAATTGGGCACCTGGGAGGAAAACAAGAAGGCGTATCCAATTCTCCTCAGTGGGATGGGTTCTTGGAAGTCCTCAGCACTTCAGATCTAAGATTTCTCTCTCTTGTTGGTGCAGAAAACCCAATGCAAAGAAAAGAGCTCAATGGGAGCTCACACAGCAAATAATGGAAAAATGTGACCAAGTGTATAGATCCAGAGTGATCTAATAGGCAACAAAAGGTGAAGAATGGTAGGAAAAACCCTCCCATTTATAACAAAATATTGGGTCATTCTAGATCTTGGTGCATGATTAAAATAATGTTAACCAAATCTAGATCCACCTTTTATGGAATATTTTATTATATTTGTTGGAGGGAAAAAGTATTTGACTTGGTCAAATCCCTTTATTTGTCAAAAATAAATAAATAAATGATTTATTTATCTTTTTAAGGAAGTGGTTGAAAGATAATTAAATAAATAATGATTTATTTAATTATTTGTGGGTGATTTGGTCATATTTAACAAGGAATATTATCTAAATAAGATTAAATAATTATTCCTAGAAAATAATAAGATAAATAAGGTTTATCTAATTAATTTCTTTGTTTTTGGGTTAAACATGACTAGGAATAATAATTAAATTATGGTTTAATAAATTATTCCATGAGGAAAATTAAACAAAATGGGTTTGTTTAATATTTCCTTTTGGGGTTTCCTGTTTTGACCATAAACAACCTAATAAATGTGGTTTATTAAGTTATTTTACATAGTGAAAGCAATTTTACTTAGGGTAAAATTGGTCTTACATGGTGTACTTGGGTCCATCTAATGATAATAGGTTAGATGACCAAAAAGTGGTGTAACAGATTGCCCCCCAGCGTGCGAGTGTCAGGAGCAAATCGTATGACCGAAGTACGTTGTAAGAACTCAATCACCCGACAACAAAAGGGAAGTCAGAGAGAGAAATGAAAGGTAGATAGTGTGCTGAAGAACTAGACCCTGAGGAGACGAGACTCGCAGGTGCAACAAGTCTCTTTTTATGAGAGGGTACCTGTGCTGAAGGCGGCGGGGGAGGCATACCTATGCCCGCCGAGACAAAGTACAAAAGAATAGTGTGTCCAGTAAACAAGGGACCGAACCATAAAGTACAGCCGGCATAATCATTTTCCAGATAAAAATACAATGAGGAATCCCACATACATGCTGTGCCTGGGATAACAGCCAGGACTGATACAAATAATATCTGAGTACATGAGATATAAGTACAACCCAAATGCCCCCTGTAAATGGGGAAGGGCTCACAAAATTTGACTGCTACATGCAAATCAAAGAGGCGCTGCAAGTGGCTAAGGCCAACATCATCAAATATCTGGAGCTGCATCGAAGGCTGCAAGGAGGAGGTCATCCGGGCATGTGGGGGGCTACCTACAGGGCCGCCCCGTCATGAGGGTTGAGACATCTCACACACACCCAGGAATCATCAAGAGCTGCTGTTGTATCACTGAACCATCAATTATACGGATCTCGATCATGCGGAAAGGAGCTGGAGTGGAGAAACAATCAAGTCAAAGGGAAATGAGAGATCCCTTTGCCTGATCCGAGGCACCGAACAAGAGTGGAAGATGGAACCAAGGTACACCGCCCTCTAGACCTGGCTTCTGGAATGAAGGAGCTGATGTCGACAGAAGGAGGTCCGCCATAGGTGAGACAATGAGAGATCCTCAACTAAGGCATGAGAGAAAATAGTAGAGCGACGGACAGACTAACACTAATGATGATAGTGAAATGGAAGGGACTGAGTGGTGAATGGACGACTTCCCTTGTTAGAGCATAAAGGGCATGAATGACATGGCAGCGACTGACACGATAGCATAAGGGATAGGGGACAGTGGGACTGAAGGTCATAATGTGCGACACAAGAGAGAGACCAAGCAATGAAGGATGGAGGGCTATAGCGGGGTACAAAGGGACTCGGGATAGACTCCATGAATGTGATGATGACTCAACTTGGATGCTCTAAACAAGGGTGACTTGATGGTGCTGCCACACAGTAAAGGTCCCAATGGGGGACCATGAAACATGAGTATAAGATGGTATCTCATGACGAAAATCGACACGAACAAAGACAAGTATGGAGGCAAAGTGGTGCCCCAAGTACAAGTGTTGTAAGTGAGGAAATCTGATTTTGGGGGGAGGTGAAGTGACCCTTCTTGGACAAATGTCCCGGTGAAGTATCAAGTCACAAAAAACTAACAGAGACCCATTTTAGGGCTCAGTGAGAGCTTTCCAATGGTGCAGACGGTTTGTCAAACGGGGCTACGGTATGGTTGCAGCAATCGAAAGAAGAAACAGGGGTTCTCTTTTAATAAGGAAGTTTTCCCTCCAAATTCACTCATTTGCTATTGTTGCTGTTGTGAATGTAGAGAGGAGAGAAGGCCCTAAATCTTGTGGTGAGCGTAGCGGAAAAAATGACCGTTGGAATCGATATCTGTCAGTTGCAGGTAAGAGGCCTAACCTTACTCTTTCATTTTGATGGATTGAAAGTTCAGTTTAGGGCCCAAAATATCAGAAACAGTCCCTCCTTCATCTCTACGGCCGAGTCGCACTTTTTGGGCCAAAAAGTGCGACCTGGGAAGCAGGTTTCAGGGCAAAAAATGCGACCTGTCCCAGAATTGGGCAGAAAACTGCGACCTGGGAGATGAAGGGGTTTTAGTGCTGTTTTATGGCTGAGAGTTGGGTTTTTGTGTTTGGTTATGGTATCTGACCATAGGCCGACAAAGATGATGTTTTGTATGTGTATGGAAGATTTGCCTGCTAACTGGAGAGGAGAGAGGATTAGCAGACACAAGGCAGATCCTCGGTGCGCATCGTGGTGTCCGTCGGGGTGTTGGCTGTGGTTTGGGGTTCTAAAAGTTTTTGGAGAACTCATGAGAAAGCAGAGAGCCTTTGTTGGCTCTGAGCTATTAGTTATTGGGATCCTCGCAGCATGAGGTTCTAGAAAAGTAGGCCAAGGATCGAACTGACAGTCTAGGATGTGTATTTCCTGACGGGTCTCCCGCCACTGGGGATGGTGGGAAACACGCAACCAGTATTACCACGGGGGGGGGGGGGGGCATATCATGGAGTTTGTGGAGTGACATTGTCGACCGGGTCTCCAAGTCAAGGGGACTCGGATACCGATCGGGGACCTAGAGAGATTAGAGACCCGTGCAGTGGCCGCAGCAGTGCTGCGTATCCTGGGCAACCAGGCGCTCCATCACATCACTAGGGGGCAGATGATGATTGTGGAGAGTGTGTTGAGTGGGACCTACTATGGGTGGGCCCAAATGATGCTGGTGTCGCTAAAGCGACAGTTGTCGCTCTGAAAGCGGCAAGTGAACCACGATTGCTCGTATGGGACTTTATTGTGTGCCTTCTTCTTTGAGAAGATCCCGACCTTACGACCTCGTGTACAGCTCCCAGATGGGGGCCCGAGAGAGCCCAGGATGCGCCGGTGGGGGCGGCTACTGTGTAGAGGAGGAGGAGGGGTGGTCGGGCGAGTGTTTCGACCTGAGTTCTTTGCCCATTGGGATCAGATGCCGTTATACATAGACGACTATCCCTATAGTGGGATGAGTTATTGTGGCGATCCGGACCTACCACTTCCGCCTGGTCGAGTATGGGGGCCCGATGGTAAGTGATAAGTAACTATTCTTGTATGGGCATGTTAAAGTTATTGAATAGTAGATATGGTACTGATTCATGTACTTTTGGTATGCAAATATAGCTCCGGTAAAACCGGCCGGATATATGGGACGCCCGGCAGCCTCTGGAGCTGCAGGGCCGAGTGGGTCGAGAGCAGCGCACAATGAGGATGCGGCCGCCCTTCTGGAGGACATCCGCCGTAGATGCGAGACGTTACTGACCGGAGTTTCAGAGCACGGGTGGCAAGACTTAGACGACCAGTATGTGGAGGCATGCATTGGTCTTCCCTCGGAATGGTGAGGTGTCATGCGGCGTATGGCAATGGCCGGTCAAGGCATACGTGATCTACGGGCTGCAGGGGTAGAGCCATTGGCTCGGGATCCGCCAGATAGTGATTAGGTGTGGGGCATGTGGTGCCCCCTAGTGTGTATGTAGGGGCAGGTGGTGCCCCCATTTTTGGGTTTTTTGTAACATGCTATGGGCATGTCATATGTATTAGAGTAGATGGACTCTAAACACATGTTTTGCGACACATATTATGGATATGCATCGTTTTTAATGATTATAAATGTTATTGTCTTGTATGAAATGCGTGTGATAAATTCCAATCTAGAACATGGTTTGCAATACTATCTACATAGTGATTATGTTCTCGAGGTACATGGTTGAAAGTTATGGTTTCAAATGCACGTATCAAGAGTTTCACTTGTAAATAACGTCTAAACAGCACAGGGTTATGCACACGATAAACACCATTTAGTTGCATGACAAGAAGTAGGGAATCCAAACGAACGTGCAGATGGAGGATGCGATGGAAGAGGGCATCGACTAAGAGACCACGCACTGCATCATATTCAGCCTGATTGTTGGTGGCAGAACCAATGCAGACCCCGTTGGAGAGAACAAGGGCATGCAAGGGGGTGAATATGGCCCAACCTGCCGAGGCTAGATTCCGGGAGTAACGACTTGCACCATCGGCATAACCGATAAAGGGTGTGGACGGGGGGTCCTGCGGAATGGTGTTACAAGACAGCAAATGAGGGGAGGAGAGACAATGATGGCAGCATGAGTGGACAGAAGACATCGAGCGGAAACTGCGGGAGGGAGTGCAAGGAGCAGAATGACTATGACTCATATACAAACTAGAGGGTGGTATATGAGGGCTATTGGAAGTATGGTGAGGACTCAGGCTGCGGAGGTCAACAGAGAGATGGGTGGAGTGATCTCGTGTATGGGTAGAAAAGAGGTGGTCAGGCGAAACAATAGGGGAGGATGTAGGGGGACTAGGCTCTGAGTGTCTCGCAGAGGAGGATAGGTAAAGAATGGTTGTGGTAGACTCCGTCATCTGAACATCAGGGGGGGGAATCTCGATGGGGGCGGGGGGATCCTCAGGCTGGCCCGAAGCATACTGCACGAGTATGGGAGAGGCGGATTGATTCTGTTCAACCTCATACTCTCGGACTACCTCTGAAGAGGCGCGGTAATGCGTCAGGTGAGGACAATGGTGGGAGTAATGGCCATGAACACCGCACAAAGCATAGGGTTTGTTGGTGTGGAGAGTCTTGGGGTTCTCGGTTACGGACGAAGAAGGAAGGGAGGTTTCAGGGACCGTAGATTCAGGGAACACGACTTTAACCATGGGTTGGATACGGGGCAACTCGGGACAAGCATGGGTGGCATGACCGGCGACATCACACAAGGCACAAGGCTTTACGGGCGGAGGAGGGGCTCGGTCAGTCGTGGTGGTCTTGTCTTTGGGTGCCCCCTTGCGAGCTTTGCCTTTCTTCCCGGGAGTCGTCACGACAGGAGAAGGGTCTTTTGGAGGTGCTGGGGGTACAGTGGCAACGGAGGAAGCGAGGGGGACCGGTTGAACCGGTGTCAAAGCCATGTAGGGTTTGGGGTGACCAGGAGGGGTAGCTTCCAGAGGATCAAGGTACCAGACCGGTATGCCCAAGGTCAGGTTAGGGAGAGAGAGGGTGGCCATGATGGGGACAGAATATACTCCAGGAGAGGGAGCCAGGAAAGGTATCTGCCCAGCAGGATAATGACCAGGAGGGACGACTCTGAGATGGTTAAGGCATGGGGGAACCGATCCAGGAGGATAAAGGGGTTCAGGGATACTAACTGTAGGGGGAGGGCCAGAAGGAGGAGGTCCGGCTGGCTGAGAGGAATGGCTAGGAGCGGGTTGCGGAGGGCGAGGGGGAGGTTGTTGACTAGCCGAAGTAGGCCGCTTAAGGGAAGCCTGAGACGATTGCATCATGCAAACATTCGATAAGCTGGGATCAGTGATAGGAGGGGGGAGACCAGGAAAAGTTCCAAGCAGGGAGGAATCTTTGTAAACGCCGGGGGAGACACTGGTCAAGGAATCGACGGTTTGCTTGTTGGCTACAGAAGAGATGATCGTCTCAGGTGAGGTCTGAGATTTTGGCTCATGATATGTCAATTGGTCAATGGTGACTATCTTTCCATTATGGGGGAAAGACATCTTGCGGAAAACCGCGGATGGGACAGCAGACATAGCATAGGTGTAGCTTCGCCCCAATAGAATGTTGTAGTCTAGCGGGGCGTCTATGACTTCGACGTCAATGCAAACAGTCTTACCGGCGAGGGTGATAGGACAATTAGGAAACAGGCCAATGGGATGGGAGGCATGGCCGTCCCACGCTCGAAGGGTGATCGTGGAAGGGGCCAACTCAGGGGATCCGAGTTGCTTCCAAACTGAAGCATACATCACGCAGGTGGATGCCCCCTCATCAATTATACACCGGGAAACATTGGTGTTCCGGATTTTGACTGGGATTTGGAAGGCGACGGAAGGAGGAAGAGGAGGATGGTCCGATTGAGTGGCGTAGAAAACAATCATTTGGTCATCAGCAGGATCTACAGCGCCCACGGAAAATAGTAGAGCCTTCTTTTGGGAAGGGCACGACTGGAGGAGTTCCAGTGTGGAAATGGCAGCAGGAGATTGCGCCAAATCATCTACTATGCTATACGAATGAGCAGCTTGACCGGAAGCAGCGTTTCGACGAAATGGTCCCTTAGGAATCTTGGTATGAACCTCAACTTTGGGTTGAGGGATATGCAAGGGGCCACTAGGTGTCGAAAGAGGCTCTGTAGAACCTGAAGAAGGAGGCTTGGGGGCAGACTGAGCAGGAGGCTTGGGGTACTAGCGAGACCGAGTTTGAAGGTGGAGGTCGACGGTTGGGGATGGATCAGAGGTCATCATGAGGATCTGGTAATCGGAGGAACCAGAAATGGAGGGTGGAGTGGAGACCCGCCCGTCAGGTGGTTGGGTAGCCATGAATCCTTGCTGAGGGAAAGGATCAATAAACACAGTTGGTTGAGTAGTGGCCACATTAGGGGGAGCGTGAGGGGAGGCATGTTTTCCGCACAATGTGGCTTGAGACTCCCACATCTGCCGCATCTGTGGTAAAAGGGGACAATCGTGGGTGTAATGACCGTAAACACTGCAACACGAACAAGGCTTGTTGGTACGAAGAGGCCTGTCCGGCTTGGGCTGAGTGCCCTGTTGCTGGTTAGAAGTGTTAGGGTCAAAACCTTGAGGATTGGGTCCACGAGTACCAGGGGCAGATTGATTTGGATTGCCTCTCTGCCTTCTTTGAGAAGAAGGGGGATTAGTCGCACCCTGCTGTGCAAATACTTGCCCTGGAGGGGGCTGTAGGTGCTGTTGCTGGGGTTGAGGAGGCAAGGGAGGTGGAAGCGCATATGCTGGAGGAGCTGGCATACTAGGCTGCGGATAAGGGTAATGGTTAGGTTGGGAAACATTGAGGTAAGCAGGAGGTTGGGAAAAAGGAGGAGGCATGCCGTATCCTGGGTACATGCTACCGGGAGGGGGAAGAGTGCTAGAGGTGCTGGCCCCTCCGGGAGGGAGACCGTAGCCCATAGGAGGGTGAGCATACGGATGGGAAAGGGCTCCAACGATACCGTCGGCGGAATGAGATGCCCCCAGGGCATTAGCGCCACCGGGCCTGGGGAGGTCAGGAAGGACGGTATAAACATAACCAGACTGGGTGTAGATTAGGCCATATTTCAAGGCTATTTGGAGGGCGGCTTCTTCGATTTGAGGGAAATGGGAGGCGGCATCTTTGCCGATGGGAGCTAGGAGAGAGCGAAGGAACCAGTCCATATAGATCCGATCTTCGAAGGGGGGAGCTCAACATAAGCTGCGTCTACGTCGCCATTCCTGAACATGGGTGGAAAGGTGGGTCGAAGATGTTTACTTAAAGGAAGTCAAGAGCTCCGTGCCGGTATCGTATCGGAGAGGGAGCTGGAAGTAAGATAAAAAGGCTTGGGAAATGGTCGCAAAGGTGGTATGGAAAGAGGTGGCTTGGTCAACATACCATTTAGAAGCTTCGCCGGTAAGCGTGCGTTGGAACAAACGAAGACGGATGGAGTCATCGGTAATGGAATTGGAGGAACACCACATGTGGAAAGATGGGACATGATTGGTTGGATCTTCTCCAGCAAGGCCTTCAAACTTAGGGATGTCGGAGGGGAGCTTGGTTGGCATAGCAGGCCAACCAACATCGTGGCGGATAGGGTCATTGATCAACTGATTGAAATCGGGGAGGCTGAGGCCTGCAATGTACGGCAGTAAGGGTATGGCCGAGGTAGTTCCTGTGGCGGTTCCGCTAGTAGTGGTTCCGGCATTAGGGCCTGGAGCACCGCTAACGTTAGGCCCTGGACCAGACATAGTGAAGGTGACAGGGGGAGAACCAGGAGGAGAGGGAGAACCCAATGACTCAGAAGAGGAGTCGGAGTGCGGACTCGGAGGAGGAGCGCGAGCGACGGCGGCGGGACGGAGCAGGTCGATCAACCAGAAACTGAGGGTAAAGGCCAAGAAGTCTCCGGGAACGGCGCCTTGGGGGCGCAATGATGACAGGAAGAAGGAAACCGACAAGGGCAGAAAGGGACAGAATCAAGGAAGGTCAAGGGCAGATAAGGTGCGGTGACAATTGATTTTAGAGTCTTTGCCAGGCGGTGTTAACCAGGCGCTTCTTCACTTAGGGTCAGTGTGTGGCGTGTGTTAATTTTAATTTTTAAACCCTTTCCGTTTTGAGAGCAAGAAAAAAGTGTGTTGCGTAACTGAAAATAGATCTGTAGAGAACAGTATGTAATGCTGAAATAACAGAAAATTAACAGCTACAATTGCATCTATCTAACCCAAGAAGGCGGGTCCCTCAAAACTAATCTAAAAAAGGGCAAAAATCTAGTCAAAACACACTGAAAAAGAGGCCAATAGATCTAGGGTCAAAAGGGACAGGGATCTAAAGGAGAAAGCTGCTGAAAAGAGGTGCAGGTCACAGCCAAGAGACAGAGGCAAGGTGGCTGGAAAAAGGGAGGAAATCAGCAAAAAACGGAAGGGGCAAGGAGGAGGCCCTAAAAGTAGATCCAAACAAATCTTCAGGAGGTGATTTGAGAGGTAGAAGAGCTGATTAAAAGGGATTTGAAAAGGAGGTAACAGATCTGGAAAAGGGGAGGCTGAAACTCTGAAAAATCAAACACCTGAAGCAGCTAAAACTCTTCCACCAAAAGTGGGAGGAGTCTTGAAGCCCTAGGGCTGGTTATAGATGAGCAAAGAGATCAGGAGCAGTGTGACAGTGAGGCAGGCTGGCTCCCCCAATGACAAAGGAAAACCCGAAGAATTAGAAAAGCAGTGAAAAATTGGCGAGGTCACGGGTTCTAGCTTTTGTTTTCGGTGCGAATTCGTAGAAAAAGTTTGAAAATTTTAATAGCACGGAGGTCAGTGCGGGTTATGGGCCAAAAGTGCGACCCCCCGCTCGATTGTCTCGGCGACGGATTTTCGAGAAGGATTCTTAGTCTCGGTTGAGGCCCAGTGCCTTAAACACATACTGATAGGGCCGAAACACACGGAAGTTAAAAATTTTAATGTTTAGGGTTTTATGTGAGAAAAACAACATAAAAATAGGAAAAAATAAGCATTTGAAAAAGAAACCTAGGGTCGGGAAATGGAAATTTTAATATACGAGAATATAGAAAAAACGACGGCGGTCGTAATTTAAAACCATATTGGAGTCGCCATTTGTTAGTATGAATCGTTGTCGAAGTGTACGAAAAAGGATACATAGTTAAGCATAACTAATAGCCCTAACAACAAAAGTGGCTGCAATATCTTGGAATACGTAGTTGGATTGAACAAGAAAAGAGGCGCAGAAACTTGAATCTATGCATGGAAAGACGTGCTTGATAAAAACAAGGGTTTGCTCCATATACCAATAGACAAGACAAGAACGATTTTTAAAATAATTTTTGTATTAATAGGGCACACAGGAGGAAAAAAAGAAGGCGTATCAATTCTCCTCGGTGGGATGGGTTCTTGGAAGTGTTGAAAATGCGGCAAGATGATGGAGCTTAGTGAAATGAAGTCGCCTTCACTAAGTGGGCCCATGAAATGGAGATTTTGGCGCAAAGTCTATTTTTGCAGAGCATGTCTATTTTTAGACATATGGGCATGGTCGAGAGTTGCGATTATGTTATTCTTGGAGTATTGGTCATGTTGGTAAAAATAGATGGATCTCTATTTTTAGACATATGGAGTCGAAGTATTTTTAATTTACTGTCCTAAAAATAGGGAAGTCAAATATTATTTACCCATAATAATATTTGGACTCTAAACAGTTTACTCTCTGGAGCACTTCGGTTCGAGCTACGGTAACCATGCATCTGACAGGAGATTACGCTATTCCTAGGGGTTTGGTGAGCTCATGCATGGTTGACTTGAGTTAGGACTTCGATTAGCGAAGTTTGGTGGAGTTGTGTTCGGTTTAACTTAGTTGAACTAGTTGAGATTAGTTTAACTAGCTAATCAACTAGTAATGAGTGGAGTGAATTAAATATTATTTAATTCACTAATTATTAACTCATTATTCAACTCAAGAACACATCGGTTCACTACGGTGCATGGAAAGTTCGGTGGAGACAGTGAGGTAGATGAAAGGGTTGAGATAGCTATCGGTTGTGACATCGGTTGTGCATGAGATTTGCACACCACACTTGGAGAATTGCCCATGATGCGATGTAAATCCAAGGAGATTTGAACCTTGGATCTCTCATTAGACCATCCTTGATTGCGCAATAGAGGGCGAGACAATTAGTGGATGTGTTTTGAACATGTGACTTGTTCAAAACCAAGCTAGTTTATTGTGTAACTTCATGAGATAGTGCGAGTACTGTGAGGGTATTGTCTTGAGTTTGTTATGTTTTCTCCATTATAATATACACAATAGTTTGTGGGGTTTCAGCTAAGCTTTCCCCCATACATCTTGTGTAATGTGTGTGATGTTTTGATGATCTTTTGATCACATACCGCTTGTTTTATTTCCGCATGTGTGATGATCTGAGTGGAAGAGATTATGTGTTGCATATGAATTCAAATTGATATGTGATTAGGATAATATCGGTGGATAAATAACATTATTCAGAAAATTTCTACATGGTATCAGAGCTATTGAAGCAGAGATTGATCATCATAGTGATTACAAACTTATTTCGGTGAAATGATGCATCACCGGGCCGGGTAGCCTCACGGATCCATCCCTTTCCTTTGAAAGGTGATATATCCAGTCATTCTGCCAGTCGATCTACTGTACTTAGAAATAATTTTTCTCCACGAGTCAAGAGCGTTGAGCTTTGAGCTTGGAATTCGAATTTTGCGAAATGATTTTGTTTTCTTAGTCTTAGGAGTTGAAAATGTCTTTCAACGGTTTGCGACTCGAATATGCTCTTGAAACCAATTCGAATTATGTTGCATGGAAGGATCGCACTGGAGCGATTATCGGAAAATGGCTGAAGAGTTCTGAATGCAGATGTCCAGCCCACTGATCTGCTAAAAATCGAAGCTTGGAAAAAGAAGATGGCGAAATAATGAAGGATTCTGATTTGGAGGCATCAATGATCATATTGTATCTAGCACATGTGTTGAGTCTCAGTGCATCTTTTCCATACACTTTTCTATACCTTTTTCACTCTTTGAACCTCCCAAGTTGTCAATATCATTGTATATTTAATTGCAAAAGAGCATCTAACATGGTTTTTAACTACTCTTTTTGTGTCTATTTGTTGTTGAATTTTGTTCATCTGGTAGGAATCTTGCCACTTTCACGAAATTTCTTTTACTTTCAACGGCTATTTTGTGAAACTCTATGTTACGGGTGTACGGGAGAAATGGGCTACATGAACGTCGGCTTGATGTGGACATGGTTATTGTCCTATTGGTTCGAGCAAACTCATCTAAAGAAACCGCGGTCAAGGCGTCCACATGGAAGTCAACCATAGAGTCTTACGGCGACGGGACTGTTCCGTGTCATGTAAAGGTTCATATGGCCGTTTCGGAGACTGCAGGAGGACAAGTCGACATCTGTACATGGCTCCATAGTCGAATTCAAGCATCACTTCTCATAGATTTACTTTCCAACACGGCCATGATCCTAGATCAGTGGACGTAATGGTCTACGTGTTCTCCACCGACATAAACTTTAGGAATTATTTATGTTTCTCTTGTTATATATAACGTTTGCATACGCATATAGAGTTAGTCTTGGTTAGTCTCTGTTATCTTTTATTAATTACGCTCTGCAGCAGCCAATGTAGTTCACTATTTGCCTTAGATGCCGTAATACTACCATACTGATTATGAGCGCATTTTAATATAAAGAAGACTCTATTTTCCAACTTAATTCGTACTTGAAGATCGTTGCCAAAGGTGATTATGAAATTTTGCTCAACTAAGGTTTGTGCATTAGTGTATAGTTCTTATTTCATTTCTTTAAAGCTCATTGTGCCGCCAATCCATTCACATGTTTATACAACGCATTTCCATGATACATATGCTTCATTTGTTGTTTATAAACTTTCATTCTTTCTATTTCACTTCGTCTTTCATGTTTTATGTTGTTAATCAACGATCGGTGCTCTTATTTCGGGTTATAGATAGGCGGCCAGGGCATTTTCATAGCTTTTTGACTAATGACATGGAATTAACATTGTTAAATTTTGCTAATGTGTTTTTTTCTTAGTTTAATTTGTTTAATTTCGATCTTGCTTTGTTTTAATTCGGTTTTTTCATTTTGTAGGTAGTTAAATTTAGATATATTAAAGCACTCATAGCATCTTGATTTATAGAAATACAGTGAAGGCAGTGGTGAGTTGTATTATGAAATGTGTAGTTTAGTATTAGTTTCCTTTAAATTTAGATATATTAAGCTATCCTGTATGTGTTGTATCAGCTCTATATTGTTGATGGTGAGGATTGGCACTATGAAATGTGTAGTTTAATTATTAGTTTCATTTCTACAAATTTGGTCCTAATTAAACTATAACATCTTAGTTTATAAAACCACTAATTTGGGTAGTGGTGAGGATTGTATTATGAAATGTGTAGTTTGGTATTAGTTATTACTGCAATTCAGATATATTAAATTGTGCATGACATCTTCAGTTACCTCCAGAAAGCCAAATTTGGACTAATGGTGAGGATTGAATTATGAATGTATGGTTTGATATTAGTTTACTTTACGCAAGTTAGATATCAGTTACTCAAGTTGTTTATGGTTACTTCCGAAAATCATAGGTTGGACTAATGATGAGGAATTGAAGACAAGGTGATGTAAAATCAATTGGGTACTATTGTAGCTTTTGGATTTCTTTCAGCATAATTTATTTTGTGTTTAGGCAGCTGACAAGAATATTTTTGGTTTCATGCTCACTAGTTCAGCATTTTGATTCATTGTTATGACATCTTTCATTTGTAATATATTTTAAAACTTCTTATAGTTTTGTCATTGTAATTTTCATTCCTTCTTTAATTTCAAGTTGGTAAATCATTATAGAGGATATCATTTCCTTGAACAAACATAACCACACTTGTTTTCATTTTAGAATTTCCATTTCCTCTTGAAAACCAAAAACGACAAAAAGTTAGGAATAGGGTTATCACATATAGTGCGCCGCATATCAACTTCTGAAATCCAGATTGAAAAATTAAATGCGGCAATTTGGTTGCTAAATTATTAACCATTTCAGCGCGTTAAATGTACTAATTGTATTTCTTACACAAATCTACAAGAAACTTGATAACTTCTTGAAGTATGCTCTCCTCTTGCACTTAGTGTGATCTGGAGGATGAGAAAAGAGAGTTGGTTTAGTAATTTATTAAGTATGCTCTTCTTTAGAGTGATACGGAAGATCGAGAAGAGAAATTATTAGCCCAACTTTTTTAAAAATATAAAAATGACATGCATAGAGCAAGAGATTCTAGGGGAAGGTTTATAGCTAAAAACCAGAGTTCTATTTTCACAAATCCATCTTCTTCAAGGCATAGACCAGTTACGCCATCACCCTAGCCTTAAATTTTTGGAACTCAAGGCTTGAGGAGGCGAGATTAGGATTCTTCTATACCATCTACTAAATCCCATTTAGAAAACAAAGAGACTCTCTCTCATCCTCCCTTGGTAGAAGAACTAGAGGACACTAAGGACTCTGAAACTGCTCATGGCGAGAGGAGGTAATAGATGGAGGTAGAGGTAAGGAGTAGAAGAGGAGGAAACAATAATGGAGCAACAATGGTGAAGGAAATAATGGTAGAAATAGGGAAGGAGACAACTTGTTTGGATTCCCTATAGTTGATGAGGAAACTCATGCAACGATAGAAAAAATATCTCACCATGTCTGTCCTCCCTAGCACATGGATTGCGAAGTGAGGATCCTGAAACATTTACGTTTGAGTTTGAAGTTGTGTGCCGAACCTATGACTATATGGAAGACTCTCAAAAACTCAAGCTGACCACCCTCAACTTTGAAGGGATGTTTGCTTTGAAATGGTTCATGGGATTAGCCACTCAATCTATTAGGACTTGGAATGATATGAAACAAACATTTTTGGATGAATATTTGGACTATTTTTATGCCCACCAATCACAAGGATGAGGTATTCAAAATGATGCAAAAAGAAGATGAGAAAATTTGGAAGACTTACTTGAAGATTTCAATACAACTTGAAAAGAGCAAAGATGAGCAACTTAGATGATGAAACAGCAGCCATAATATTAAAATCCATTAGAGATGAATGGATAGATATTTTAAACATGATGGGGACGGAGACATTTCTCAACTCCCACTTCGTGACATAGCAGAACTATGTGTCCATCTCTCGAGGAAAAATCTAAAACGGAAAAGGGCCTAGGGATCCTTCTCTTATTAGGGCTAATAAATCTGCAAAAGTTGGATCGATGCAAGTAGGGCAGAGATTGGTAACATGCTTGATGAGTTCAGCCAGTATCTTAGGGAGCCTTGAACAACTAGACACCCTTAAAAATCAGAAACAAGCGAGAAAGCGAGAAACGGTCTTTAGCCATCTTTTGTACGAAATGTAGGAAGAAACATGCTTTAAGGGAATGTCCCTTGGATGCAAAAGTTGTAGAAACATGTATGATTTTCTCATAGAATCATGAGATCAAGGATTGTCCTTCAATTCCTGACTCAAAGTATTTGTCTTTCAAGAAGACCCAAATTCGAGTAGAATCTCTATGTTTTATTGCAAGGAGACCTTGTGAGGACAACAAACTCAAGGGTTTAACAACCCTATGAACACCAAACCCCACCAAGTTGGAATCCTTGGCAACAGCCTTGGCCCCAACATCAAAATTCATAGCAAATACAGGTACAAGGGATGCAAAATCCTTATGGAATTTGCTCAATTTTATCAATATCCTCCATCTTTCAAAATCAACAAGCTCCACAACTTCCAAACCCAAACCCACAACTTTCATTGCCATTTCCACAACCAAAAACCTTCTCAACAAAAATCCAAATCCTCAACTCATGCTTCACACCAAAAAAAGACAAATCAACTTCCGGCTCGGCCATTGCCAAATCCTAACAATAAGAATCCTCGAGAATACTTACATGGTAGAAGGACGACAATTTCCCTACCTATATGATTGTTCCTCTCAACGTCTTTAACTCGAATCGCTGGTAGAGTTTTAGAAAAAACCTTCTATAGATATTCAAGAGCAAGATACCTCTGAGGAGGACTCTCTTCAAGTCAATAAAAGATTTCACAGGAAAGATCTCTTCAAAATCCAAGCATGCAAAAAAGAAAAAGAAAAGTTAACACCCACAACTCCTATAGTTGAGCAACCCTTATCTTCATCTACACCTCCTTTCACGAAAGACTACAAATTGACAAGGGGGTGGATCTTGTTGCCTAACTATGACTTTAGATGAATTGAAGAATGTTTGTATCAAGATTCCCTTGTTACAAGCCATTCGAGAAATTCCTATTCTGTAAAAACAATAAAGGAGTTGAGTTTCAAAGACCCGAAGAAACTAAGACACAAGAATCCTGGTAGGAAAGATTGCAGATATTATGATGGGAAAAAATTACCATGCGGAAGTATGTAGATCCGGGAAGTCCCGGTGTCAAGACACATATAAATGGGATAGAAATTCCAAACACATTGATTGACTTAGAAATTTTGCTATCAACATTATGAGTAGAACGGACTGCGGACAGCTAAAACTTCCGCCTTCTTTTACACCTACTTTACGCAACTTGCGAGATAGATCAAATTATTAAACCGGATGGTGTATTAGAAGATATTTCGATCTCCTTATATTCTTGGGAATATCAGGTAGATTTTATGATTTTGACTCCCAAGAGTAATCTAGGAGGAACTTACCCATCTTAGGAAGACCTTGGCTAGCCATAATTTGATGCTTTTATTAGTTGTAGATTTGGGGACATGTACATTTCTAATGGTAATTCGACAAAGAAATTCAATTTGTATCCTCGAGAAATAGAGCAATCACGAAGTAGGAGACAATGAATGGGTTGATGATGAGGACACTATACAACCTGTCTTTACCATTTACGAAATCGGTGAGGATAGTCAAATTACGAACACATTAGAAAATTTTGAGACATCTTCGAATATGACCCCACACAATTTCGGTTAGATACGACATAGAATATTTATCATCGAGACAAATGTCTCTTTACTCTATGGAAGAATTTGGTAGTTCTACTATTGAGATTTTTCAGGGAAAAACATTGAATATCAACAAGCATTTGGAAAATTCACAACAAGAAGAACTAACCAAAATCTTGCAAAAAAATTCTACTACATTTGCATGGAGTATACTGACATGAAAGGTATTGATCCTACGAACTTGCATCTATCACATCTATATTGAGGAAAACGATAGACCAATCGAGACAAAGCCTCAAAGAAGGATGAATCCAAATCTTAGGGAGATAGTGAAAGAAGAGCTCCAAAAACTTCTCAATGTAAACTTCATTTTATCCAATTTGAGATAGCCGATGGGTTTCTCCTTTGGTTATAGTACCTAAAAATAATGGTAAATGGAGGGTATGCATGATTACGGGGAATTGAACAAAGAAAATTTGAAGGATCACTTTCCTTTGCCTTTTTATCAATCGGGTATTAGACACATTTAAACGGGTAAAAAGTACTTTTCATTTTTGGATGGTTTTAGTGGCTATAATCAAGTCGGAGTAGCACACGAAGATCAAGATAAGACCACATTTACTTGTCCATGGGGAACTTTTTGCCTCTGGTACTTCCTTTTGGGTTATGTAATGCACACCAACATTCCAAAAAACTGATACTAGGAATTTTTTCTGATCTAATCCATGATTGTGTAGAAGTTTATATGGATGATTTTACGGTTTATGGTAATTCATTTGAAGAGGCATTAATTTGGAAAAAGTTCTTATAAGATGTAAGAAAGCAAACCTTTTCATTAAGCCATGAAAAAATGCTTTATGATGTTTACGGAAAGTTGTTTGGAATATATTTTAGGAGATGGGATTAAGGTTGATAGATCAAAAGTTGAAGTCATCTCCAAATTGCCTATTCAAATTGTGAAAGAGATGTTAGAAGTTTTCTAGGATTTCTTGGTTACTATAGAAGATTTATGAAAACTTCACTAAAATTGCATCTCCACTCTTCAAATTATTTACAAAGACTATGAATTCAAATGGGATCTGATTGTCAATCAGCTTTTGAAACTTTGAAAACAAGAATATACGAAGCACCTATCTTGAGAGGACCAAATTGGAAACTCCTTTTCATATTTCTACGGATGCTTCGAATCTGACTCTAGGAGTTGTGTTGGGTGAAAAAGATTTAGTTCCTTATGCCATTTATTATACCGATAAAATTTGACTCCCACGAGTTGAACTATCTTGTGGCTTGAAAAAAAGAAGTTTTTAGAGCATTGTTCATGAAATTATTAAGTTTAGACATTACATAACGGTATGAAACTTTTATTCATACGACCGTGCAACGATTAGATATTTGATGAACAAGCATTGCACTAATGAGAGTGACAAGATGGCTCTTACTTTTGCAAGAATTCAATATTCTTGTGTTGGATAGAACCAGGAAAACAAAATACGATGTTGATTTCTTGTCACAAGTTGAGAATACTAAATAAGATTCTCATGGGGATAAGTTTCACGATGAATAATTGTTGGTAACTACTAAAAACTCCTTGGTATGCATATATTGCTAACTATTTAGTTCTGAAGCTACCTTCACATTTATTTCAAGTGAAAAAACGAAAAATTATTCGGGAGAGTTCAAAAATATTCATGGATTTCTAAAAAATTGTTTAAAACGAGGCTAGATCTTGTGATCGGAAGATGTGTCGGGGAAAGGATGAAATCTTTGATATTCTTAAGGCATGTCATGATGAACCATGCGGCGGACACTTTGCGGGGAAAAAAGGACAGCCTATAAAATCCTCTCTTTAGGATATTATTAGCCTTCCCTCTTCAAGATGCAAAACAATATGTCAAGGTGTGACGGCTGCCAAAGTAGGGAAACCTACCCTTTTCAGGTAATTCCATTGCAACCACGGTACTCATTGAACCCTTTGAAAAATGGGCTTTAGATTTCATTGGACCTATTAATCCACCATCCAAGCAAAGAAGTATATATTGGTTTATATTTGATTATGTTTACTAAATGGGTAGAAGCCAAAGCATTAGTATCACCTTTCTTGAAAATTCGATTGTTCATTTTCTTTATGAGGATATTTTTACTCGCTTTGGTGTTCCAAGAGAAATTGTGACGAGATCGGGGAGCCAATTCACATCAATTTGGTGGAGAAGTTGATGGAAGAATACAAAAATCCAACACGAATATCTACTCCTTACCATCTGTGAAAATGGTCAAAGTGGAGTCCACAAACAAAGTTCTTGAAAGTATCATCACCAAAGACGTTAAATACACATAGAAGAGGTGGGCGAAGAGCTTCACGAAGCCTTGTGGGCCCTCTGAGAGACTACATGGAGAAATACAACGAGGACATTCTCCTATGAACTTGTTTATGGGAAAGTCTTGCTCCCCGTAGGTTCAAGTCAAGACCTTCAAGATGTGCGGTTGATTGGGGATGGACTTATCGAGAAGCCAAAGCATAGAATGGAGCAATTGAATGAAATTTAGATGAGATCAGACGAGAAACAATTTAAAACTAATCTAGTTCAATATCAAAGAGCTAAATGGCATGACAAGTACATCAAAAGAGAAAAAGTTTCAAGAAGGAGATTGGGCATTGTTATTTGATTCAAGTTTAAAGATTTCAAGGAAAATTCAGACTCATTGGCTTGGGCCATATGAGATTAATGAATCTTTAGCAATGGAGCGGTAAGAATCAAGACCATTGATGAGTTTCAAACTCCTATTGTGAATGGCCATAGATTAAAAGTTTATCATAAGCCACTCTCAAAGAGGATTTTTGTCAAAATGTTTCAAAGAAAGTTAAGTTTACTTGTCAGTGTACAGTACGAAGAATTCTTCTTCTCCACCGGCTTAACTTTTTTGTTCTTTTTCGGTTAAAAAAATAAAATAAAATATTGGTATAAGCACGAAAACCAATCAGCGATTAGCTGATCTTATCTGAAAATATAAGTGAAAATCAGGAACACGACACTCTATATTTTTTAAAAAAATATCTCTTTCATTTCACAAATTTGTGACCATTCACTCCATTCCATTCCACTTCATTCCATTTCATTTCATACATCTCTCCATTCCACTTCATTTTACCCATTTCATTCCATTTCATCAATAAATCTTTTTCACTGACCATTTCCATCGTCATTTGTCATCTGTTCATCTCCATTCATCAGTAGTTGTGTCGGTTTAAAAGTGACATACGTTTCATGGTGACTCCACGATTTAAAAGCGACGAGAGCGAGATTAAAGCGGCTACAACTACGTTTTCAAAAGAATGTATAGTCAGATGTTATTTCCATAATCATGAAATAAAATGCGGAGTGAGATCAAAAATGAAGACATGGAGCATTCAAGACACCAATAAAGAGCAACTAGTTGAAGACAGGAAAAGGCAAAGATTCCAAGGTATGAATAAAATTTATTCAAATAGCATTGAAAAACACATTTTTATATAGTTACGAACCATGAGCTCCATCCATTATGTGCAATGATTATATTGACAATTCCGTAACCTCTCCACGATCTCCATATTACCCTTTCGCATTCATTCTCAAACGGTTCCATCATTAAACCCCCGATCTTCACTCATGTTCAATATCCCTTAGGTGACAATGAGACGTATTTGATTTGACCACGGACTCTTATAGGCATAAATCCATAGCATTTGAAACGTGCTCATATTTATTGTGCGGCCACCAAAATTCAAACGACGCCGGATGTGTTATACTCTGTTAATCTCTGTCGTGTCTATACAGGTATACGAAACCCCACTCTGTTACTTGTCTCACTCCATTTCGTTCATTGTGCTCATTCCCATTCTCCGATATTTTACCCACAGTCATTGCGCTTATCTCTTTATTGCATTCAACCGTTCTATTTCCATTTGAACCCTCACGCAGGCAAATTTGAAAGACGAAGAAAAAAAATGGGTAAATTGCTAAAACAGTAGGAAGGACCTAAGTTTATGGAGGATATCCGCAAGTAAAGGATATATTGAAGAAAGAAAATTGTTCACGGTTTTATCCCGAAATTTAGAGTTATCACCAAAGAAGTCACGAAGGCATTCACAGGTGGATTTGATGGCTTGGAAGCGAGGGTGGAGACCTTAAGTTTGCGGTCAATGAAGCATCTATAGCAACGTACTTGAACTTCTTCAAGAGGGTGAGCATTGGTTTAAAAATAACATCAGTGATGAAGCATGGAGAACAATCTTACAAAACCAAGGTATGGACATCGCTGACACCAAAGAGGAATTCCTGTGCATGCATTGAAAGAGAATAGGGCTACTTTCTTTGCTAGTTGTTCGAAATTCATTACATGTGAAGGCCGTTTTGGGTCCATGTATATGTACCATACCGGATTCTTGATGAATTCTCTAGATAATCAAACTCTCAATCTCCCATATTTTCTATTCAATAGTTTGAAGAAAATGTCCGTGGTAATTTAGAAACATTTAGGAGACAGAACCCCATCTATATCACCACGGCCTTGTAAAAATTTTGATTGAAAAAGGAGTTAAAGGAAAAGAAAAGACACATGGGCAATTTACGGTTGAAATTTCTTTGAGAACCTCGAAATTCACGAGAAGGTAGCACAACAAGAAGAAGTAGGAGAAAAAGAACAATTGATAGAAATTCAAAATAACCTACTACTACAATTGAAAGAGCCGATAGGAAGAGAGATTGTGAAAGAGGAAGAAGAAAAGATCAAGGAGTAGAAGCGATAATACCAAAGAGAGAAAAATTATTGAGGCTATACATAAAAACTCCTTCTTCTGAAGAAGAAGATAATCAAGTGTTATCTGAAAGATTAGTTTATCTTCCAAACGATCCTCTATGGCCAAGAAGACGGAGAAAGGAAAACAGGATAGTGCACCACGGCGTGTGAGAAGAAAGAGCGAGACTTAAGGGGGAAATTGAGGAAAACGCAAATGAAGGGTCCTCATTTCATTGACTTGGGAGAGGAAACATTTGAACGGTCCCAGTTGACCATAGTCCATCTCGGTCGATTCGTGAACTGGTTCATTCATTCCCGATCGAAATTGAACATACTCCATCCACATTCTCGGCAAGATGTTGATGTGAGCCCTTCTCGGCCAGTTTTGAAGATAACTCTCCTTCATGGCATTTTGGGGACATCCCAATAAAAATGACACACGGAAATAGACCCAAACGACGAGGAAGTATATGGCTAATATAGAATCTTTGGAAAGAAATGACTACGGGTCCCGGTAGCACGTCCATTACGGCCTCATACGATGCAAGGGATGATTTAGTCCAATCACTAAAAAAGCCGAAATTTTTGAGCTAGAGCTTTTAAATAGGCACATCAAAAATGAAAATGAGACATTGAAAAAGAAACAGAGAACAAGCCCAAGGACAAAATCATCCATGATAATACCATGCTACATGCAGGAATATGGCGAGAGAAAGAAGAACAAGAAATTGAAAAAGTACGGAAGTTGAGCGAGCCTTTGGTTAATATCAAATTTAGGTGCTTAATGAAGAAACCAGGGAGATGTTGGTAGCACCAGGAAAGAGGAGGAGAGGATTGGATGTCTTGTTGAAGTAATAGAGAGCACATGAACTAAGGAAGGAATATCAAATTTTGGTTGCATGAGGACATACAACACCTTCTGATGGGGGTATGTTGAGTCTCAGTGCTGCATCTTTTCCACGCCACATATATACCTTTTTTCACTCACCTGAACCTCCCAAGTTGTCAATATCATTGTATGTTAATTGCAAAAGAGCATCTAACATGGTTTTTAACTATATTTTTGTGTCTGTCTTTGTTTGATTTAGATTTTGTTCATGCGGAAACACGGAGTCTTGCCACTTTAAAACATTTCTTGCCCTTCCCTTTCCCTTTGACTATTTTGTGAAACTCTATATTTACATGTGTCTACGGGAGAAACGAGCCACATGGCGAGTCGGAAACGATGTGGACATGGTTCGTGTCCTATTGGTTTGAGCAAACTCATCTAAAAAGAGTCGCGGTCGAAAGGCGTCCACATGGAAGTCAACCATAGAGTCTTACGGCGACGGGACTGCGTTAGGTGTCATGTAAAATTCCTTATGGCCATTTCGGTTGCGGAGGACAAGTCGACATGTACATGGCTCCATGGTGAATTCAAGCATCCTTCTCATAGATTTACTTGAAAACACGGCCATGATCCTAGATCCGTGGATGTAATGGTCTACGTGTTCTCCACCGGCATAAACTTTAGAATTAGTTATTTTTCTCTTGTTATATATAGTTTGCATACGCATATAGAGTTAGTCTCGGTTAGTCTGTTATCTTTGTAGTGTAACTCGTAATGTAATTACAACGCAACGAATCTTAGTAATACTACCATGCTGATTATGGTACATTTTAATATAAAGACTGTTTTCCAACAATTAGGTAACGATCGTTACTTGAGGCTAGTGTAGAAATTTTGCTCGGCTAAGGTTTTGTGCATTAGTGTATAGTTCTTATTTCATTTCTTTAAAGCTCATTGTGCCATAATCCATTCATGTTTATACAACACATTTTTCATGATACATATGCTTCATTTATGTTTATAAACTTTCATGCTTTCTATTTCACTTAAGTTTGTCTTTCATGTTTTATGTTGTTAATCAACGATCAGTCTCTTGTTTGAGGTTATAGATAGAGCGGCCGGGCATTTTCATAGCTTTTTTGACTAATGACATGGAATTAACATTGTTCTGCTACTAATGTGTTTTTTTCTTAGTTTTACATTTAATTCCAGTCTTGCTTTATTTAATTGATTTTGTTCATTTGCTTGATGGTTAAATTTAGATATATTAAAAGCTTGCTCATAGCATCTTCGGTTACTTACTCCCAGAAAGCCCACCAATTTGTGTTGATGGTGAGGGATTGTATTATGAAATGTGTAGTTTAGTATTAGTTTCCTTTACGCAAATTTAGATATATTAAAGGGTTTGCTCATAAGCATCTTGATTCTCAAAGCCATAGGTTTGGACTGATAGTGAGAGTTATTATGAAATGTGTAGTTTAGTATTAGTTTCCTTTTAAATTTAGATATATTAAGCTGCTCATAACATCTTCGGTTGCCTCAAAGCCACAACTAGACGTGGTGAGGGATTGTATTATGAAATGTGTAGTTTGGTATTAGTTTTCTTTGCAAATTTAGATATATTAAATTGTGCATGACATCTTGATTACCTCAATACCAATTTGGAATGATGGTGAGGATTGAATTATGAATGTATGGTTTTGATATTAGTTTACTTTAAAGTTAGATATACGGTTACTCAAGTTGTTTATGGTTACTTCCGAAAATCATAGGTTGGATAATGATGAGGGATCGGAAGACAAGTTGATGTAAATTATTTAGATTTACTTTATTGTAGCTTTGGATTTCTTTGACATAATTTATTTTGTGTTTAAACTGACAGCAAGAATAGTTTGGTTTCATGCTCACTAGTTCTTGTTTGATTCATTAGGCTAGCGGCATCTTTTCATTCCCAATGACATATTTTCATTTTCCTTTCAAGAAGTTTTGTCATTGTAATTTTCAAATTCCTTTTTAATTTCAAGTTGGTAAATCATTATAGGATATCATTTCCTTGAACAAACATAACCACACTTGTTTTCATTTTTAGAATTTCCATTTCATCTTAGAAAAACCAAAAACGACAAAAAAGTTAAGAAATAGGTTATCTTGCATATAGTGCGCACTTCATCAGCTTACGAATCCCGGATTGACAAATTAAATGCAGCAATTTAGGACACACTAAATTGACCAAACAGCATGGAAAAGCTCCTCCATATTTAATGTGGAAAGCTTTGACGGATCTATTCCAGAGTAAGAGCGACCAAAGGAAGAGCTGACTCAAAGATAAATAGAAACATCAAGATGGAGAAAGGCGACAATATCGCCAAGTACCTCACGAAGTTCACTCAATGTAGATATGAGAGCTGGGAAGTGTGGGGGTGGTATCGAAGATGAGGACATGGTCGACTGGCTCTCCCTTGGTCTTGCAGAAGGCTTGGCATTCATATCAAGATAGTGTCGATGGTCGGGAGAAGTTGCCAGGGATGGGGCTGTAACTGGGCGGATCTCATGCGGAGGAGATAGGAGGACTACCGAGGACGGATCTTCATCAAAGAGGAGGCGATGAAGGTAACGCTTTGGCTGCCAAAGAAAAGAAGGGGAAGGAGGGTAAGAAAAACTTCTCATTCGGTGCAAAGGGCAAGAAGTAGGATATGGCGAAAGTGAAGTGTTTTCAGCACCTTCATGATCACGGACATTATGCCACCAATTGTATCCAGAAGAAGAAGAAAAACAAGCAAGCGGGAAGATCTACGCGGATGGAAACGCTAGCTTCGCAGTTCGAGCTTGACACCGCGATCGCATGCTTGGTTTCAAGTGTGATGGGATCAGTGTGGTTCTTGGACGGTGGTGCGTCATTTCACATGACGGGAGATCAAGATTTGTTCCCGGTCCGGAGACAAAGATACGGGCGTGCACATTGAGATGGGCGATGATGGTAGATCTGATGCGGCGGGTATCGGTACCATAACTAGGAGGGAATGCAGTAAACCCTTCGTGTTGAAGGATGTCATGCATGTACCTGGATTGAAGAAGAACTTGATCTCTGTGGCGATGTTGGAAGATAAGAGGGTATGATGTAGTCTTCGGCGAAGAGAAAGGCTTTCTTGCGCGGTAAGACTGCGGAAAATTTAGAAAAATAGGGGATTGAACGGGGTATACATCGGTTACAGAAGTAGATGGCCTGCTTAACAATGGCATACAAGAGCGCGGGGAGAAGTGAGTGAGCCGGGATGATGAGGGCGAGCGTAGCCTGGGAAGTTGACCACCTTCACCATGGAGCTTTGAAGATGCGCAGCAGAGATTTCTCTTGCAGGCTTCCTAAGGGCACTCTTGCACGGTCGGATCGGTGCAAGGGGTGTACTTCAAGGAAGTATGTGAAAACCACCTTTCACGAGAAGGATAGTCGCGCCATGGCCCGATCCTTGAGAGTTCACATAGACGTGTGGTCCTTTCTCGGTTGCTTCGACTGACAAAGCACCAAGTACTACGTGATCTTTGTTGATGATTTCTCTTGAAGAGGATCTTGGATCTTCTTCATGGGAAGAAGAGGAAATACATTCACGAAGTTACGCTGAGTTTAAGACGCGGTGAGGAAGGATTCGGGGAAGAAGGTGATTGCTCTTAGGAAGCGACGATGAACATTGAATTCATCACAAATTTGCATTCAAATAGCACTGCCGCCTGAGAAGGGATTCGGAGGAAGCTCCGCAGCACCTCACCAACCCACGAGCGAACGGGGTGGTTGAGCGGAAGAACGGGAATGATTGTGGGTCTTTTGCATGGGCGATGTTGCATGATCGGGGCCTACCCCTTCACTTGTGGGGCTGAGGCATGCAATACAATAGTGTATGTGCGGAACCATTGTCCTCACAAAGTTCTTGGCATGAGTACACCGGAGGAGAGCATTACTACAGTAGAGACACGACATTTCTCATTTGAGAATTTTTGGTTCACTGTCTACATGCATGTGATGAAGGATGCAGAGAAAGAGAGGGCGGATCCTGCGGCCCGAGGTTGGAATATTTGTGGGGTACAACGATACACCTCACAACTATCGGGTGTATTTGTCGGACGGTCGCAAGGCTTGTTGTGCGGCGCGGGATATCAAGTTTCGGGAGGAGAAAGCCATACGTGTTCGCTTGAGGAGGGAGTTACACTTTGCATGCGGATGAGAGGCTGTTAGTTCCCCAGGAGGAGCTTCCGGATGTGGATCAGCCACAAGAGGAAGTTCGGGAAGGTGGAAGAAACCATGCGGCACCAGCCATCGAGAGGGCGCAAGCACTCACGAAGGCGAGCGAGCGGCTCAGATGCGAAGGTTGCAGGACCACCTACAACACAGTAGCAGAACAAAGGCGATCACCGGATCGGTACAACGGATGCATGGCTCTTGTGAGTCAATGTGTCATGACGAGCCATCCTCTTTTGAGGAAGTTGTGGAGGAACCCGCATGGGTAGATGCCTTGATAGAAGAATATGATTCGATCGTCGAAACGATGCATGGGAGATTGTCCCAAGGCCCGGAGGAAATCGGTGGTGGGTTCGCGATGGATCTAGAGTGAAGCGGGCGGGCAGCGGGGTGTGGAGAAGTACAAGGCGAGATTTGTCGCCGTGGCTTCTCACGGATCGGGGATCGATTATGAGGAAGACCTTTACTTTGTCGCAAGGTATATGCTTCCATACGGACGATCCGCAGCATATACTAGCGCGATGGGATGGCACATCCATCGGATGGATGTGAAGGCTTGCGTTCCTCATGAGAGTCATTAAGGAGGAAGTGTACATAGAGCAGCACGAAGGTTTCAAGATCTTCAATAGTGAGTCGCATGTGTGCCAACTCAAGATATGCTTGTATGGGCTGAAGCAAGCACCTCGTGCTTGGTACCTGAGATTGAAAACGGTTATTTCACCGGGCTTGGATTTTTCCAAGAGTGAGGCGGATCCTAACACATGCCGGGTGTGGTGGAGGGAAGGCTGGCGATCATTTAATGCTGTATGTAGATGATACGATTTTGACGGGTGATGAAATTTGTTGATACTTTCATGCAAGGAGGACCTTGCTAGAGAGTTCGAGATAGAAGGACTTGGGCCTCCTTCATTATTTCTGGGATTGGAGATTTGGCGGCGCGGTGGAGGGCTTGTTTGTTTCTCGGAACAAGTATGCTCGGGAGATACAGGAAGTTCAACATGCAAGGCTGCAAACTGTTGCTGCTCTCTTCTGGTGGTTGGAGGAAGGAGGATGCTACTTCGGAAGGTAGTGGATGCCTTGTCTATCGACGGTTGGGTGGTCGCTGATGTCAGGGTCAATGCAAGGTAGATATATGCTATGTTGTTAACCGGATTTCGCAAGCTATGGTTAAGCCTACCAAGCTCTTACGGAAGGCGAACAAGCATGTATTGCATTATATTAGTGGCATCGGGATATGGTCTATGGTACGGACGGGAGGATGGAGCAAAGCTTTCGGCTTCAGCGATGCGGTGGGCGAGGCCCAACGAGCCGGAAGAGCACATCGAAGGAGTTTTCAGCATTGGGTCGACGGCGGTTTCCTGGTATAAGCGGGAAGCTGAGATCCGTGGCACTCGGTTCGAGCGGAGAGCAGTACATGGCGGCTAGCTTGGGCGCATGCGAGGCTATTTGGATGAGGAAGATCCTCGTTGGATTGTTCGGGTTGCATTTGGAGCCTATAGTGATTTCTTGTGATAACTTGAGTTGCATTAAACTCTCGGCTAATCCCGTGTTGCTGATAGATCCAAACACATCGACATTAGGTACCATCATATCGAGATTGTCATTGAGAATCATGATGCTTTCATATGTTCCCACGGAGGATCGGGATGCCGACATCTTGACGAGGCGCTCACCGGGAGCAGGGTCGAGATTCCACGGAGGCGGGATAGGGGTTGTAGATAATCCATATCTTGCGCTGAGGAGAGTGTTGAAAATACGTGACAAGATGATGGAGCTTAGTGGAAATGAAGTCGCCTTCACTAGAAAAATTGGGCAAGAGTAGACAATTTTTTGTGTCATGTTTTGGTGTCTATTTTTAGACATATGGAGCATGGTCCGGGGATTGCAGTATGTTATTCTTGGAGTATTGGTCATGTTAGTAAAAATAGATGGATCTCTATTTTTAGACATATAGGTCGAAGTCTATTTTTAGGCACTTTATCCTAAAAATAGGAAGTCAAATATTATTATTTACCCTTAATAATATTTGGACTCTAAACTTGAGTTTACTCTCTTGGAGCACTTCAGTTCGAGCTACGAAGTGGCTCATGCATCTGATAAGAGGAATTACACTATTCCTAGGGTTTGGTAGACTCATGCATGGTTGACTTTCGTTAGGACTTGAGTGGCGAAGTTTGGTGGAGTTGATGAGGTTGGTGGAGTTGTGTTAGGTTTAACTTAGTTGAACTAGTTGAGATTAGTTTAACTAGCTAATCAACTAGTAATGAGTGGAGTGAATTAAATATTGCTGGTCACTAATTATTAACTCATTATTCAATTCAAGAACACATCGGTTCACTACGGTGCATGGACGAGTTCGGTGGAGACCGATTGAAAGAGGTAGATGAAAGGGTTGAGATAGCTATCGGTTGTGACATCGGTTGTGCATGAGATTTACCACACTTGGAGGAATTTCCATGATGATTAGCATTTTTGTAAAGCCAAGGAGATTCGAACCTTGGATCTCTCATTAGACTTGACCTTGATTGCGCAATAGAGGCGGGCAATTAGTGGATGTGTTTTGAACTTTGTGACTTGTTCAAAACCAAGCTGGTTTGTGTGTAACTTCTTGAGATAGTACGAGTACTTGTGAAAGTGTTAATGTGAGTTTGTTACATGTTTTCTCCATTATAATATACACAATAGTACAGGTTTTAGTTTATAGCTTTCCCCATACATGTTTTGTGTAATGTGTGATGTTTTGATGATCTTTTGATCGCATGTTTAGCTTGTTTTATTTCCGCATGTGTGATGATCGAGTGGAAGAGATTATGTGTTGCATATGAATTCGAATTGATATGTGATCAGGATAATCTCGGTGGATAAATAACATTATTCAGCAAATTTCTACAGGAAGTCCTCAGCACTTCAGATCTAAGATTTCTCTCTCTTGTTGGTGCAGAAAACCCAATGCAAAGAAAAACTCCAATGGGAGACGGCAAATGATGGAAAAATGTGACCAAGTGTATAGATCAGTGATCTAATAGGCAACAAAAGGTGAAGAATGGTGGAAAAACCCTCCTATTTATAACAAAATATTGGGTCATTGTAGATCTTGGTACTGTGATTAAAATAATGTTAACCAAATCTAGATCCACCTTTATGGAATATTTTATTATATTTGTTGGAGAGGAAAAAATTGACCTGTAGTTAAATCCCTTTATTTATCAAAAATAAATAAATAAATGATTTTATTTATCTTTTTAAGAGACGGTTAGAGATAATCAAATAAATAATTATTTATTTAATTATTTGTGGGTGATTTAGTCATATTTAACGGGAATATTATCTAAATAAGATTAAATAATTATTCTAATAATACACAGATAAATAAAGGTTTATCTAATTAATTTCTTTGTTTTTGGGTTAAACATGACTAGGAATAATAATTAAATTATGGTTTAATTAATTATTCCATGAGAGAAAATTAAACAAAATGGGTTTGTTTAATATTTCCTTTTGGGTTTCATTTGTTTTGACCATAAACAACCTAATAAATGTGGTTTATTAAGTTATTTTACATAGTGAAAGCAATTTTACTTAGGGTAAAATTGGTCTTACATGGTGTACTTGGGTCCATCTAATGATAATAGGTTAGATGACCAAAAAATGGTGTAACACCTAGTTTTTAGGGAGTTGTTGGTATCTACCCTTTAGGATGAATAGGGCAAAGCAAGAGCTCATTAGGATTTGATTTTTGGGGATAGATAAAGCACTCTTAGCTCCTGTAATATAAATTTTTGACTTTAATATGCTATGTTACAGAATTGGTTATGAAATAAAATGAGTATTCAGTTTCTTCTTCGCTGCATTAGTTTCAGGGAGCTGAGCTTGTGGGTTAGGGCCCAACCCATTAGCCTCAGTCTCTCTTATGTATTTTTTCTTACCTTTTATGCTGTTATAGTTAGTTTGCCTACATTTCATATTTTTATAGTTGTGTTGCTTGCATTTCATGTTGCTATCATTAGTATTTACCTTTTGTGTTGCAGTAGCATAGAAAACTCTAAAACTGTGTGTTAAAGCCTCCCTCTCTCACCTCTTCCATAAGGGTTTGAGGAGGGTAGATCCTCACCACAGACCCAAATTTTCTTTTAGTTTATGATTTCTTGGAAAATTTAGATAGGTTTCTTTGTTTATCATGAACATGTTGTAGATGTAGAGTTAGTTTTCTATTTTAAGTGCATAGGTAGGTTTGCTTAAATTTAGCTCATCTTTTCCACCATTTTTATAATATATTTTTCAATTATAACTTCATGAACATGTATTTTTCTTGCAAGTTTGAGTAGATCAACAGAGGAGGACTCCACCAACATCATTAGCTTCAATTTCCACCCCTCATCAGCCAACCTCCAACTAAATCAACTTCAACCCTATTTTTGGACATCTCCACCAAAACACCGAGAGCCACCTTGGAGGTGTAAGACAAGCTTTAAGATAATTTCTGAGCTTGGCCAAAGGGTTGGCTACCTTCCATCCACCTAGATCCACCTTAATTTCACCTCTCCTACCCCTTTCCTCACCATTTCAAGCCTCAAACTACTCTCGTCCTGTTTCCTGTAGCGTTTCAGGGCATCCTGTAGCACTACAGGAAATCCTATAGCTGATCCCACGGCAGCTCAGTCAACCACTTCTTTGGCCCAAAACATCTCTTTCGCCTCATCTAGACCTAACACAACCTCCAAGACACCTTCAGCTCTAAAACCATGAGCCCAAGACCCTCTTAGGTCACCATAACGCTTCCTTATTTTGCTGCAAAACAGAGTTATTTACAAGCATAGTTCGGTCATTGATAGATTCATTGTTAAGAACAATAGTAAAGGATGAGGTAGATAGATTTAAATTAGTCATTTGGTTTGACATGTTTGCCTAGATTAGTTTCCCTTTCTACAATTTCAGTTCAACAATTTACATCTTGAATGCCACTTGGTTTAACTTTTTTTCTTGCATTTGGTTAAGTGTATATTTCCTTTCTTGAAAATAGCTATATGAGTCTTTATGATATAGAATAGTTTCTTGTCTTGTTGATAGAGTAATGGTCATGAGTTATTTTTAGTCTTAGTTTTCATTCAGAAGTGTGACAGACTTCATATCATAGTAGTAACCCTTGTTGTAGCACCCCATTGTAGAACTGAGAAGAGGATGGCATGAGTAGAATGAATATGTTATGTATATATCACTGTCACCTCCAATTTTGTAGAACCTCGGGTTGATAAAGTAAAGTAGAGTAGCCTCTAGGAGTTGCAACACTCTTGGTGCAATACTAGGACTCACCAGCGGCTACATGCCACTGAACTACGTTACAATGAAGCTCAAGGTCCTTTTTATTATTCAAAAACATGGAAAAACCTTAAACATCCAAAAATATAACCCTAGGAGATGATGTGACAAAAATATGGGCCCCGTTTAGGTAAATTATTACATCAACTTCCAAGGGACGTAACTTTGGCATACGATCTTCGTTTTACGTTTACAATACCTCGTTAGAAATATCTGCCTGAGGAGTACAAATTTTGAGTACCAACATTGGTCCTATATTTCCCAAAAAAACTTCTTTTAGGGCCTCAAAATGGCTCCAGAAGTTCAGGACCCAAAAAACTGCCAAAAATAGTAAATTGTGCTACAATTAAGGAAATTGAAAAATTGAAAGAAACAATGGTGGGGCCCCAAGTGGAATAGGCAGGTGGCCACCAATATCTAGCTGGATCAAGGGGAGTGGAGGAATGAAGAGAGAGAGAGAGGGGGGGAAGAGGAGCGAGAGAGGTAGATAAGGGTAAGAGAGGGAGAGGGAGACAAAGATGGAGGTGGGAGAGAGAGAGGGAGAGAGAGAGAGAGAGAGAGAGAGAGAGAGAGAGATGGGGGAGGAGAGAGGGAGGTAGGAATGAAAGGGAGAGAGAGGAAGGATGATATATATGCCTTAAGAGAGAGGAGGAGAGAGGGAGGGATAGAGAGATGGAGTTGGAAGGGGAGAGAGGGAGGGAAGAATAAATAGATAGAGAGGCACATTCTATAGCCTTATATATGAGAAAGGGAGAGAGAGAGGAAGGATGATAGATATTACTTGAGAGAGAGGAAGAGAGAGCATTTATGATGGTGATGTTGGTCAATTAAATAAAAAAGTGAAAACATATATTCAAGCTGATTGTGCAACAATTGTGTAAGTTCATTGTGTGGAAGCTTCCACACAATGATTGCTTCGATAGGCACATTCTACAACCTAGTATGTTGTGTAATGTTGTTCGTCCGTGATCAAAATAATATTTAATGTTGGATCATAAAAAATGTAAATAATTGTATAATTAAAAATGAAATGTTGGCTCATAAAAACATCAAATAATTGTATAAATAAAAAATAAACAACTAAAAATCTATTAACCCAACACAGTTCGATCATTATTATTCACATTTGCTATAATTGTGTTCGCTGAGTTGCTGGGTTTGTTGGATTTTTTTTCACTGAGTTTCTCGCTTTTTGTTCTCTATTCTCTGTGTGTTATTCACGCTCTGCAATTATAAGTATGTTATCTACACTCTGTTGGAAACAAGAAATTGTAATATATATAAAAAAACAAACAAATTGATATAAATAATTTCGATGTCAATTTGACTAAAATAAAAAATTAATACCAAAATCATGCTTTCTAGTTTTAAATCCACTCTCATATCACTGAAAATATGTGAATACATATAGGTTGGTTTGGATACAAATGAGTTTGATGAGTTATAAGAACTATTATAATAAACCTCGACCACTACATTTACAATGATTCTACGTGTAGATATAATTTTTATGTGCAACCAATATTTGCCTCATTAAACAATTTTTTGTATCTATATTTTCACATGAATCCTCATCAACCTCATCCTATATTAGTTTATGTTTCTGGGCATTAATATTAAATCACAAGTATAATAAAAAATAAAAATCGTTTCCAATATGAGAGGGAGTGATAAGGGATAGATGGAGAGAGAGTGTGTATGTTTAGGGGTGAGATAAAGAGACATATAAGGAGAGATGGAGACAAGGGGGGAGAGAAGGAGAGAGAAGGAGAAAGGGAGGGATATAGTAACACAGTTGGAGAGAGAGGGAGACTGATAGGGGAAGAGAGAGGATTGGAGGGAAGAGAGAGAGAGAGAGAGAGAGAGAGAGAGAGAGAGGATTTATGATGGTGATGTTGGTCAATTAAATCAACAAATGATAAATATATATTAAATTTCATTGTGCGGAAATCCTGTAAGTTCATTGTGTGGAAGCTTCCACACAATGATTGTGACGAGAGGCACATTATACATCCCAGTATGATGTGTAATGTTGTCCATCTATGATCAAAATAATATTTAATGTCGGCTCATAAAAAATTTAAATAATTGTATAAATAAAAATTTAATGTCGGCTTAGAAAAAAATTTAAATAATTATATAAATAAAAAATAAAAATTACAAATCTATTAACCCAACACAGTTTGATCATTATTATTCACATTCGCTAGATTTATGTGTGCTGAGTTTCTAGGTTCATTGGATTTTTTCACTGAGTTGCTCGCTTTATGTTCTCCATTCTCTGCATGTTCTTCCTGCTATGCACTTATAAGTAATTTCACTACACTTCGTAGGAAACAAGAAATTGTAATAGATAAGAAAAATAAACAAATTGATATAAATAATTTCGATTTCAATTTGATTAAAATAAAAAAATAATACCAAAATTGTGCTTTTCTGTTCTAAATCCACTCCCATGTCACTAACAATATGTGAATACATATAGTTTGGTTTGCATAAAAATGAGTTTTTTAAGTTAGAATAACTATTTTAGTAAACCTTGACCACTACGGTTTACCATGATTCTACGTGTAGATATAATATGTATGTGCAACCAGCGTTAAACTCATTAAAAAAAATTATGTATCTGTATTTTCACATGAATTCTCATCAACCTCGTCTTGTATTAATTTATGTTTCTGGGAATTTATATGAAATCACAAGTATAAGCATAAATCAAAATTGTTTCCAATATGAAATATCAACCTCTTGTGCTAGAGAAACAAGAAATTGTAATATATATATATAAAAAAAACAAATTGATATAAATAATTTCGATTTCAATTTGATTAAAATAAAAAATTAATACCAAAATTGTGCTTTTGTGTTCTAAATCCACTCCCATATCACTGACAATATTTGAATACATATAGTTTGGTTTGGATACAAATGAGTTTGTTGAGTTAGAAGAATTATTCCAGTAAACCTCGGCCACTACGGTTTAGCATGATTCTATGTGTAGATATAATCAGTATGTACAACTAGTGTTTGCCTCATTAAACAATTTTTTGTATCTATATTTTCACATGAATCATTATCAACCTTGTCCTATATGAATTTCTATTTCTGGGCATTAATTTGAAATCACGAGTATAAGAAAAAATCAAAATCGTTTTCCAATATGAGAGGCAATGACAAGGGAGAGATGGAGAGAGAGCGTGTATGTTTAAGGGTGTGATAAAGATACATAGAAGGATAAATGGAGACAAGGGGGAAGAGAAAGAGAGAGAAGGAGAAAGGGAGGGATATAGTAACATAGTTGGAGAGAGAGAGAGAGAGAGAGAGATATGGGGGAAGAGAGAGAGAGAGAGAGAGAGAGAGAGAGAGAGAGAGAGAGAGAGAGAGAGAGGATTTACGATGGTGATTTTGGTCAATTAAATCAACAAGTGATAAACATATATTAAAGTTCATTGTGTGGTAATCGTATAAGTTCATTATGCGAAAGCTTCCATACAATGATTCCACCGAGAGGCGTATTCTACAACCCATTATGATGTGTAATGCTGTATGTACGTGATAAAAATAATATTTAATGTCGGATCATAAAAATTATTAAATAATTGTATAACTAAAAATTTAATTTCGACTCATAAAAAAACCTTAAATATTGTATAAATAAAAAATAAACAATTACAAATCTATTAACCCAATACAGTTCGGTCATTATTATTTACATTTGTTAGATTTGTGTTCGTCGTGTTGCTTGGTTTGTTGGATTTTTTTCGCTGAGTTTCTCGCTTTGTGTGCTATGTTCTCCACGTGTTCTTCATGATCTGAACTTATAAGTAAGTTAGCTACACTCCATAGAAAACAATAAATTGTGATATATAAAAAACAAACAAATTGATATAAATAATTTTGATTTCAATTTGATTAAAATAAAAAATTGATACAAAAATCGTGCTTTCCTATTCTAAATCGACTCCCATATCACTAAAAATATGTGAATACATATAGCTTGGTTTGGATACAAATGAGTTTGTTGAGTTAGAAGAACTATTCCAGTAAACCTTGGCCACTGCGGTTTACCATGATTCTATGTATAGATATAATTAGTATGTGCAACCAATGCTTGCCTAATTAAACAATTTTTTGTATCTATATTTTCACATGAATCCTCATCAACCTCGTCTTGTACTAATTTTTGTTTATGGGAATTAATCTAAAATAGTATAATCATAAATCAAAATAGTTTCCAATATGAGAGGGAGTGACACAGGAGAGATGGAGAGAGAGTGTGTATGTTTAGGGGTGAGATAAAGATACATAGAGGGAGATATGGAAAAAAGTGGGGAGATAAGGAGAGAGAAGGAGAAAGAGAGGGATATAGTAACATAGTTGGAGAGAGATACAGTGATGGGGGAAGAGAGAGGATTGGAGGGAAAAGAGAGAGAGAGAGGGAGAGAGAGGATTTACGATGGTGATGTTGGTCAATTAAATCAACAAGTGATAATTTCATTGTGTGGAAGTTTCCACACAATGATTGGTTGAGAGGCGCATTATAAAACCTAGTATGATGTGTAACATTGTCTTTCTGTGATAAAAACAAACATAGAAGGAGAGAGGAATACAAGGGGGAGGGAAGGAGAGATAAGGAGAATGAGATGGATATAATAACATAGTTGGAGATAGAGAGACAGTAATGTGGGAACAAAGGATTTGAGGGGAGAGAGAGAGAGAGAGAGATGGGGGGGGGAGATAGAGGGAGGTAGGAGAGGAAGGACAAGAGATAGGACTTGAGAGAGAGGAAGAGAGGGATGGGGGAAGAGAGATGATTGTAGGGGAGAAGGGGGGGGGAGATAGAGAGAGAGAGAGAGAGAGAGGTGGATTGAATGGAAAACATATAGAGATAGAGAGAGACGGGGGGAAGATAGAGGGTGGTAGGAAAGGAAGGACAAGAGATAGGACTTGAGAGAGAGGAAGAGAGTGATGGGGGAAGATAGAGGATTGTAGAGAGAGAGAGAGAGAGAGAGAGAGAGAGAGAGAGAGAGAGAGAGAGATGTAGGAGAGGAAGGGAGACAGAGGAAGTATGAGAGAGAGGACTTGGGAGAGAGGAGAGAGGGAGGGATAGAGAGATGGAGTTGGATGGGGAGAGAGGGAGGGAAGAATAAATACATAGAGAGTGAGAAGTGGAGAGACAAGGGAGAGGGAGAAAGAGTGTGTATGTTTGGGGTGAGATAAAGAGAAAAAGAATGAGAGATGGAGAGAAGGGGGGAGAGAAGGAGAGAGAGACATATAGTAACAAAGTTGGAAGGTGGAGAGAGAGAGAGAGAGAGAGAGAGAGAGAGAGAGAGAGAGAGAGGAAGGAAGAGATATGGGATGTGAGAGAGTGGAGAGAGGTAGGGAAAGAGAGGTGGATATGGAGGGGGAGAGAGAGGGAGGAAAGAAGAAAGACATAGAGAGAGAAAGGCGTAGTTAGAGAGAGAGGGAGTGATAAGGAAGATGGAGAGAGAGGGAGAGAGGAAAGCAGGAGGGAAGAGAGATAGAAGCGGGGGAGAGGGAGAGAAGGGGAAGAGGGAGTGAGAGAGGGAGAGGAGGGAGTGATAAATAGATAGATTGAAGAAAGAGAGTGTATTTTTTTTGGGTGATATAGAGAGACAAATGTAGATAGAGATATATATGGAAAGTGAAGAGAAAGAAGATAGAGATGGAGACAGGGAGGGAGGAACAATTAAGAGATTGATAGATATGGAGTCAGAGAGCATGTGTGTTTGGGAGGGTGAGATAGAGAGACAAACAAGGAGAGATGGAGGGATATATATATATATATATATATATATATATATATATATATATATATATATATATATATATATATATATATATATATATGTGTTATGTATATATAGAGGGAAGAATATTTATTGCACTAGATGCATTGATTTCAGTGTAGATGGTGATTTATAATCTTATTTGATTGCTTGCAATAGATGCATTGATTTCAATGTAGATGTTGATTTATAGTTATAATTGATTGGTTTCACTAGATGCATTGATTTCAATGTAGATGATTTCTAATCATGTTTGATTGCTTGCACTAAATGCATTGATTTCATTGTAGATGGTGATTTGTAATCCTATTTGATTACTTGCACTAGATGCATTGATTTCAGTGTAGATGTTGGTTTCTAATCCTATTTTCTTACTTGCACTAGATGCATTGATTTGACTATAGAAGTTTATTTTTAATCATATTTGACTACTTACATTAGATGCATTGATTTCAGTGTTGATGTTGTTTTCTAATCTTATTTGATTGCTTGCATTAGATGCATTTATTTCAATGTATATGTTGATTTTTTATTTGATGTAATTGTATGTATGATGGTACATTAATTTTAAACTGTTTGGATTAATAGCGTGCATTGATTTCAGAGTAAGCACAAAAAAATATTGACAATGTACATTGATTTTTGGGTTATATTAATTCAATCTATTAATATTTGAGAGAAAGAGAGATACATACGTATGATGTTTACTACAAAAAATCGAGTTAAATAATTAAATGGTTTATGATTATGAAAATATGACAAAACTAACAAGGGTGACAATAAGAATAGTAGAAGAAAATATTTTGAGATTGATTACAATGGATACTATTTGCAATTGACTACATTCTTATTATTCACTTTTTCTATCATTCAACACTATTACATTATTACTTTGCATTCAAAATTTTTATTTCATAGTTTTTCATCAAAAAATTTATTAACAATATTTGTCATCTCAACAAACTGAGGTAATTGAAAAAAGTTAAAATTAAAATAACTTGACAAATCTAAGACATATTTAGCATATTTAAAATGGTTATATTAATATTAGATATATTTACATATTATTGATAAAATTAATCCTATGCTCGATAGATTTTCATTGGCCACACACTGACTAAAACGAGCTTAGATCTATCTTAACTCCAGATCTATCAAGTGCTGAGAGGGATCAAATCTCTTGAGGTGCAAACCTTTCCTCAAGTTTTGCACTCAAAAAATAGGTTTGCACCTCAAGATATTTGATCCCTCTAAGAGCTTGATAAATCTAGAGTTAAGAAGGACCTAGGATGGTGTTAGGGATGCTCTTGTTGACATTGGGTAAACACCATTATGATTGGATAGAAAAGTTAAAAGGACTTACCACACATTCTTTTAGGGATGCTCTTGTTGACATTGGGAAAACACCATTGTGATTGGATAGAAAAGTTAAAAAGAATTACCACCCATTCTATTAGCCAAATTTATTATAGATATGTTTCATTTTAACATTTTTTCTACATCATAGTCAAATTAATGAAAATTTAAATGTAAATTATTTTCCCATCCAAACCACTATCCCAAAGGCATACAAGTTAGATAATTTTTGTTAAAAAATTGTGTTAGGGATGCTCATGTTGAAGCTTGTTGACACCATTGTAATTAGAGGGAAAAGTTAAAAATAATTACCATACATTTTATTAGCCAAATTTGTTATTATAAATGTTTCATTTTAATATGTATTAATTAAATTTTGAATTATTCAAATTCTACCTTGTAATCCTTAATAGAAATTTGTTTTTCCATCCAAACTGTTGCACCAAAGCCATACAAATTCAATAATTTTGAAATAAATTGTGCTATGGATTCTCATGTTGAAATTGTGTCAACATCATTGTGATTGGAGGGAAAAGTTTGAAAAACTTACCATACATTTTATTATTAAAAATGTTTCAATTTTAATTTTTTTATTAAAACTTCAATTATTCCTCTAGGCTGGTTAAAAAAAGTTTACCACTCATTCTATTAGGAAAATTTATTATTACAAATGTTTTATTTTAATATTGATTCCAATTCTAAGTCACAACCATTAATGAAAATTTAAATGTAAATTGTTTTCTCATTCTAAACCACTGCACCAAAGCCATACAAATTCAACAATTTTGATAAAATTTTGTGTAGGGATGCTCATGTTGAAACTAGGAACACCATGGTGATTAGAGAGAAAGTTAAAAAATACTTACCACCCATTATATTAGCCAAATTTATTATTACAAATGTTTCATTTTAATATTTTTTATTAAAATTTGAATTTCAAGTTCTATTTATATTCCATTTTACAAAACAAACATGAATACAGTATAACCTAAAAGGTAAATATTCTTGAAAATCATTGGGTTATTTCTCAATACATCAACATATTATAATGCGGCACTATTTTACTAAAGAAATGTATCCAACCCTAATTTTTTTTTAAAGAAATGTATCCAACCCTGAATTTTTTTTAGAGGTAAAGATATATCTAGAGATAAAACCAAGAATCACTTCACCAACAACTTAATTATCCCATTCAAATTTTATATAGAATGGTTTAGGTTTTATATATTAATGTTATTATTTGTCTTCTCATTCTTGTAATTATTAAGAGCTCTAATTGACATGAAAATTAAAAAGCATCAATGCTCTTATGTGAGAAAGTACACAATCTCATTGCAACTTGGAACTTCAAAGATCACTTTGGAAATATATTGTTTAGTAATTTGTACAAATTTAAAACAATCAAATACTATAAATTCAATGCCAAAATTAGCAAATACTTTAAATCCATTTTTTTGTTTTTTTTTGTTTTTCAAATTCTATGGTAGATTTTGACCTTGTGATATTATATACTTATCAGCAATAAAAACATGGAATTTTGTTAGAATTATGTCCTATTACAAATTTTTCCTCATTTAAATAGGTTATATTCCACGTGAATAGTATGAGTTCTCATAAACCTAGGTCTAGAAAACCACTGATATCTTGACTGAGCCAAATTTAACCAAACCACCTTAACATTTTGTACACATATAAAGTATAATATGTAGACTAGTCTAAGTTATAAAATTAAAATAATGATTTCAATTTTAATTTTAATAACTTAGCAAATCCACATCATCTTACATTACATAATGGTCAATTTCTGTTTGACCTTGTCAATATTAATTTTCCCAAACCACTTTAAAATTTTGTGCACATATAAAGTAGAGTATGTGAACTGTATAATGAAAATGATCGAATTAGAATAATCAATTTCTATTTGACCTCCTCAATATTAATTTACCCAAACCACTTTAACATTTTGTACACATATAAAGTAGAGTATGTGCATTGTATAATGAAAATTATCGAATTAGAATAATAATTTCAATTTCAATTTTAATAATTTGATGAATCCACATAACCTTACCTTACATAATGGTAAATTTCTATTTGTATTATTTGAATTTGACCAAATCAATATTACATTACACGTCACATTACATGGTCAATATTACATTACATGACATTCGAGCGCTTCTTAATGCAATAAATTATAAAAAATCCAATTTTAATAAATATGAAAATAAAAAGATCTATAATTATCTGGATGCATTTACAAAGTTAATTGATAATTTACAAAGTTAATTGATAATTTTAAGAAAATGATATAGTTAGTATAACAACATTTTGTGATTATATTAATTGAGATGATTATTTTTCACTAATTACGAGTGAGAAAATTAGCTAACATTGAGAAATATAAGATTTATAGTTTTGAAGGATATAAGATTTATTTACATATTAAAAAATAATATATGATGACAGTGTTAAGAAATATAGTTACGTAGTTATGGTCTTTCATCCATACATTGAGAATGAATGGGTGTATGGTTCATGTTGTTTAAAACATTTTTGTTGAATAACTGTGTTATTATAATACTTTTATAATATTTCTAAAACTTATAGCTTGAGTTTAACTTTTTTTCCATGTAAACTGGAAGATTTAGATTGAATAAAAATTATACAAAATTGATCCAAATGATGTTGATTCACAATCATAGGAATTTGACGAAATACCCTAATGAATATCTTTTTATTGTAGATTTATTTATAAGACAAAACACTATTTCCACTCTTATTTATAATATTTTATGAATGAAAAAAAAACTATTAATAACCATGCCCCATGTAGATCTAGATATTAAATGTATTAATTACCATATTCATTAGATAATATAGAAATCACATTAATTCTAGTTATTATAAATTTTGATATCTTTTTTATTCTAAATCTTGTAATTTATATGTAATTTATTTTAGGAAGCTTTGCATAATTTGGTCTTGCAACTAAACTTTAGCAAGTGTATTTCTGGTGGTTTTCTAACCACTTTTCTTATGGATAATGCAAATGGAGGGAGTGGATTTCCTTCTTTCAATAAGATTTTTGTGTGATATAATCATTTAGGGCAACCTTCTACTTCTAGCCCTCCTTTTCCAACCAAAACCCTAATGGGAACAATAAAATTTAGTGCAACCCAATACCAAGTCAGGGAAATGAAAGTCAAGAAGATTTCTTCCTAAAGTGGTAGTAGACCCTAAATTAAAATTTCAATGCAACCATATCAGAGAATATATTCAATACATGTGGGAATTATGCCCTAATAAATAAATTTATTGACATCTGGCCTTCAAAGAAAAAAATCTCCACCTGGATTCAACTAAAATGGAAACGGCCCAATGGGAAAATTAAATTGGAAATCGGAGCTAAGGGTTTTTTCACCATAGTATTTTCCAATATCGAAGATAGAACTCAAGACTTTGAAAATGGCCTATAATGGTTTAACTCGACCATATCATATCTCTGCTTCTAGATGGAAATGTTTTTTCCCAATAAGGAATATTTGGATCAATATTTATTCATTATCATAGGAATTATATGTGTTTACATGAATATATCCAAGCTGCTACCAAAATCCATAAATATTCATTATCAAGATGAGTTATGGAATCAAACCCTAGATTATGAGCATATCCCCTTTCGTTGTCAAAGGTTCCAAAAATATGGCCATCTTTACTGGCATTTCCCTCTTATGATGTAAATGCTAACATTGACCCCATCTCTTCTCTTGATGGTGATGACTTTATAGAATTTTGGGTCAAGCGTAAGGGCCCTAAAATCCCTACCTTGCAACCCAACCCCCACGAGAAGAAACCTACCACTAGTAATCGTTTTGACCTGCTCTCCTCCTTGGAATATCTTGAACCCCCTAGACCTCACCATCCTTAGAAATCATCATGCAAGATTCAAATATTCCTTTTCTGTTTATTTTTGAGTTCCCCCCCTTCTTTCATTCCACTCCCTCGACCACTCCTACACCAAGCTACCTCGAAAGGAGGCTAGGATCAATCCTTATATTTTAATGAAGATATGGATTTATATTCACTCAACGTTCCAAAAATATCCAAATATCTGAAAGGAAAATACCCACATACTCTCCTACAACGTTAACTCAATGTATTAGGCCAAGAATATCTCAAATCTCGCCAATATACCTTAAAATTAGCATAAGGAAAATATAGCACAGGCTTGTTAGGAGTTAAATCCAAGCTAATGTAGGACCCCATTAAGCCACATAGAGAAGGAAAAAAAAGGTAGGAAAAGTAATCAATAGAACTTGGAAGAATTGGGAGATATTTTGGTCAACTTAGGGAAAACCAAATTGACTACAAATGTATTCCATGATTCCACCATACCCCAGACATGGAAATCATATTTTGGAATATCATAGGTCTCAATTTCGAAAGAAAACAAAGGTTTCTTAAATAAATATGGAACTCTAAAATCGCCATAGTTATGATGATTTAGGAAACCAAAAATTCAAGTGATGTAATTACCAAACCAACAAAAAAATGGGGAAGAGACCATAGAGTGGCTATTATTGATGCTCAGGGACAATCAATATGAATTGAAATTATATGGAATGATCAGGAAAGTCTCATTATTATAATATTTACCTCCTTTCTAATTCTCACTGTACAATTTCAACTCATTGGCTTAGTTAATAACTATTTCCTGTCCAAGTTTATAGATTTTCCTTTCCTAGGGAAAAATGCATCTTCCTATAGTCCATTTTTGGCACATGCAATCTTCTCTCCCATTCTCCCTGGATACTTGGAAAATATTTCAACCTCATCACAACCCCAAAAGAAAAGAAAGGTTGAATAATAATAATTTATACAGATTCCATCCAGTTTGAGGAAGCAATGGTGTCTTCTCACCCAGTTTATATCAAAACTATAAATGACACTTTCACTTGGAATAATAGAAGAGTAGGAGTGCAACAAGTGGCTTCTACACTAGATCATTTCTTATAAGCATCCATTCTCCCAAGTCACATCTCATACCATTTTACCATTTGTCTAAATATTGACATAAATTCTCAACCCTATAACAAGCCCATTCGCTTGGAGAATTTTTTGCTACAACACCCAGACTTTCAAGTTAACATAAAAAAGTGGTTAGACGAATAGGAATAATTGTAAGGCACATCAATGTAAAAGCTCCAAAAAAAAACTTAAATACATCAAATGATAGCTTAAAGGCTGGAACAAAACCAAATTCGGTAATATTTTGGAGGAAAAGCACAAATTCGAGAAGAAGATAAAGGAAATGAAATAGGAAACTATCCTATATGGCCAATCAGATACATTAATTAAAGAATAGGCCACCACTCTCATTGATATTAAGGGGTGTTGGAATAAAAAAGAACCTATTTGAAAACAAAAATCAAGGGCACGATGGCTCAAGGAAGGGGATAAAAACACAACATTTTTCCAAAAATATATGCTACAACATTGCCATCATATTCACATTTTATCCCCCAAAAATCCTAAAAGAGTGAAATTGTAGGAACATCAGGATATAACTCAACAAATAATTTGTTATTATCAAGATATCCTTCCAGAACCCATTTTCAATAGACAACAAGTGATTCAAAAAATCACTAATAACATCCCCTCCTTGGTAACACAAGAACAAAATGAGGCTCTTCTCAAAGAAATATCTTTTGAAGAAGAGGAAGCAACAATTAAAGCAATGTCAGGTAACTAATCCTCTAGACAAGATGGATTAAAAATAGAGTTATTTAAAATTCTATTGGTCCACAATGGGTCAATATTTTTGGCAAGAAACAAAGGAATCCAGAAAAAAATGATCCATATTAAAAGCTTGGATGCCAACTTTCTCACATTGGCGATGAAGAAATATAAAATGGAGGATGCTAATGGATATATACCCATTTCTCTCTACAATCCCATTTATAAATTCATCACTAAAATTATCACCAATAGGCTCAAACCTCTCCTACCAAATCTCATCTCATGAGAGAAAAAATGCTACATAAAATGTCACAAAATACTACATGACATAATTTTTCCCATGAAACCATACACCCTCTAAAAATATCAAAAAATTATGGTATGTTTCTTAAACTAGATCTTTCAAAAGCTTTCGACAAGTAAAATTGGAAGTACCTCTTCATAATTCTTAGAGCTTTTGGATTTAATCCATATTGGATCAATTGGAATATAAATTTGTTATCACCGACCTTCTTTTCCATTCTAGTCAATGTTTCCCCTACCAATCCATTTAAATCCTCCCATGGCATTCAGTATGGAGACCTACTCTCACCTTTCCTCTTCATATTGGCATCATAAGGGAAAGGGATATATCTCAAAGTTGTGGCTATAGAAAATAGAATCAAAGGAGCATCTATTTGGAGATGATATCACAATAAATCATCAACAATTTTTTGATGATACCATGGGCATGGGCACTCCCACCATTTATGAGGCAGAAAATTGCATGCAAAATCCGGAGGATTTTCCACAATATTTAGGTATGGAAACCAATAAGAAAAAGTATTAAATATTATTTTTTAACAATATCCTCTTTGTTCAAAGACATATTATAAGAATCCCAAGCTTACAAATAAGAAAAATCCCCTCAAAGTACATAGGTCATCCATTAGTTGACGACTCCTTCAAATGGAGCCTATGGGAGGAGGTGTTATCCAAAATCAGTAAGAAAGGCTTTCCATTCCCTCAATGTCATTGGTAGTCTAGTTCTTATAATTTTGTTTTCTTGAAACCCTCCCATTTACTTATGCATGTAACTCATGCAATTGACCTCAATCTTATAGGAACTTCATCAAATACAATGATCCTTCCTTTTAGAGGTGCCAAATTAGAAAAACAATGGTCCATAATTGCATGGGATAAAAAATTTCGGACAAAAATAAAAGGGATTGGGTTTGCATGACCCCACCACCATAGCAATAGCCTTGGGTGAAAAAACATGATGGATGTTGATAAAAGGAGGTTTATATCTCTCAAAATGCATAGGGAATACAAAATACACCCCCCACACACCCCATAACATCTTATCTAATTAAACTATCCACTTTCTGGCTCATCCATATAAACCTTGTCCAAAAAAGGAATGCACCTAATTGAGCAACATTGATTTTGGGAAGTCAAAGATGATTGCACTGCTTTGTTCTGGGATGAATCATGGTAGCAACTCCCAAAATATAATACCAATTGTAGCTAAAAAATATACATATGCAAATGACTGCCCAAGGAGTTTAGTAAAACTAATAAATTGATGGATTTTCTCAGACATAAGTGAACAATGGAGACAATGGTTACCTTCAGAAGACTAGCATCCCAAGCTAGAGGGATAATTGTGTGAATAGTTCTAGTATAATATCCAACAAGTACTAATCCCTTGCTCCTCCTAGCTATATAAACTTAGGTGAGGCTATGGTTCAAAAGGATCCATTTCCATATGTGAAGCCTATTATTTGGAAGGTGGGCATTAAGAAATAACAACATATGATATTTGGCTGAAAATTTGGCAGCAAAATACATGGCCAAAAATATCCTTCCTTTTGTGGCTCCTATTTCAAAAAAGGACATTAATGTGGGGGATAATACAAAATCAAAACCATTAGGGAACTTCTAGGTTCCCTCTCTATATTCAAATTCTTTAATTTCTATTCAATAGTTGATCCTTCTCGCACTGTCTCTAGCTTCGATTAGAATAATTCCTCACCCATTCTGATCGGAACCCTTTCAGTATTCCTAACACCATCACATGTTGGAGGAATAACCCCTTCTCCAATTCTATTCTCAACCATATTTGGACACTCTCTCTCATATTTCTAATTTGGATGACTTGTAAGGAGCGTAACCGTCGAATCTTCATGGTATCCTATATTCCCATTGAATCTCGTCAGATTTCCATTCTTAAAAATATAAAAAACTATTATCGCCCTCCTCTAGTTCCCCCAAGATTGGAAAAAACATGGTCAAGAACCATGGATCCTCAATAGCTAGAACCTTGTTCCTTCTCCCGCTTCCCTTTCCCTTGAATTATGATAGTGCTTCAAAATGGATTCTAGATCCAACTGGTTATGGTAGTACTTCTAGGAACCACCTCAATCTTCCACTCTTCATATACTGTAGTATTATTGGCCTCAATAGAAACAATTCTATGGAAATAAATACACTCATCATAGGACTAGAAACAATGAAAAATCAAAACTTTTCCAAGTTCTTCATGGAAGGGGATTCCAAACTTATTGTCAAAATGATCTGCAAACCCCAAAATGGCACTCATGAGCAAAAAATTTCCAAAAGTTGGTGGTTGGAAGAACTATTACACAGGGTCTCCACTCTAATCATTAAAATCTTGGTCATTATTCTCTCCTATGTACAGAGATCAAGGAATAAGGTTGTTGATATACTAACTAATTATGGAAGCGTGGAATCTTCCCCCAAAATTTCATCCACTTGGAGCCTCTTGTAGGAATCTCCTCTCAATAAAATGTGTTGAAAACTCATACAAATTGAATTTCTACTCCCTAATGGGGTGTTATCTAAGTGAAGGAGTGGTGGGTGAGATGTCACCATCCCACTTACCCAAGAAACTGGGGGACGTGGTGCCATGCTCCCATAATGGATGTTAAAGGCTTGGCTTGATACAAGGCAATGACACTTACAAGCACTATCACATGGACTACACTCTGGTAGACTCTACGCTAGTCACATATGCCTCGACTGCAACATGATTATCTAGTATATATGTCAGAGCTTCTTCTATGTGAAACATTATTTTATGGAAATTAAAAGCATGAAAACCTTACTCTCGGTTCTTGCATAGTTTTAATGATTTCATTCATTGGAGGCTCTTGTTCGATAAAAATTACTAGGCAATGACATTTACAATAAATTATTGAATTCCTCTATTGGTTCATCTTTCTGTAATTCAGAAGAGCTTGTTAGGAAAGGACCTAAAGGCTCGAGTTGATCTCTAAAAACTTGGTGAGGAGGGCTCTCCCATTTCCAATTTATACTGTTGATTTGAAAAGAATTGCTATCAATTCACTCCAGGGATTTTCTCCGAAAAGATACCACTCTTTCCCTGTTGGTTTTTCGGGAACTCTATTATTTTTGAGCTAAAAAAAAATTTAATTAATGGTTATGGTACCCCTTGACACTAGAAAAAACATCCCACCACCAAGGAATTTTTTTGTACTTGTCAAAGTGACTTCCTTCTACTCACGGTCACAACTATTCCCTTCATGTTCCTTATTTTTTTTCTATCCATAGTATCATTGCTTGGAAAATGAGCCCCTGTGGCTACCTAGTGCTAACACTCTGGTTGAATCTATGTGCATTAACTCTATGGAATATTCTCTCCTCCTTTTGGCTTTCCTTTTCTTGCAACACACTCCCTTCTAGGCACTTTTTCTTGAAATATCCCCTCCCTTCTCTTCTATGAGTTGCTAATATCTCTTTTTTCCTAGCTGCATTCAAGGATCCATACTTCTCCCTTGAATCTCACAATCATGGGTCTCTATCAATCCTATAATGTATATCTCTTAGATATATGGCCTTTTCCACTTTCTTGCGACCCCATCATGACTTGTCAACATTCCCATGTCTCTAGGGGAGAAACATACTACCAGGAACAAGCTATCTAAGGAAATACACGTAGACATCACTTATTGGAGGACATTGTTTCTCGGTTCACGGAGATTACCCCGACATTTATTCAAGATGATCTCACCCATGTCAAGAGTGTTATGTGGAAAAATCTCTTCTACAAACAAAAGTAAACTCCCTAGATCTAATGGCCTGATATAGAAACAATAAGGGAAAAATTTATATGTTTTCCGTATATAAATTAGAATACAGAAGAAATACTTACCTGGAATTTGTAGTAATCCATACTCTTCTCCTTCCTTGTAAGCTCCAACATTAGCCCCAAGTGTTATAAATGGAAACTGCAAAATGACTAAAACAAGCCAGAGAACTACAATATCCACATAATATAAACTAATGTCTCTAATAAATTAATCAAAAGGAATTGAAATACATAAGTATCAACATGAAACAAGTATAGGAAAACATAGTTCTTTTTATATTAATAAATGAAGGAGAGAGTTACAACCATATATAGATTCTTGACCTTATAGATGTCTCCCTAATTACCTTGTCCTTCCATGCCACAACGAAAACCCTCAAACTCAACCCTAATGCATAAATGGATGATTATTCCTTAATCTCAAAGTAGTAGCATGAGGGCACTAGTAATGTCCAAAATCCAACCTAGACTCTATGGGAGGAAGTGAATTTATAGGCTAAATGGGGTAGCTTAGGATTTACCAATCTAGGACTTAGGTCCACATATGATAAGCTTTAGGGATAAGAGATGAGACCTATAGAGTAGAAATTTGATATATCTATCAATTTTGAATGGTTAAAATCACTTTAGAATCTTCTGGAAGGAGAATATTCAAAAATATTTTTTTATTTTTCCCGAAATTATAGTACCGTCGCACCCACAAAGAAGGGCAACCTGCGCTCGTTAGTGTAAGTGCTCGATTATGAAAATTGAAAAATTTGGAGGTGGAATGATATGCATTGGATAATTATATTGTTCATCATTCATATTGATGCATTCATAATGGAAAAAGTGGAGGAATCAGTTCACAAGATTGTTTATACCGATGGGACCCAGTTTGGAAAAACGAGGTCTGAAACCTTCTAGGAGAATTTTTACGAATCAAATGATGTTTTTGGGGTGTAAAAATTTCCCACTTCACTATGACACCATTTCATGATATTATACACACAAATATATTTCCAATTATACAAGAAGCACGTCAATCAGAGTTTGTATGCAAAATTTATGCCACTTAGAAGTTGACCTTCCTCTTTTCACACCTATAATTCGGGAGGATGCCGCGTCAACCCCCATTATAATGGAAAATGGGCTATCCACATGATTGTGATGTAAAATACTCTAGAATATTGTATATAGTCAAACTTAACCACTATTAGGCTATCGGACTGGGTTATAACCGAGCGACTAGGAGGAAGAGGTATTCCATTCGGTCGAGAAAGTTTTATTCCATAATCGAGCAAAGATAGCTAAGAGAGATATGAGGTAGAGAAAATATAGAGGATTTGCTCACTGTAGTAGCCCATGGGCCACGAGCATTATTTATTTATACCTACAACCATGTTTTGAGACAGAGAAAGAGAGCGGAGCGACCTCACCTTACAACTGGGTTTTCTCCCGAAAGAGTTTCCCCGACCATTTCTTGTGTCTTATGTGTGTGTGTGTGAGCTCTATTTTATCATTCTCTATTTTATGCATAATTTCCATTCACATGAATGCACTAATTATAGTAAAATATACATATATATAAATTAAATAAAACTGTAATAGTGTATAATTTCGTATTTTTAATATAATATTGTCTTATCTATTGTGACGAACTGTCCAGTGGAATATCCACGACAGTTTACGGGTCATGGAATAAAGTGCAGGGTGCGTTGGGGCGAAAAACATAGTTTTTGAGTTGATTGGCCCAGAAACTCAGACTTTTTGGAGAGGTAATGCTTAGGGTTTTATAAAGGGATAATGACAAGTTGTTAAGGATGTTGATTGATATGGGTTTTAGGCATTTTGAGTGAATGCGACAAAATGAAATTTAATATATTTCCCCATAAATTAAAAATTCCAAAGCAGTGGCTGAGGAATGAAGTGATTTACCTTGTGAAAAATTTAGATCAAGAATAGATTGGTTGATATCATAATATGTTACAATACATATTATCATCATGATATGATTTTTGGGGGAGGCATACCCATCCTCAATATATAAGCCATTATACATGTACAATGATCAAGAAGTCTCTTCCATTGATGAGTGTGTACTCATACTTCGATGATTGTCTAAATGCTCATATTTGTAATCTTGTATGAATCTTGAAATCACAACATATATGGATGGAACGAGATCATGTGTCTTTTATATCATCACTCAATAGTACGAGTATATCCATGGAAATAAGTGAGCTAGAGTCGAAGATGGTAGACACGATATGATTACCAACCAATGATGTAAGTCATTAACATACTTGAGAGAAACCACCGATAATGATAATTACTCTCAAGGTACTATAGTAAAATCTATTTGGTTTGAATGAAAGAGTTGAAGTCGAGCACTAGACATAATCTTCTGGTCGAAGGCATATGATGAGTACCTATCACCAAAAATGAGAAAACTTACCACTAAGGTATGGAAGCTCCAAGATACCGAAAGTAATTTCTATGTCAAATTCCTAGATAATGAGCTCATTTTGACAAGAAGTGACCTATCATAGGAGGGCCTTGATGTATCCCCCATCAACAACACGAAGCATGTATTAATATTCGAGACAAAATTATGTTGATGCAGAGCTTTTTCAAGAACAACACACATGAAAGAAGGCCTAAGAATATTGTAGTAGATGTCAACTGTAAGAATTCTCTTGAACATATCAGTGACACTTTATGGAGTTGGTAGAATTGACTCAAAATATATTAAGAAGGCTTTTGATATGGTGTGATTAACCAAATAAGCAAGTAGATTTTCCAACCCAATATTCATGAAGTTGAAGTGAAAGAATGCCATTTTCAAGAGTGACTTGCTGCCATTAATAGGTTTAGTACCCTAGTTTCAAAATTTCCCAACCATTTCTGTCCAATATCTCTTTATTTTTTACAACATTGAGGATTATAACATATGATTGAACTATAAGTTCATCCCTCAGATGAACCCTTCTGAGTATATTTAACGAACCCTGAGAAGGAGTGGCTTGGTCCCGTCATATTCGATGAGTCCAACATTGTTTAATAGTTTTAGAAGTCCAGTGAAGGTATAACTCAATTCCTTTATCATGTTTAGATATTTTGAAAAAGAGGAGAAAAAGAAAACTATAAGAGGTTCATTTTTGTAAATTTAGTCTCTTTAGTCTAAAAAGGCATAAAACGATACTCATGAGAACCTTTTAGTCATGTTCTACTAAAGTATTCCTTTTTCGTAAATAGCCTATCCCATCCCGGAAAAGGGCTAAAATTATACTGGGAAGAAGTCTTTTAATTTACTTTAACGAGTTCGAAAAGACAGGTGCTCGACAATATTTTCATGTTTTGGGAGTCTAAAAAGAGCTTAAGGAGAAACTCCTCCTGGAGGAATGCGTGGTATAAAGGGTATAAATTAGTTCCGGTCATGATGGAACTACTCAAAACATGTAGAGGTATGTCCAAAGGCTGGATAATAAGAACACTCATCGTAGTTATTGCTCAGGAGAGGGTGAAAAAACCAAGTGAAAGCATATGATTTCCCAAGCAAATGGTGGCAATGGAATGAGAAAACCAAGGCTCATATGGAAGAAAGATGTTGATAAAAAATGGAAATCATGAGGGATAGGATGAGAATGATTTCATTTTTACACAAGGAAAAAATAAGCTTGAGAGTAGTTTCAGTTTTACACAAGTTTGAAACAAAGGAAAACTATGGTTGAGATTGGGTTCCATGCCCCTAGCATAATAATGCAATTCTAGGTGCATGCCCCCCTAGCTTCATTTCATACACCTAAGTAGACTTCTGGTTACTAATAGTTGGATGGATTGAAGGTTAATTTATGAGATGAAGTGAAAGAATCGACTCAACATTTACGATATCTAGTCAAAGAATCAAATTAGAAGGGGATATATTTCATTTTTAAAAGAGCTTGACATAGAAAAATAACTATACTCATGGAATGTTGTCTCATTTTTTATCGATCTTGAAAATATAAAAATAACTAGAATCATACACCTTGTTTCATTTTTTAACAATACTGACACAAGAAAATGAACTCTGCTCATACGACCTTGTTTCATTTTTTAATGAGCTTAACACAAGAGAAGGAACTCTGCTCCAGGACCTTGATCATGGCCCGCAGTAGGCCATGGACTCCAAGAGGTTCTCATAAGATGAGAGAACTATGCAATGGAAGGAATACATATCAAGGGGAATGCTCTCCTCAATATTAGATAAGTTTTTATCAGAATTCACTTGGTGAATGGAGACATAGTCCTAAGGTTACTCAGTAACCTTGTGGTGGAAGGCTAACTGCTGGTGTGGGATATTTAGGATAGGATGGGATGGGTTGGGCTATTGAAATTTGCATCCCACCTCGATAAGGATTGTTTTGATAATTAGGATAACCCATACCAGGTTTTCTAGTCCCAAGATTGTTTTGATAGTTTGGATAACCTTGATATTGTTGAAAAATTTGACCTTGGAAATATGGGCCTGAATAAGGTTGTTGCATAGTTGTTGTTTGACCAACAAGAGCTTGGGGTATTTGTTGTAAAGATTTTCCTGACTAAATTTGCATCATTCCTGGACCATGTTAAGTTAATTTTCACCTATGGCATGGTTTGACCAAGTGGGTTATATGAAAGTTGTGATTGACCATGTGCAAGCTAAGTGGAAAAAATTTGATAAGTTCCCTCATATGCAACATTTCAACATAAAGTATTATCGCAAGACTTCACCCTAATTTGAAAGGGCATGTAAAGGAAATGTCCCCTTGTTCGATATGATCTAAATAAACGAGAAGAACCTGAGCAGTATGAACCTCATTCTCAACGGGAAAAGTGTGATCACCTGAAGGTGGAATTGAGTCAACCATTTCTTTAACTAGTGGTTGGTTGGGAAAAAGATCACGGGATTCACGTTCAGAGAGAGTGGGATTCACTGTAGATGGATTCAATTCAATTACTTCATCAACTAGTGGAGGATTCGTGAAAAATTTTCGATTACCAACTGGAAGCTGTTGTTTAGAAGCAGAAAGGGTTTCCAACAGTTTGAAGGCTTCATCCAAATAAGGGATAATATTAATTGGATGATTCCCTTCACATAACCTACAGGGAAACTTGACTTTACCCTTTTTCTCAGGGGCTTTGTTATCACTAGTTGATGGTTTGTCACTAGCATGATCTCCAACGACTGACGATAAGGGCTGATGTGAGCTTGTGGTCCACACTTCTATTACATGTGGAATACCAAGACAATATATAAGAAGGTTATCACCCTTAAAAAAATGAAAGGGAATTTAAATTTGCAGGGCTTTTTGGAAGGTTTCTCAACATCAGTCATATTAATAACAATGTCTTCTTGGCTAAACCTTGTTTATTTTTCTTTTTCTTCATCCTTTTCTTCTTCTTCTTACTTTCATGGTTACTAGTATCGATAATTTCATTAGGTGAGGAGGAATAAAAGGATGAAGAAATAATAGGTGAAGAAGGAAATGGTCAATTTAGGGTCAAATTTAGGTTGATGTTGTTCAGGTGGAGGAAAACTTGGTTGAGAAGTAGTTTGGACATTTGAAACCAAGGAGGTTGAAAACAACCAAAATGGTAAACCAATGGTAAATATCGGAAGGGAAAATATTGCCATACAATAGCACCAATATTTCCAAAATAAGGAAAAGAACTAGGATTCTCGTCAGAGGGGTTTCCTTGATTGGTGTACTCAAGAAATGTTTCCATTAGTCTCAACCTGAGGTATAGTAAGGATTTGTTCCATGGTGAGGATGCTATTATGCAATTAATTAATTGATTTTAGAACTTAAAGACACAAAAATAAAAATAAGGGGTAACTAGGAATATAATGATTACTAAGCCACTGTAAAGTGCAATATACGGTTTCCAGTACATGTAGGAAATCTCCCAAATGTTGTGTTTGGTGTATCATAGATAAAAAGTCAGTTGACTCAGTTACGTATGGCAGGATAGAAACCTATAGGGGAATTCCAAAATATACTCATATGTACATGGAAGTGCAGTCCGTAGTAGTGTTGAATAATGCATCATGCACGATAGGAAGTATTCTGATATACTTTTCATACATGGAGCACCATCTGATATATCCAAGGGTACGTGGAAAACAATATGATATACTTACGTACTTAGAATACCGACTACCCCCATAATGTAACGCAAACAAAGAACGATAGCTCCTATGTTTAAAGATTCCATAACACATCTCTAGCCTAGACCTATATATTTTTCATTAATGTTCCAAATGATCCTTATGTTAATTGAATGAATTTTAAAGTTGATATTCAATTATGTTTCAATTTCAAGGCTCATAGTACAAATTCATCTAAATTCACTATGATGAAACTAGTATGATAACAAGGACTCGTTCACTTTTCAATGAATATCTATCTACGAGGAGGAAGATACAACTAATAATGTAGCAAGAAATGATGCAACAAACAAATTTTTCTAATCTTATCATTCGATGTGACTGCTCCAATTTAATACAAAACCCTATATGTAATGCAAGTAATGGAAATTTTCTTTTCATTTCTTTTCAATTTTCAAATGTAATGAAAATGAAATGCAACTAGATCATTGTTCAAAGAATTCACACAGACTGGAACTATTATATGAAAATTCCTTTTTTCCAATCAAAATCAAGCCAAGTGTTCACAAAGCTAATTGATAAGAAAAATAAAAATTCAAACAAACTCTCATAAAAATAAATAAAACTCAAATGTAAACACAATGATGACTTTAGAAAGACACGAAAAATTTTAGAGACTCAAGAAAACCTTCTCGATCAAATCAGAACCAAGTTATATAAATGAAAATTTTGCATCCTCCAAGACCATCGCATGTGTAGAATGGAAACCACTGTGAACCATCGCACTTACAGAGAAGAGGTACTACATTGGGTCACCTTTTCTTAGAAACAAAGGTGCGTTGAGGCTAATTTTCTCAAAATATGACAAAGAAAACCCCACCAAGCTCAAAATTATTTTTCCTGAAGGCCAATTACTATATGAAAAAGTCCATCTAGGTCCCTTTGAAAGGTTAAAAATGACTAGACCAATAAAACCCATAAAGATAAATATCGCTCCTTAGTATGGTTGCCAATTTGTTATGTGGGAAATTATCTTCTATGGAAAAACCTTAAATCCCTAGATCTAGTGGCCTAATCTAGAAACAATAGGGGAAAAAATATTTGTGTTTTCCTTAGAGGAATCAGAATGCAAAAGAAATACCTACCTGGAATCTACAGTAATCCCTCCCCTTCTCCTTTCTTGTAAGCTCTAGCTCTAGCCTCAAGTTCTGTAAATAGAACCTACAAAATGACTAAAACAATCAAGAGAACTACAATATCCACCTAGCATAAACTAATGTCTCTAATCGACGAGTCAAAAGGCATTGAAATACATAAACATAAACATGACACAAGTAAAGGAAAAAATAGTTCTTTTTACATTAATAAATTAAGGAGAGAATTACAACCATATATAGATGCTTGAATTTGTAGATATCTCCCCAATTATCTTGTCCTTCCTTTCCACAAAAAAAAAAATCCTTAAACCTAAACCATAATGCATCAATGGATGATGATTCCTTAAGCTCAAAGTAGTAGCATGAGAGCAATAGTAATCTCCAAAATAAAACCTAGCTTCTATGGGGGGGCAATGAATTTATAGGGTAAATGAAGTAGTTTAGGATTTATGAATCTAGGGCTTAGATCCACATATGAGGGAGGATAAGCTATAGGGATAAGAGATAAGAAATATAGAGTAGGAATTCGAGATATTTATCAATGGTAAATAGTTAAAACCACTTTAGAAGCTTTTGGAAGGATAAGTTTTGAAAATATATTTTATTTTTCCAGAAATTCTAGAACCATTACACCTACAAAGAATGGAAACCTACGTTGGTCAGTGTAGGTGCTCAGTTATGAAACTTGCAACCATTACAGGTAGATTTAAGTGCAAGGTGCGTTGGAAAAAAAACATAGTTTTTAGTTGATTGACCCATAAACTCATACTTGTTGGAGAAGTAATGCTTAGGGATTTGAAAAGGGATAATTACAAGGTGTTAAGGATGTTGATTGATCTGGTTTTAAAGCCATTTGAGTGAATAAAATAAAATTAATTGTAACAAAGAGACAAGGGACATTGAAAAGGAACCATCTCTCAAACAATGAGTTTATAGTTGACTCTAGTTGATTGAGTGCCATACATCAAGATGTGGGCACTTCAACGAAAACATGGAAATGATGGATTTATATTGGAATATGAAATTTCACTTAAGCAGGATTCTCCTCGACATGTATGAGCATCGAGTATATCTTCTTCACTCCATGGAACACTTGAATTTATATGTGTTGGACTTTGATCTGTATTTGGAGTGCATTGGGAAACACCCTGGAATCTATCCCCTAGTTGGAGGTACTCTAGGCGATAGCAAGGATACCATACAGGTTGCAATGACTAATTCAGACCCCTCTATTTAGTTTATTATTAAGTGCAAGAGGGTTGGGTGATAATATTTACTGAAATATGTGTGTATATTTTCATGCATGCATGAACATACTATATGTGTGGATACATATATTTCCATTCCCAAGTTGGTTGAGCCCAAGTGCATGCTAGGAAAATTGTATCTTATTGACCCAAGTTAAAATCCCATGTTGTGACATGATGTTATTTATGAGTAGTTTCTCAAATATCAAGATAATATCCTAGGTCTTATATGTAGTCTTTGATGTGAAACTAATTGGTTCAAATTAGTTGAGGTAACCCATTAACCCACTAGAATATGTATATAAGTATGATGTATATATTAAGAAAATGAATTATAACTTAAGTTTATTGTGGTATATATATTCTCATGTTAGAGATGCTTTGATTATTAAATTAAAATGTAAATATTTTTAATGTTTATTCAATTGTTACAAAAACTATTTTATTATAATATTTATACTATATAGTTTCAAAATATCACCATAAAACAAGGATTAAATTACACATAAGTATTATTTCAAAATTTATCTAAATAAAAAATCTTAATAATACTCATCTTAAATTTCTCTATATAGATAACTTTTAATGCATATATGTTTTCCTTAAAGCAAATACCAACATAGATCCATGTTAACCCTAGATATATTAAGCATGAAAAGGGATCAAATCTCTTTAGGTGAACATCTCTTTTAGAGTGCAAAGGTTAGGGAAAGGTTTGCACCTTGATATATTTTATCCCTCTTAACACTTGATAGATGTGGGCTTAGAATGGATCTATGCTATTTACACACACACACACACACTCCATGTGTCAAATCCATGTTGAGCATGCAAGGAATTACAAATATTAGTTCATTTTTAGAAATGCACTATTAAAATGTCTTAACAATAATAATTTTTTTATTTTCATTTTCTTTATGGGTGATTGCACGAAGATGCTACCCAATTTTAGTGCAACGGGAGTGCACAAGTGATGTACTTTAGGAATGTGCCCACACTAATAAATAGGTCATTGGGTTCCTATTCTTATAGGTTTGACCCTTATCGAATCTCCATGCCAGCTTATGGAATGGAAAAATAATGTGCACATGCTATCTTTATAAAAGCATGCACATGTTATTTTAATGTGCATTCACTTTAAAAAAAAAAGTGCATGTTCCTCTATGTGTTAAAAGAAAAACCAAGCCTGTAAGGTCTCATTGTTTCTCATAGACTATAACTTAGCAATCAAATCCAATTTAGAGAAAACTTGCATGCGCTCATGGTGCCCTTCTCCAAAATTTCGCTCGCTGGGTAAAGGTAAGTATTTTATATTTTTTTTATTTCCTATTTTTAATGTAATAAAATGAAATTTTTTAAATAAATGTTTTTTATTTTTTAATTACAAATTTAATTTAAGCACAAATACCATGGTTGATAATCCCAATGTAAATCAATAAACCCACCCCAAAGTAGAGCCACAAGAAAGCATAAACCCATAGGAAAATACCAATCCACAAACACAAATTATAGATGATTTAAACGAATTAAAAATATTAATTGAAGAAATTATACACAAAAGGGAAGCATTGCGACTCTCATTTTCTACATCCCTTGAAAACATTATTTCCTCCATTAATCATACCTACGGTAAATTGACAAATATCACTAAATATATGGCTAAGATGAAATAATTCTACTCCATTGATATTTGTAAAGAACAAGTTAAATATTTGAATATCACCAAAAAACTGATTGTGGGGTTATATATTAACCCAAGAACCAACCAAATCCTTAGTCCAAGGAAGAGATGTGTTTGCATGGATTGGTGCATAATCAATCCATGCAAAAATAATTGGATGAGCCATTGGTTTATGGTTTTTTTATAAAACTACCTATAATAATAGGGAGGTGCCATTATATATCTTTAGGAAATTGTGGGGCAAGTTTATAAGTGGTCTCCACGTTAAATATTTTGAAATTAGTGAGTTTTAGGGGGTTATTATTTTCTCTATCCAATATTGAACAAATAATAGGCATAATAAAATTAAGAGGACCACCTAATCTCGGACATATGCCCAACCCCCTAGCCACAAACACCCCCTCTTTCAAATTTCCTTACTAACACTAGAAATGCGATAACACATCTCATAGGTATTTTAGTGTAACATAGTTCATTTGTGGGATGTTGGATATTGGATAATCAAGTTCTCCCTATGTGTTTCATGAAATGAGCTAAAATCCTCTCATGGATCCTTATCTTTGGAAATGTGATCATTAAATAACACATTAATTTTTGGTCTAACAAAAATTGTGATTCCCAAAAATTGGTATAAGAGCATAGGTCATGACTTTAATACAAACCTGGCTCACATTGGGGGGATATTGTTGGAAATTGGATAAACCAACATTACCTTTGTGTTTTAAAACATGGAATGATCCCCTCTTGTGGATCCTTATCTCTAGAGATGTGATCGTTGACTAAATCCTTCAGGTTTTCATCTAACAAAAATCATGATTCCCAACATGGTGGCCTCCACACGAGATCCATTGGAGGAATATTTTAGACCTCCAGACATAGAGACTTTTGGTCACATTGATTATAGACCATCAACTCCATATATATAGGCTAGTGTTTCTAGTTCATGTTGAGTATTGTCGTATCAATACTCTCATTGAGGGCATAATTGGCATGGCTTGTTGGAGGATCTAATCCATGAGAGTTTTATGGACTGGGTTAGTATAGTTTTTAATTAATTCTAAGCCATTAATTATAAATTTGATCATGAAATTGGAAAATATTAAATCTAAACATACCTTTAAACTATTTCCTTTTTAATTGTGTTTTCTTGGCATGTAGGTATTCTGTTGTAATATGGGGAAAAGTACACATGGCTACCAGTAGTAAGGAAATCAAGCATTCACATAACAAATTTCATAAGTAAATAGAGAATAGAAGAGACACAAGTAGTGGAAAACCAATGGAAGCACACTTGTATTATATATATCTTAGAGCCAATTATAACCGATACATTGATACATTCATGGATATTCATCCCATGTCAAGACATTTACAATAGTTTAACTCTCCACCTAGACTTAGCTTAGTCCAACTTAGCTGTCAACTCAACAAGGTTGTTGATCAATTTACAATATAATTTTCTAACTTGACTAGGCTAGTCCACTAAGTCGACTAGCCCCTCCAACATCTCCCACACCCTCAAATCCTTCTTTTCCATGAAGAAGGTGAGATTTGGAGTGATAAAAAAAAAAATTATGCAAAAATTTCACAAAAGTATACATATATATGTTCATTTGCTGGATCTATTAGAGCTTCTGTAAATTACAAAATTTGATACAAAATTGATTACAATATGAGACAGGAAATAAAAGATAAATTCAATTAAAAAATTCTCATGGAACTTGTATTTCTTCAACATGTACTTCTGGATGCTCAGTTGATACTTCATGAAATGACTTTGTCGAATGTCGCACTTCTTGATCAACTTCAACATCATGAGATTATTGTTTTGAATTCACAACACATGTTGAAACACTAGGTTCAAAGAATGGATGGGTGGGTCATGGTGGTTCTGCAGGTGAAGCCTGAATTGGTGGTAGTGGTGTCATTCCCAATAATGTAGTTTTATATATAACATGGGAAAGAAATTGAATATGCTCATCAAATATAAACCATTCACGCACTACTAGTCTTGCTTGTGCATCTAGTTCCTTAAGATATGTGAGATATTGAATTTTTCATTCCAGTGAGTTCTCTTCTGATATCCTTTGGTGGAGAGTTGGTTCTTGTTCTAGCTTTTGCACCAAATCAAGAATCCCCTATAAAAATTCTCAAGCATTATTTGCTTTCATCTGAGCTTTCATCCCCTCTCTGAGCCATTAACGATCCTCCTGCATCAATTGGGATTGAAATTTCCTTTCTTGTTCAAGATTTTGATCCAATGCAAGTTTTTCTCTTGGATCTGCAACTTCCCTAAAGGCTAAATCATGAATAAGCATATCTTGTGTTCTAATAAAACTGTGAGTTGATGCTAAATAAGTTGACCTATTGTTCAAAGTGGCGGTCAAGGAAACTCCTCTATCAAATGTGAATTCCAATGCTTTTTTAGATTCCAGAAATTCTTGGTGAGCCTTTTCAATTACCTCTGATAGTTGTTTGCTTCTTGAAAGTGCTTTCTTTGAATGTGACTCAATTACTTGTGAGTTGAGTTATCCATTTTTGTTGATCAACTGATGCACCAATTGTTGAAGAGAAACGAGATGATCATCAACTTCAGTTCATATGCCAATATTTGATTTTTCTACTGCTTGGTGTTGACAATCCAACCAAATATCCTTTTCTCATTCCTCTTTTCGTTGAACCTGATTAGTGTTATTTTCCCTATTTTTCATCCCGAGCTTTGATACCTTTACTGAATGTTATATAAATTCAAAAATTTTCCTATTTCCAGCTAACCTTAAGTTAAGGAACTTACTAGGAATGTAGATGAATTCATTTTTTACTTGAATCAATGGTGTGCTTGATGAAGTTGGCTTGGTGGTCGGCATGATGGTCAAATTTGTCTCAGTTACTAGAATGTCGGTCGACATGGGTTCAGTTGACGACACTTGCTGCTGATTTTTTTATATAGCCGACGTATCTTTTGGTTGTACATTGTTGGTCCTAACTGTATTATCTGACAGAGTAAGCTTTGATGAATTTTCTTGTGAATCCTGCTAGTCTGACAAGGTTTGATTTTAACGTTGCTACTCCTCTTTGATGTGTGTTGGAGAAGCAAGATGTGAATCTTAAGTTAGATCAATCTCTAGAATTTGGCTCTTTTTTTGTTTACTCATAACCAACTCCATATGACTCCATCCCTGGGTAAAGATGTCATTTTATGGTTGGGTAGAAATTCCATTTTGGGTTGAAATATGTGTTGAACTATATTGTTGTGCCTATTTCAACTTTTATCGAACATTATCAATGAAAACTTCCTTACAATACCCAAATGGATGTAACATGGCTCCTTCAAAAGTTGATGATGAAACTTGTGTCTTCTTGGGATTTTTGGCTATTTTTCCCTTTGTGATAGTTGTTTTGAACAATTGTCGGATGATTGAGTCCAATTTTTTTTGTTATTGTGGGTCCTTAATTCCAATATCAGACATTACTTCTTCCCACCAAATTTATAATGAGGAAGTCAAAGTAGTCCTTGGACTCTGCGACTCTTTACGACTAGACTTAGCTAATTTTGCTAAATAAATTGATAAGTCAACCTTAAAAGTTTGTAGGTATAATGCAGCCTCTCTTTCCTCTTATTGCTTTGCATATAAGAGAAGGGTAATTATATCTCCAGATGGATGAGTGACCCTGTAAGGAATTGGAATCAATGTATTGGAATTTTGGTGCAACTCTTCAAATATTTTCTCGACTGAGGGCTGATAGGGTAGATCTTAAGGGTCTACCTTTGTTGTATTATTCTACCAAAATTTAGTAACATCCAAACATATTTGTATTTTTAAAATAGATGGAAATGCATGACTAAAATTCTATGAAACAGTCCATTTGTTTGAATATTATTTGATGTTTAATACTCAATTTCTAAATAGTTCCTAGGGAACCAAAGACTGAGGTTTCTCCAACAATCCATGTGAGAAAAATTTAAAGTTTTCCATCAGTAGAGAATTCTTCTTGGTGAAGTTGCTATTTCCAACAGGTGGACTAAGATTCATTGTTGACCAAATAATAAAGGAGGGTAAACAAATATATTTACTAGAGCTTTGGCACTCTTGGCAGTTGGTATTGACTAAATCAACAACATTCTCTACCCAATTTTAGGTTTTTACCAACCTTTCTATCTCTCTAATTTCTTCCAACATTTTTAATTTTACATCTAAAGCTCTGTCAACTGGTGTAATGCAAAGAGCCACAATCATGCAAGTCCATTTAACTAATAGATCCTGGACTTGTCTAATTACTAGTCCTCTTGAATTCTTTCCTATCATCCCTCTCATGAATTATGTAATCCACTTGTTATAGTTGACTGTGTGAGGTACCTTCTCACTCTAAAATGGGAATCCATGAATGGTTTCCCATTATGATCTTGAGTGACCAAAACTTTTGAAACTTTCTCCTTGCCCTGCATGTCTGCAACTAATTGGGCACTGGGAATATTATGAATTCTAACTTTATGCAACTACTTCGACTGTGAGCTCCATTGATTATCTGTCTTCGCCTAGTGGAGAAATGACTCATTATGTTTCTCCCATAGTGGATCATCCACCTTTTCTTGCTTTTTGTGATTCATTCTCACCTTGAGCTCTATTTTTCCTGAAATATCAAATGTGTCTTTCATTCTTGGCTCGACTGTGATATCCTCATCTTTGAAATGAACTTTCCTTTTTGGCATTGTGAAATCAGCTAAAAACACTTTAGTTCTAAGATATTATAACGACTCCAAATTAGAAATTATAGGTCTCGGGATGTTTGGTATATCATTAAGATAATAACTAGAATTTAACGAAAATTTTGGTAGAATTTTGGGTGTATTCAACATTTCATTCATTTTTATGGAATTTGAATTAAATGCACCATAATTCTCTCTCGCTACCTCCACCGTCACTTGTCTTGTTAAATCGTGATTGGATTTTTTAACACCACTTAGTGCGCGCATCTCAGATGTATGACACCTGCTTTGTGTAATGTTAAATTATTTTGTTATGATTCGAGTTGATGGATAACTTTCCTCTGACGGTGATAGGACTTGTTGGGTCTGTGCTGTGCTATGAAGATATTGTTGCATTTGATTACATTGATTTAAAATTTAAATTTTTTGTCTTTTATGAGCTATCCTCTCAAATTCATATGAATGGTATTTATTTCTGACCTTTTTTCCTCTACTTCTTTCTGACGTGTTGTCGATGCTCTTCTCCTGATCACTTGTATGTTGAAGTGGTAATTATGGCCATGCCCCATTGACTCGGTTTTCCTTTCTTCATATTGACTTCTTCCTTGTCCTTTGAGTCTCCCTCCTAAGTCAGTTCTTTTATTATAATGATCTCTAAGTCTTTCTCAGCATTCTTGCCTTCTTTCATCCTTATCTTGGTGTCAATCCATGTTATTTTTATCTCTCTTATTTAAAGATAATGCAGATCTATTTCTTTCACCATGTTTCTATCATATCTATCTGATTACTCATAATTCCTCTTTTAAATGGCTCACCAACTGTCATTCCATTTAATTTATTTCTAATTTATAAATTCCTTTTGTAATAAACTTACTAAATTATGATTAGAAAAATAAATTACTAATTTTACAAATAGTTTGGTCAGCTAGCCTACCATAAAGTATATTTCAAGCTAACCCATGTCCTTGGCGCCTCAAAAATGTTTTCACCAGGAACATGCCAATGGTGTTAATAGATGTAATAGTGAAGGGTCCCAGCCACGTAATTTCTAATTATCTTGGTTTTCCTTTTCTCGAATGTCATATAGTAGTACCAAATCAAAAAAATTTAAGTTCCTTTTTGTAGATTTATGTCATGCCATGCATTATTTTGGTCCTTGTTGGCTTTTTGATGATGGAGTGCATGTATTTGATCTTCTTATAAATGTTTCAATTGGTAAATTTGTTCCATTTTCATTTTTGTGTTGTATCTCAATGTAGTTGACACATTTATTGCATTTTCCAAATATTGAAATGGGACAACTACTTCTTGACCATAGATTAGCTTAAAAGGAGTTTATCCCATCAATTTTTTTAGGTTATGCGATAAGCCCAAAGAATAAATAGTACTTTATGTTGCAGTCATATTTTTCAAAATTACAGATTTTTGTTATCCCCTTATGTAATGTCTTATTGAATGATCCCACTGCAGCATTAACTTGCGGATGGTAAGAAATGGTATTTCTATGTTCAATCATGAAGTTCTACATCACGTTTGGATTGGGGTATTTGTAAAATGAGCTCCCCTATCATTGATGATGACCATAGGAAAATTGAATCGAGTTAGTATGTTTTCATAAATAAATTTTGCTACTAATTCCTTTGTAAAAAATCCAATCAGTTTTACTTCTACCCACTTCATTAAATATTCCACAGTTATTATAATATAATTTTCTCTTGATTGTTTAGCTCTTTTGGGAAAGGGACCAACGAAATCGATTGCCAAAATCTTAAAAGGTAACAACAGAACAATAAAATTTAATGGCATGTGGTGATTAGGTAATTGTCACATCTTCCTTTGGAATATATAACACTTTTGTACTTGTATTCAATAGTCTCGAAATAATATCAACCAACATAATCTAGCTTGTAGAATATTTCTTGTGGTCATGTCACCTTGATAGTGTCATCCAACTACTCCTTTATGTTTTTCATTGATATCTTCCCTTTCATGCTCCAAAACACATCGCTGAATTACTTCGTCAATAATAAGTATATATAGTTGACCATTTATTAGCATAAATGGTGTTTCTTTAAAGAGAAAATTTTTCTTTTTTTTTTCCAAAAAATCCATCAGGTGCCTCTCTTATATGTAAGTATTCTGAAATATCAGAAAGCTCTGAAAGGATTTTTTCAACTCTAAACAAATGTGCATCTAGAAGCTTGTCTTCAATGTATGTTGGTTCTTCTCGAGATTCTAGGCAAGACAAGTGGTCAGGTCCAACATTTTTCTTACCAGGTAGAACAATGACTTCAAATTAAAATTCCCAGAATAATAGTAACCATTGATATATGCACTCTTGATGTACTAGTTTATTAACAAGATACTTCAATTCTTGAATATAAATATATAATATGAATGGATTGGAAAGGTGGTAATTTCAAAATTTCTGCAATGCAAAGATCATGGCTAAAGCTTCCTTCTTAATCGTCGAATAGTTCCTTTCGACGTTGTTAAGTTTCTGACTGGCGTGCACTTTGGGATGATCTATTGACTCATCACCTAGTTGTGTCAGGACTACACCGACTTCCACATTTGATGTGTCGACTTGTATGTGAAACTCTTTCTACCAGTCGGGAAACTTGAGTATGGGTGCCTCAACTAGTTTCTTTTTTAATAGCTAGAACAACTTGTTGCACTCCTTCGACCACTTACATGGAACATTCTTCTTCAAAAATTCATCTATAGTAAATGTTATGTCGAAGTAATTCCTTATGAACCTTATATAATATCTAGTGTGCCCAAAAAATATTTTGATATGCTTCTGATTCACTGAGGGTTTTATATATAAATTCTTTTTTTTTGTCATGTCAACTTCAATTCCTTCCTTTTATAATGCATGTCCTAGCAGTATTCCTATAGTTGTTGTAAATATACATTTTTTTATATTCATTTATCAACGAATCTTTTACATCTATCCAACATCAATCTAATCTATTATATGTGATCCTTAAATAGTGTATATATTGTCTAGTCATCAAAACAGACTGTCATTGTTTTATATATGTAATCATGAAAATATTTTACGACAATTCTTGAAAAAACCACCGGTGCATTTTTTAATCTAAAAGGAATTACCCAATGTGAAAAATATCCAAATTTAGTAATAAACATATTTTTCTCCCGGTCTTCTACTGCAATTGGTACTTGATTGTATCCTGAGAAACCATCTACAAAAGAATAGCATTCATGACCTACAATTTTTTTTAAAAAATTATTCGACAAATGGAGTTGGAAATGAGTTGGTTAATATCAATTTATTCAACTCGTAATAGTCAAAGCATATGTGCAACTTAGTCGGGTCATGCTTTTTGGGTTGCACAACCTTGGGACTTTCCCATTCTGATTTTCCAATTGGGTAGATGATGCCTGTGACAAGCATCCCCTCTATTTCTTTTTTAAAAATGGGTGTATAGTTGTGAGAAATATTGTAAGGTGTATTTTTTATCAACTTAGCTCCAGGAATGATGTTGATCTTCATCTCCCCCATTTATTTTACAAGTCCCTTCAATTATTTATAGTCACGGGAAAACACAACTTGATATTCTTTGAGTAAATCGAAAAATTCTGCTATTTTTTTATCCGACCAATAGTCACCGAGCTTGGCGATATTTGGTTGATCATAATTTGATATGTCGAATTCTCTTGTCTATATTTTCACATTCATCGAGTCAGGTGCCTTTGACTTGTCAAGTTGTTTTTATTTGAATTTTTTTTTCCTAGTATGTAGGTGGAAAATTTGGTTTCTCAGGCTTCTCAATATCCTACTTTTCAAGTTTTTACACTGATTTTAATCTTTTGTGATTCTGTAGATGATCCTTCTTACAATGAAAAATTTGTCAAGGAACAAAATATTCTTCCATTTCTACGTGACTATCCATTTTATATCGTGATGTGTGTGACACAACATTACAAGTCAATGAGATATTGATTGCTAATTCTTGATTAAAATTGTTGTTTATTTTTTCCTTTATAAATTATTTTATTTATTGAACCACATCAAGAAATTCTTGTTCCTCCAGTCTGAGCTTGAAATCCTTAATGAAATTTTCTTTTAGCTCTTTCCATTGTTGAGATTTACCTCGATCCTCTTCTAATTTATACCATTTTTTATGCAAGTCATCTAAAATATTTGGAAATATGTGGGGACAAACTTTCTCATCTCTATATCTAATCCCGCACCACTCTGACTAACACTTTTGTAAATGAAGGGTAGGGTCTCTCTTGGGATTGAAAATAGGTATATTTTATTGCACTGAAATCTTAAAACCTCCAAATTATTTAATGAAATATGTTGTTTCTATCGTCCATGTTTAGAGTCGAGATGAGTGGGTATCCCACCATCTTGTTGCTTGACCTGTAAAATTTTGCACCAGACTTTGCATCCTCCCCTATTCTCCAATAGATTTGGTTACTTGCTCGACATAGTTAACAGGGGAAGCTCATTCCTTGAATCAAATCATAATTTGATAATCTTGTTTTAAGTCAATCGGTATCAGTGATGGCATTTCTTTATAATTTATTTCTCTAAGTATAGGAGTCTCTTTCATAGAATAACAGGGTCATGATTTTGTTGTTGGAGTTGCTTTGATTGTCTAGCATTTGTTTCCTTTTGATTCATAGTTTTTGAATTTCCATTCATAAAGTTCTGTATCAGAGTTTTGATCAATAGAAATAGGTGATCCTATTAATATTTTTCCAAAGTTTTGTATTCATGTAGTACTTGATCCAACCTTATTATTTATGACTCTTCCTCACATGGCTCAACCCATGGTTTTCCTTCACAAGGGTCTAAAGGAATTCTAATTTTACTATAATTTCCCTTCAATAGTATTGTTTCCTCTTATAATTAAATGTTTTCTTTCATCCTTTGACCCCATGCTCTACTGACTAGCATGAGATATGAAAGAATGCCATCAAATAATTTGATGACCTCAAAATCGATTGTCGTCAAGATTCCAATAATTGGAGTTTTACTTGTCTTAATGTGCTAATGGGTTCAACATATCTTTGGTTAGAAATCTTGAGATATTTGGTCGTTCTATGTAGATTTGGCCTTCCCATACTGATATATGTTTCATTAGGGAGAATAGTAACCTGTGACCTGAAGCCGACAATGACGTGTATTACCATATAACCATTTATTTCCAAGCTGGCTTTTGGATCATGATATTATAGTCATTTTCCTTGCGACAACTAACGTATATTTTTATATTTCTCCATAATTTTGTTACAGTCTTTTAATATATGAAAATTTCTACTATGTGACTAACTGCATGTCCTTCTTTTAAAAGCTCCAAAAATTCTTCTAGAATAGCATCCTTTGATAGTCTCTTTTTATCAACTTCTTTCATAAAGAATTTGAATGCTCTTGTCATTGTATCATTTTGCACCTACATATTCACATGTCTAGTCATGTTTCTTGTTGGTCAGATTATTTGTTGATTATAAACATTGTTATCTCTTGCACCGCCTGAACTTGTAACAATGTGAAGGATTTTTTAATTTCGAGTATCTTTGTTAGGGAAAATTTGAATTAAATTCACAGTTTTTTTGTTCAATCATTTTTCACTGATATTTGAGAAATATTTCAAGGAATGATCCCCCAAGCCACATATATTACAAAATCATGGGGCAGTCTTATATTTTAAGGGGAAATCAGGGGCTATATGACCCTCTTTCCAACAAGTAAATCAATAAAACCTTACTCAACCCTGACCATGTCCCCGACCTCTACCATTGTATCCTCCTCATCGGCCACCAAATCCTCCTCAACCATTTCCTCTTCCACCATGCATTGGTGGCTCATTATATTGATTTGTTGTTTGCGTATGATAGGAAATATGATAATTCAACATATTTTCCCATTGAGTTGGAATTATTGCGTTGAATGGCTATTTCCTTCACATGTGACATTTTTGTTTAGATTTATGGCGATTATAATGAAAATACTTAGTAGTATGATTTTATGCTATTTGGCATATGTCAAAATATATGTCAGATTGTACTCATCATACATCTTGATCAAAGAAATCAATAAATTTATAATTATCCTTAGTGTGTCCTTCTGTTCGAAAATTAATCCACCATAAAGTGTTCCTATGAAATGTTAACTCCATCAACGATTTTTTTAATTACTCAATTTTATCTTCAAACTTATTCTCAGTCTATGAGATAATTGACTACCCTTCATCATTGGTTTCAATTCACTGGGGAATCTTGAGAGCTTCTTCACAATTTTTGACTTCATGCATTCTGAATGACCCATGTATTGTTTGGAGGAGACCAACCACATACCATTGAACTAATCATTTTTTGTCAATGAGGTATGGCAATTGACTCAATAAATATTTAAATCTTTATTATATTCACACACTGTTTCATTGTTCCACTGCTTGATTTCCTTTAACTTTTGTGCTGCTAAGTTTTTTACATCTTGGGCCTTGAAGAAAGTAAAAAAAAAAATCTTTTGGTTTCACCTTTTTATTTTGGTTTATTTCTTAAGATTAATACATCAAGTTAATGCATGTTTCCTCAAGGTTTTTGCGAATTGTTCCATCTATTAGTCTTCATTATTGATATCATTTGCAGAAAAAAAATTCTCACAAACGAACCAATGATTATTAGGATCTTCATCTCCCTTGTAGAGGTGTATGTGATTTAATACCATTTTAAATTTCAAAAGCTTAGGTGTTCCATATATTCCTATATTACTTGACTGGTCAATGTTTTCCAAATCAATGACTGATCGAGTGCTTAGAAGCATGCTATTTCCTTGCTTGTTGACGAATTATTCAAGAAATGACTCATCAGTCTGGCACACTCTATTTATATAATCGGTAAACTGACTTACTACAAGTCATGATTCTTTTCCAACATGATTTGTGCTTTTGATTTATTCGATAGATAATGATTACAGAAGGTGGGGTATGATTGTGAGATTTCTAAGCTGGAGAAGTATTTCTTTGTCTTCTATTTTCTTCAGTATTTTTTTTATTCTCAACAATATTTTTAATTTCTGGATAATTTATTTGATCTTTTTTATTCCAAATAATAGTTTTGTCTCAATAAATATGTGATATTTGTTGAAGGAATATTTAACGACAATACTTGATATTGATTCCAGGTATAGTAGGACTAGAGTCATCAGCTTCCATCTTGTCTACTTTACTTCTAGGAATTATTTATAGACCATTATTATTTATCGAAATAGGTGGTTATATTCCTCTTAACTCATCTAAGGAGTCATGTGCATCTTCACTCTCATGTTCCTGAGTTTTCATTTTCTTCCTCTGGTATTCTTTTGTTATCTCCTCACGCATTTTTTTTCTTTTGTCCTGTTCTATTTTATGAATGTTAGTTGACTACTTATATTGTCACGTATTCTTCTATCAACTACTTCCTTCTTTTTGTTTCCTCCAAGTTTACCTCCTTCCTTCCATATTCATTATTTATAATGTTGTTTTATACTTCTCTAGTTGTACTTTATTTTTTAAATTTCTCATGCATCATTACCCCCCCATTTTGTCTCGACCTACTGCCATAGGGTGAGGGAATACTCAACAACCATGCTTATTTACTTAAAAAGTAGTCCCACACTTCCTTCGTACCCTTACATTGTTTGTCGAGGAAGTTTTACCAGTTGGTTTTCCTTTTTTGAGGTTGGTGTTTACCAGAATATGCAAAGGCAGTCAATATTCAATGATATGTCCAACAACATTATCAAAGAGGAACTTATGAAAAAAGGTAGGAATCGTGCAAAAGAAATTGTCATGAAGATCGCCAAATAACCTGGATTTAATACACTCAATGGAGGTTATTTCTTATATTTCTCATTCCTCACAAAATTCATCCAAAATTGTCTTGATCCACTCATACAAATTCATTTGATGTTTGAAAATTTCACTAACAATTGGGCATCTATTTCAATTTCTAGTTTTTTCATGAGAAACTTGGTCGAGGAATTTCTTGATTTCCATCAGAGCTCCTTTAATAAAATTTTTGTGCAATTTTTTGAAGACTTTATCCCTCGCTTCTGCTAATGATAGTCTATTTCTTCTTTTAGGTAATTATTAACTTACATTTCCCACCACTATTGTATCTCTTCCAACGTTAACATTTATGTTCGCATATATTTTGGGACTCAGGAGAAAAAATACCTACAATCAATGTTGTAATATAGGGAAAAGTATGCATGGTTATCAGTAGTAAGGAAAATAGGAATTATTATAGCAAAGCACATAAGTAAATAGAGAAGGGAAGAGACTCAAGTAGTGTAAAGCAGTGGAATCACACTTGTATTATATATATATTAAAGCCAATTAGGACCAATAAATTGATACATTCATGGATATTTGTACCATGTTGAGGCAGTTACATTATTTTAATTGTTTGAAAAGACTTATCTCAATCCAACTTAGTCATCGACTGACTTACACTATTATTTTCCAACTCGACTAGGCTAGTCAACTAAGTCGACTAGCCCTCCAACATATGCTACAAGTGGATACATTGCTATCAAGATGATAAGATCTTATTTCTCCTAGTATCATTGTATCCATGGATACAAAATTTGATATTTCAACACCTCATGCATATGTATTTAAATTTCTATTCTTGTCTACTTCAATGAAAACTTGGCAGGATTTAAAATTTGTTATTTTGAAAATGTCTAAGTTATTTGGGAGAAATCAATATCAATTATATTGTGTTTCCACATGTCTCTAATAGAGATTTTAAGCAGCCATCTCATCCTAGGGTTAGCATATCACCTCCCACCTAGGTAGCATAAGTTTTATTATATATATTTTTAATGTCCCTTTCACTATATTAGTTTAGTTGAATTTGATGTTTTTGTACTAATGAAACATATTAAAAATGTATATGAAAATGTCATTGTTCCTAGATCTTTCCCCTTCTGTAATCATACAATTCCATTTTTCAACCACCCCATTTAGTCCACATTACATGCCAAGGTGACCATTGGTGTGGCCCCCCTTCACCCCAAGAACTTTTCCTTCCCATTTATTCTCCTACCATGCTTCCTCTATTTTATAGTTAGTAAGGGTGTATCACCTCCAATTCCTAGAGTATTTTCCTTTACACCCTTCCATCATTCCCAGGTACATGCACCCTTCACAACTCCACCTTCATACCTCTCTTATCGTTGAAACCATTATTATAGCTATTATTATTTAATTTATTGTAGCTACACCTATAGTGGTTGCATCTACAATTCTTATGAATGCATCCAATATTGTGATAACAAGTATTTCATCTATTTTAGCAACATCTATTGTAGTTTCATATATTGATGTTGTAAATACATCATCCCCAATCCCCATCATTTCCTTAGAGCAGGTTGTCCAACCAAGTGCTCCACCTCTAATCCGAGAAGGGAAAATCCATTTCCTTAGATATTCATGGCGAGACTAATTATTTGATCAACATCTTATCAAACACATGCGTTAAATTAATTTTGTACGATTTTTTGTAATTAATTAGTTATTGTAATTATTGTAGAGAGGCATTATTGAGAGGCATGGATCATGGAGGAGGACAACCCACTAACCATTTACATTCATGATTGAGGTGATATTTTATGTGAACTCTAATTGTATTTATTAAGTGTGTTAATTGATTGAACTATGGGAAAATGAACTAATATGTTGTTGTTTCCTTTCTAGATATTCAAGAGTCATAGTACTCCAAGACCAAATAAGATTTGGGGTTCATCCATCTCGAAGAGGAGGAAGATCGATTTTGGAGATGCACACAAGAGTGACAAGGGTGGAAATGGTGATTTATAACTTTTCATTATGTATTTTAACATTCCCCAAATTCTTTTTAGGGCGATGCCACTCTCACAAATACCGAAATTATAAGGAGATAACTAAAAACATATGCATAACATAACCAGAACATGAATCCATGTGCATAGTGAAGACATAATAACAAAAAACAAAATAATAGCATAGTGAAACACATGATAAGAAAATCCATGAAACATTCACATAATATATTTTTCTACTTATCTAATGAATTTCTAACTAACAGCAGACCTCGGACGTTCCTCCTAAGTATAGACTATGATTCTTCAGTTCTCTCATCAGTCGATCACCCCCAAGATGGGGACACAAATACACTCTACATAGGATTCTCATTCTAGGTACATGTCTCATACCAACATAATAGGGCCAAGGTACCGCATCAACACATATGCTCATTGACCTATTTTCCCCAATAAATTTTTCCTTAAACTCATAAGTATGTTGGTTCACTGGCATAATACATCATACATACATATACATGCATGCCTTAATGGACTTGGCTCATCGACCTGATAATACAAGTCCTTTGACCCATTACATACTCACACCAACCTTAGACATACCAATTCATTGGCCCACTTTCCTAAGATATATATACATATAGAGGCATGTAGGCCTCAATAAAATTCTAGCTCACCAACTTATTCAACATTCTAGCTCACCAACATCTTCAACATTTTGGCTCAACAACTTAAGTATTACATGTACATGTATATTACAATTCAAGTTTTAATTTGGGGGTATTACCATTTATTTATGGATTGTCCTCACTGCATTTAAACACATATGTACACCAAATTACCAATAAGGGAAATTACTATTGTTTCCTAACATCTTCAGGCTTTGATGGTTCTACCATCGAATACTTCAATCATGTTGTCAACCATGCTTCATCAACAAGGCTTGAAAGTCCTTTGCATGTTCCATATTTATAGTCACTCTATATAGCATGAACATAATAATACTTGTTAACAACATAAGGAAGGAAATAATATGTCATCATTACACTCATTTACAATCATTTAAATAATCAAAATTGAGATTAAAAAATGTAAAAAGTCCCTTAAATATTTGAAGCTCAACAAAGACAAGTTGAGATTCCAATAACATTAAAAATAACAACCAAATTATAAGAATTAGGAGGGGAATTTGAGTTATAAAAATCTCCTCTAATAGTATACTATCCATTATATTTCACGTTGGACCTACATAAACTTTTAGTTACAGGGATATAAAATGGGATCATGGACCTGTCGTATCCTTGGATGAAAGCACCACCTATAAAACACCTTCAATTCACCATGGATAGCTTGATGAGAAATAAGATTGCAACACATTGAAGATATCATATTCATTAGAATTTTTCATGAATATGTATCCTTCCTATAAGCAGGTGGGGCGAGGGGCAGGTAGAGAGTAATCACTATCCCTCCAGCATATAGAGGAAACAAACTGCCCTTCATCATCATGTACCTTTAAAAAAAGTACCCATCATTATACACAGTTAAATATTTAACAAAAAATTCCATTATTACGCACTCCACATACGTAACATACATTCTAGAGGTATGTTAACTAGGCACATGTAAACAAAATAATTATTATAGTGATGGAGTTGGATCTCACAACTGCAAATTTCATTTGATGAATTAGTTCCAAGGCATCACCATTGCACTCAGTCTGTATATATCATATAACCGTTGAATTCCCGTTACACCAACTTTTGTTCATCTAACCTGTTACTATTAGATGGACCAAAGTACACCATGTAAGACCAATTTTACCCTAAGTAAAATTGCTTTCACTATGAAAAACAACTTAGTAATCCTTAATTTATTAAGTTGTTTATGGTCTAAACAAAAAACACCATGAGGAAATATTGAATAAATCCATATTTGTTTGATTTTCCTCAAGGAATAATTAATTAAACAACAGTTTAATTAATATTCCTGGTCATATTTAACCCAAAATAGGAAAATTAATTAGATAAATCACTATTTATCTTATTATTTTCTAGAAATAATTATTTAAACATTATTTAAATAAGATTCCTTGTTAAATTTGACTAAATCATTTATAAATAATTGAATAAATCATTATTTATTTAATTATTACTCAACCACACTCTTACAATAATACATAAATCGTTTATTTATTTATTATTTACAAATAAAAGGATTTGACCAAATTCAAATTCTTTTCCCTCCAAAAAATATAATAAAATATTTCATAAAAATTGGATCTAGCTTTGGTTAATAATATTTTAATTATGCACCAATATCTAGACTAACTCAATATTTTGTTATAAATAGAAGGGTTTTTCCATTCATTCACTACCTTTTGTTACCTAAAGATCACTCTGGATCTATATTTTTGGTCTCACTTTGATCCTCCATCATTGTTATATTTTTCTATCTTTTTTCTTGTGAACTCCCTTTGAGTTCCATTTTTGTCTGGGTTTTTTACACCATCAAGAGAGAGAGATCTTAGATCTGAAGTGCTGAGGACATACAAGAACCCATCCGGTTAAGGGGGACTGGTAACATCTTTCTATGTTCCCTTTCCAGGTGTCATAAATACAAAAATTCTTTAAAATTATTCTTTTCTTGTCTATTGGATGCGTGGAGCAACTCTTGCTTTTATTTACTGCTTAATGTCTTTAACTGCATAAATCTGGATTTTGTAGCATTTGTCTTGGTCAAATAACTATAGGTCTAAAGAAATTGGCAACCATATTTGATATTAGGGTTGTTTGTTATGCACAGCTAGAGTGAGATTTTTACGTATGCTTGCGATTATAATTCACGCTAACAACTGCTGACTCCACAAGGGTTTATAATTATGACCACTGCTGTTTTTCAAATCCCTGCATGACCAGCTGCTTCAAACAGTAGGGTTTTTCTTCAGCTTCTTGTTTTTCTTTTCTTGATGTTGTTTTTACCCTTTAAAACCCTAAAACAGTAAAAATTCTAACTTCCGTGTGTTTCCAGATCTATTGCATAGGTGACAGGCATCAACTGCAGTTGAAACGACAATTTTTTTCTGAAACCTTCTCTTGAGAGTGTCGGAAGTGTAGGTCCCACTTTTTGGGCCAAAATCCATGACCTCAACCTTTAGGATGCAGAAAACAACATCAAACCTGCGACCTTTGCAGAAATTAGGTCAGAAACTGACCTGTACTTTTTGCGGGAAATTTTCCATTATTTTTCTGGGTTTGTCTAGGTTACTGTTTAGGTTGTTTGACCTCTGTATCTGCCTGTTTTGGACTTGTACTTGCTCTGTTTTACTCTTCGAAGTAGGAACCTAGCCCCGTAGGTCTTCAGTACGCTTCCACCTTTTTAGGAGGAGTTTAGCTAAAGCAGGTCATCTGAGATTTCAGTGTGTTCAGCCATTTTTCAGATCTGATCCTGTACCTTCAAATCCATTTTAGTTTGGTTATTAATCCATCCAAAACACCTCTTTTTAGTTTTTTTTGGTCCTCCTCTAGGGTCCTCTCCATTTCCCTTCAGGTCGTAACCTTTCGCCACCTCATTTGCAACACTTTTCCCTCTAGTTTTTTGTTGTTTTATGCACCTATTTCCAGTAGATCTAACCTTTAGATCATATTCCCTACTAAATTTAGATGCATAGGCTATTTTGGTGTGTTTTGACTATATTTATGCCCACCCATAGACTAGTTGTTGGGAAGCCCGCCTCCTTGGGTTTTGATTGATGCATCTTTAGCTATTTATTTTCTGTTATATTCAGTTTACTTTATTGTTATTTGAAGATTTGTTTACAGTCATACATCACACTTTTTATTTTTTCTCTACAAATTTCTGGGTTTGAAAATTAAAATTAACACACTTGACTCACACACCCTAAGTGAAGAGTGCCTGGTTTACACCACCAGGCCAAGACTATAACATTGTAATCATTTGATCCCGCACCTCTCTGCCCTTGTTTCGACATTGTAATCATTTGATCCTACACCTCCTTGCCCTTGTTGGTCTCTGTTCCTTTTGTGATCCATGTTTTTTCTTCCATCATTGCGCCCCCAAGGCGTTTATCCCGGAGCCTTTTTTGCCTTCATCCTCAGTTTCTGTTAGGAAGACTTACTCCTCCGCGTAGATTCGAGTTAGTCCTCCACTGAGTCCCCATTCTCAATCAGATTCTGGTTCATTGGGTTCCCCTTCTAGTTCTATCCCCGATTCTCCCCCTGTCACCTTCACCATGTCTGGTTCAGGACCTAACGTTGGTGGTATCCCCGGCCCTAATGCTGGGAATACTACTGGTGGGACCACAACAGGAACTATCCTGGCTACTCCCTTGCTCCCTTATATGGCAGGTCTCAGTCTTCCCAATTTTAACCAGTTGATCAATGACCCCATACACCATGACCCTGGTTAGCCTGCTTTGCCAACCAAGCTCCCTTCTGAAATCTCGAAGTTTGAAGGTCTTGCTAGAGAAGATCCTACAAACCATGTTCAAGCTTTCCACATGTGGTGTTCGTCTAACTCCATCACCGATGACTCTGTCCGTCTTCGGTTGTTCCAGTGTATGTTTACTGGAGAATCTTCCAAGTGGTATGTTTACTAGGTCTCCTCCTCTCATACTACTTTTTTGACTCTTGCCCAGGCTTTTCTGTTTTACTTCCATCTTCCCCTTCATTATGACACTAGTACCAAACTTTTGACCTCTTTTCATCAATCGTCTGTGACCTGCCTATCTGATCATGTCCAGCAATGACGGAGAAGAAAGAGCCTATGTTGAGCCCCTACCTTCAAATACATGTCTACATGGATTGGTTTCTCAGATCCATTTTTCCTGCTATCGGAAAATATGTCACATCTCATTTCCCTCAGATGAAAGAAGCTTCTCTCCAGATTGCGTTAAAATACAACCTGATGTACGCATAGTCTGGTTATGTTTATACCGTATTACCTGATCTCCCTAGACCCGGTGGTGCCAACGCACCGAGGGCATCCCATGCCACCGACGGTATCGTTGGAGCCCTTTCTCATCCATACACTCATCCTCCCATGGGTTATGGTTTCCCTCAGGGAGGGGCCAGCTCCTCCAGCAATTTTCCTCCTCCTAGTAGCATGTATCCCAGATACAACATTCCTCCTCCTTTTTCCCAACATGTTTACCACAATGTTGCCCAACCTCCTTATTATCTATATCCACAACTTGGTGCTCCAGCTTCTCTAGCATTAGCACCCTCGCCTCCCTTGCCTTCTCAACCCCCGCAACAGTAGCCACCACCCCCCTAGGGGTAGGTGTATGCACATCAGGGCATGACTAATCCACCTACTTCCAAAAGAAGAGGAAAGGCACCCAAAATCAATCTTCCCTGGGTAATCCAGGACCTAATCCCTAAGGGAATGCACCTAACACTGCTAACCAGCAATAAGGAATTCATCCCAAGAAGGACAGGCATGTTCGCATGAATAAGCCTTATTCTTGTGTGGTGTTTATGGTCACTACACCCACGGTTGTCCTCTCTTACCTCAGATGCATCAAATGTGGGAGACCCAAGTAGCATCATGAGGACAACAAGCCTCCCCTTTGGTTCCTCCCAATGTTGCACCTATCTAGCCCGTTGTGTTTACCAATCCTTTCCCCCAGCAAGGATTCATGGCTACCCAAACCCCTGAAGGTCAGGCAGCCACTCATCCTCCTCCATCTGGTACCTCTGATTACTAGATTATCATGATGAAATATGACCAACCCATTAGCCTCGACCTCAACCTTTAGACTTGGTCCCGTTAGTACAACAAGCCTCCCACTACGTCTTCCCCCGAGCCCCCTTCTTCAGGTTCCACAAAGCCTCTTTCGATAACCAATGGTCCTTTACAGATCCCTCAGCCTAAGGCAGAGGTTCATACCAAGATCCCCAAGGGAGTTTCATATAATTGATGAGGGGTCATCCACCTGTGTGATGTCCGCTTCGGTTTGGAAGCAACTCGAATATCCTGAGTTGGCCCCTTCCACGATCACCCTCTGAGAATTGGATGGCCACTCTTCCCAGCCCATAGCCCTGTTCTGCAATTTTCCTATTACTCTTGCGAGCAAGACTGTTTGTGTTGATGTAGAAGTCATAGATGCCGCCTTATATTACAACATTATATTGGGTTGTAGCTACACTTATGCAATGTCTGATGTCCCATCTGCGGTTCACCGTAAGATGCGCTTTCCTCATAATGGAAAGATAGTCACCATCAACGAGTTGACATATTACGAACTGAAGTCTCAGACCTCCCCTGAGTCCATCATCTCTTTGATGGCCAATAAACAAATAGTCAAACCTTTGACCAGTGTTTCACTTGAAGTCTACAAAGACTCCTCTTTTCTTGGTTCATTCCTAGTATTTCTCTTCGTGTCTCTCATCCCATCTCATCGAACATTTGCATGATGCAATCGTCTCAGTCCACTCTCAAGCAGCCTGCTTCGACTAGTCAACAGCCTCGCCCTCCATAACTTGCTTCTAGCACCTTGACTCGGCCTTTAGAACCCCCTCCTCAAGGCCCCTCATCTACAGATGGTACCCATGAGCCTCTTTTCCCTCTTGGTAGAGTTCCTCCAGGCCTTCACCATCTTGGAGATGTCCAGCCTAGCCTTTACCCCTCTGGTCAGATATCGTTCCTAGCTCCCCCTCCTGGAGTATTTTCGGTACCTGTTATGGCTACCTTATCCCTTCCTAACCTGACCCTGGGGATCCTAGTCTGGTACATTGATCCCCCAAACACTATCCCACCTATTCAACCCAAACATTACCTTGCTTTGACCCCAGTTCAACTGGTCCCCATGACCCCTCCCCTTGCTTTTGTGCCTTAGCCACCTCAACAAGAAACCACTTCTGTTGTGACAGCTTCGAGAGAGAGGGGCGAAGCTAGAAAGAAGGCACCTACAGACAAGGTTGCCCCGACAAACCCCGCTCCTCCTTATCCTCCAAAGCGTACCCCCTCATGTGCTTTGTGTGATGCTATCGGTCATGCCACCCATCATTGTCGTGAATTGCCTCGTATCAAACCCATGGTCAATGTCGCATTCCCTAAGTCTATGGTCCCGGAAACCTCTGTTCCATTCTCAATTGCAGCTAAGAACTCCAATAATATCCACACCAACCATCCCTGTGCTTTGTGTGATCTCCATGGCCATTATACCCACTGTTTTCCCCACCTCACGCATTACCGTGCCTCTTTGGAGGTAGTTTGGAAGTACGAGATTAAACTTAACCAGTTCGCCTCTCCCGTCCTTGCGTAGTATGCTTCGGGCCAACATGAGGATTTACCCGCTCCCATTGACATTTCCCCTCATTATTTCGAGATGACAGAGCCCTCAGCCACCATCCTCTACCTATCATCATTCATGAGATCCCCAGTGGAAGCTCTCTCTGAGACTTCCCCTTTTGTTTCACTTGACCTCCCTTCAATGATCACCCTAGGCTCAACATTAATGGATCCCATATATTCTTCTTCTTCCATCACCCCCCATGATGATTCACATGTGAACCTTTCTTCTCATGATGACGAGTCAGATAGATTTGTCGTGTCACGTGGTTACCCTTCCACTAGTCACCCCATATTTTACTGTGATGACGACATCATGGAAACCTTTTCCACCCCTAACTTCATCTTTCCTGCCCATAAGAGGAATGGCACCATCCGTGTCTATGGTGACTTTCACGACCTGAGCACAAGCTACCCCCAAGGAATCTCCCACACACCACCTACCCGTTGGTGTGTGGGTGGTAGAAATTTTACCCAGAGAACTCCCTCTAGCAATGTTTGTTTGATTTCTACTTTTCGTTCAGGTTGCCAGCATTTTGCATTATCCTCTCATTTGTTGTCTTGTGGCACCTTTTAGATGGACTCCCCGTCAAAACCTTATATCGGTTATGCTGATGGTGCAAGTCGCTACTCCCGGAATTTAGCCTCGGTAGCCTGTTGGTCCATTTTTACCCCCTTACATTCACTTGTTCTCTCGAATGACATATGCATTGGTACTGCCACTAATGACTAGGTTGAATGTGATGCAGTGCAAGGTTTATTAGCCGATTCCATTTCTCATTGCGTCCTTCACCTTCATGTTCATTTATATTCCCTGATTCTTGTCAGGAAATTGAATGGTGTCTATCGTGTGGATAATCCTATCCTTTTTAGAAGATATTTATGAGTGAATATTTTGATGCGTGAATTTGAAATCATTACATTCAGTGATGTAACTAGAGCACAAAATCACTATGTAGATAGCATTGCAAACAATATTCTAGACTGGCACTTAGTACATGCATTTAACACAATACAATATCATAAAAAAAACAATGCATATCCATTATATGTGTCATACAAAATGTTTTAGAGTCCATCCATTCTGATACATTTGACATGCCATAGCATGTTACAAAAAATCAAAACTGGGGGCACCACATGCCCCTACACCTAATCACTATCTGGAGGATCCTAAGCCAATGCCTATGCTTCTGTAGCTCGTAGATTGCGCATCCCCTGTCTAGCCATCGCCATGCACCACATGACCCCTCGCCACTCCGAGGGTAGACCAATACATGGCTCTATGTATTGGTCTCCAAGTCTTGCTAGTCACGCTCTGAAACACCGGTCAGAAGCCTCTCACATATACGACGGATGTCTTCCAGGAGGGCCATTACATCCTCATTCTACAGTGCCCTCAACCCACTACGTCCTACAGCTCCTGATACTGCAGGTCATCCCATGTACCTGGCCGATTTTACTGGTGTTGTATCGACATACCAAAAGTTAATGAATCAGTACCATATAAAATATTCTGAAACTTTAAAATGCACATAAAATATTAGCAACTTTTCACTTACCATCAGGCCCCCATACTCGACCAGGCAGCAGTGGTAAGTCCAGGTCCCCACGATAACTCATCCCACTATAGGGATAATCGTCTATGTACAGTGAAATCTGATCCCAATGAGCGAAAAACTCAGGTCAAAACACTCGTCCGATTACCCCACCTCCCCCTTTGCACAATATCCACCCCCAGCGATGCATCCTAGGCTCTCTCGAGCCCCCATCTTGGATCTGTATGCGAGGCTGGAGTTTCAGGATCTTCTCAAAGAAAATCGAGCACAACGTTGTTCCATATGCATTGTCATGGTTCACTTGTTGCTTGCATAGTGACAACGGTCGTTTCAGTGATGAAAAAATCATTTGGGCCCACCCATAGTAGGTCCCACTCAACACACTCTCAATAAGCATCATCTGACCCCCAATGATGTGGTGGAGTGCCTAGTTGCCCAGGATTTGTAGCCTCGCTGTGACCACCGCACGGGTCTCTAACATCTCTAGATCTCCAATCGGTATCCATTTCCCCTTGACATTGAGACCCGGTCGGCAATGGTGCTCTACAAACTCCATGATGTTCCTCCCTCGCGGTAACAATGGCTGCGTATTCCCCACCATCCCAAGTGGTGGAAGACTAGTCAGGAAATATATATCCTGGACCATCAACTCGATTCGGTGCCCCTGCACTATAAACACCTCATGGTATGGATCCAAATTACTGAAAATATGAGCCAACAAGGGCTCCCCAACTCTCATCAAAGGGTTCTCCACAAACTTCAGGACCCCAAACTTGGCCAATGCACTGCGGACACCATGATCCTCTCGGATCTACAATCGTAATGTGTCCAGGTCTCTCTCTCTCTGGTTGATTTGCAACTACCATATCTACACAAAACCATCATATTTGTTAGTATATAGAAATGAAAGACTGCATTAAACCATAAAAACCCAACTCTCAGCCAAGACACAGCATCAAAATCCCTCTCTGATAGGTCTCACTTTCCAGGAAAACCCTGGGATAGGTCGCAATTTTCTGCCTAAAATATGCTACCCAGGTCGCATATATTGTCCCAAAAAGTGCGACCCAGTAGTGACGAAGAGTAGGGGTCTGTTCTTGAGCTCTGGGTGCCTAAACTAAACTTTCAATCTGCTGAAATGAAATATTAGGGTTAGGCCTCTTACCTACAACTGACAGATCTCGATTCCAACAGTCGGTTTTCCTGCTACAATCGCCGCAAGATTTAGGGCCTTCTCTCCTCTCTACATTCACCATAGCTACACTTGCAAATGAGTGAATTTGGAGGGAAAATGCCTTATTAAAAGAGAAAACCCATATTTTTCTTTCGCCCATTGCGGCCAAACCGTAGCTCGGTTTGACAAACCATATATACCATTGGAAAGCTCTCACCGAGCTCTCAAATGGGTATCATTTTTTTTTTTTTTTTGATTTGATACTTCACCTGGACACATTTTGTCCAAGAAGGGTCACTTCACCACTCCTCAAAATCGAATTTATTCACTTGCAACAATTGTGCTTGGGGTACCGCTTTGCCTTCATACTTGTCCATGCTCGTGTCTATTTTCATCATGAGTAACCATCTTTTACTCATGTTTTCATGGTCCCCATTGGACCTTTTTTATGTGGTAGCATCATTGAGTCGCCCTTGTTTATAGCATCCAATTTGAGTCATCATCGCATCCATGGAGTCTATCATGAGTCCCTTTGTATCCCGTTATAGTCCTCCATCCTCCATTGCTTGGTTCCTCTCTCGTGTCGCACATTGTGGCCTCCAGTCATACTGTCCCCTATCCCCTTTGATATTGTTCCAGTTGTTGCCAGGTCATCCATGCCCTTCATTCTCTAATAAGGGAATTCATTAACCCACTATTAAATACCCCCCATTTCATCATCATCCATGGTGTCAGTCAGTCTGTCTCTCTACTATTATCTCTTGTGCCTTAGTTTAGGACCCCTTATTGCCTCACCTATGGCGAACCTCCTTCTGTCAACATCATCTCATTCATTCTAGCAGACAGGTCTAGAGGGTAGTGTACCTTGGTTCCAGCTTCCACTCTTGTTCGGTGTCTTGAATCAGGAAAATGGACTCTTTATTGCCCTTTGACTTGATTGTTTCTCAGCTCCAGCTCCTTACATCATGATCGAGATCCATATGCTTGATGGTTCAGTGATGCAGAAGATTGTATCGGTGATTCCCGGGTGTGTGTGAGATGTTTCAGACCTCATGAGGGGGTGGCCCTTCAAGTAGCTCCCCACATGTCCGGATGACCACTTCATTACAGCCTTCGATGCAACTCCATAGATTTGATGGTTTCGGCCTTATCCACTTGCAGCGCCTTTTAGTTTGCATGTATCATTCATATTTTTCAGAGCCCTCTCCTGTTTACAGGGCATATTTGGTTGTGCTTATATCTCATGTACTCAGATATTATTGTATAAGTTCTGGCTGTTATCCCAAGCACAGTATGTATGTGGGATCCATTATCATGTTTTTATCTGGCCCATGCTTATGCTAGAATGTACTATATAGTTCAGTCCCTTGTTTACTAGACGCATTATTATTTGTACTTAGTCTCGGCGGGCATAGGTATGCCTCCCCCGCCTCTTCTAGAATAGGTACTCACTCATAAAAGAGACTTGTCACACCTGTAAGTCTTGCCTCCTCAGGGTCTTGTCCTCTAGTGCTTTAGATACCTTATATTTCTCTCTCTCTGACTTCCCCTTCGGTGTCTGGTGATTGACTTCTTACAACGTACTTCGGTCATACAATTAGCTTCTAACGCTCGCACAATGGGGGGTAGTCTATAACACCAATTTTTGGTCATCTAACCTGTTACTATTAGATGGAACAAAGTACACCATGTAAGACCAATTTTACCCTAAGTAAAATTTCTTTCACTATGAAAAATAACTTAGTAATCCTTAATTTATTAAGTTGTTTATGGTATAAACAGCAAACCCCATGAGTAAATATTGAATGAATCCATATTTTTTTTATTTTCCTCAATAAATAATTAATTAAACAACAGTTTAATTAATATTCCTGGTCATATTTAACCCAAAACAAGAAAATTAATTAGATAAATCATTATTTATCTTATTATTTTCTAGGAATAATTATTTAAACATTATTTAAATAATATTCCTTGTTAAAATTTGACTAAATCATTTATAAATAATTGAATAAATCATTATTTATTTAATTATTACTCAACCACACTCTTAAAATAATAAATACATCATTTATTTATTATTTTACAAATAAAGGGATTTGACCAATTTCAAATTCTTTTTTCCTCCAACAAATATAATAAAATATTCCATACAAGTTGGATCTATATTTGGTTAATAATATTTTAATTATGAACCAATATCTAGACTAACTCAATATTTTGTTATAAATAGAAGGGTTTTTCCATTCATTCACTACCTTTTGTTGCCTAAAGATCACTCTAGATCTATACTTTTGGTCTGACTTTGATCCTCCATCATTGTCATATTTTTCTATCTTTTTGTTTGTGAACTCCCTTTGAGTTCCATTTTTGTCTGGGTTTTCTACACCATCAAGAGAGAGAGATCTTAGATCTAAAGTGCTGAGGACATACAAGAACCCATCCCATTGAGGGGGACTAGTAACATCTCTCTATGTTCCCTTCCTAGGTGTCATAAATACAAAAATTCTTTAAAAATATTCTTGTCTTGTCTATTGGATGCATGGAGCAACTCTTGCTTTTATTTACTGCTTAATGTATTTAACTACATAGATCTATATTTTGTAGCATTTGTCTTGTTCAACTAACTACATCTAAAGAAATTGGCAGCCATCTTTGATTTTAGGGTTGTTTGTTATGCACAACTAAAGTGATATTTTTTCGTACACTTGCGATTATAATTCACACTAACAATTCCATTACATCATTTTGGATTTCTCCCTATCAATTGCATTTACCAAAATAATTTCAATGCCTCATTGTATTTCCCGATGGACACAATGATGCACCCTTGAAATTTCTTTGGAAAATGAAACTTGCAGTGGTGAAGCCTCTAATAGTTTTTCATTAATTTTTTTACATTATTGTATTCAATAAAGTAATCAAACTTCAAGTACACTTCTCCAACACCTTATCCTTTAGAACTTTAAGGAACTGAAAACTCCAAAATTATTTCTTCCCATTTTGGATTGTAAATTGGCATCTTCGAACACAAAATCTAGATAAGAGATATGTTGTTTTAATAGGCTGAGAATAATATAGGTAGTAGGGGTATTAACAATTCTTACAAACATAAATACTACTTAATATTTTCCATCAAACTAGAGACATGTCCTTTATTCAACATTTCATTTTTTAACTTGAAAGCTTCATCCATCCCGCCTTGCATACATAAAATAGGAACTGACATTTTAAAGTTGCTTAAATAGGGACACAAATGTTTCAGTGACATAAAATTGAGAAGTTCTAGTACCAAATGAAAAAATTATCTTGTAATAACTAATAAACCTTCCTATTTACTCTTAATAAAAATATAGAGAGATTGGATATCGATTACAGACAACACCAAACATAGTTAGATGTATTTATTGATCACAAAAATTACACATATATAGGACATAAATATATGACTTACACACTTCTAGATCATGACTACAACTCATACATAGGAAGAAAAAATTTCTAGACCGATGCTTGGGAACTCACAATGACAACTCATGACAACACATAGAAGCATTACTTCCAATACCCTTCCTTAATGCTTACATGGAAAATATCGTAAACACATATTACAACAACAAGGATAATATCTATCTGACTAGTCTTCATGAGAACTCACATCCACTCCAGAATCTCGCAAACACTGCTCTTTCACCACCACATATTATGGCTATCACTTGACCTCCATTTAAAACATAACCGCCTTTGACCATCGTTGATTAACTTTGCAAGATCAACAATATTGACACCTCGACTCATTAGGGCTTCCATGATAAGAGTCGTCAAGTAATGAACCATCCTATGGACCAACCACCATATATTGGATATTTCACTTTTGGCTATCCGTTAGTTGCAAGGATGGAGGTGTGGATACTGAATGTGTTCAAAGTTTGATCAAACAACTTGACCTTAATAACACACAATAATTTATTTTTTGGACACCGAGGCTTCCAGTTTAAGAACCACCAACCTCTTTTATAACCAATAAAAACACACAATAATTGATGTTTCAAACATCATGGCTTCCATTTTAAGAACCAGCTATCCTTTTTATAATGAATAAAAACATAAAATAATTTATGTTTCAGAAAAAAGGGATTCCATTTTAAGAACCACCAACTCTTTTTATAACCAATGAAAACACAAACACCAACCAACAAAACATACCGAGACAAAATCAATGACAAATATTTATTGATTTGTGCAGATCAGATCAAATATAATAATAATAATAAATTTCATATTAAAAAATATTTCATTAAATTTGGAATTAAATAATGGATATGGAATTTCAAAATAACAAAAAAATTCATTTCTAGTGATTTCCTTGTAATAATTGTTTTCGAATTTTAATGAAATATGTGTTTATTGGTATTTTGCATCAGATATGCAGTGTTTGGATATCTAACTCTGGATTAAAAATACCAGAATATTTTATTAGTTCATATCTAGAATGAGAAATGCCAACATTCCACCTACATGTCATAGTTGTACATCTTGCACCATTCGATAATCTTGAGAACCGCCATTTAAAACATGTAGGCATTGCTCTCAATTGTATATCCACACTAGATCAAACCAAATATATGTTGATCTAGATTATTCACAAGAATATCCCCTCTTCTTTTACAAATATTTTTCCACAATGGAACTTCACACAAGAAGCAACACTGGATCTTCACAATTCTCCTTTGCATGCAACTACCCACAATCCACGCACAAATAAAATATTCACACAAATAATAGATAAAAAACTATATTAAACTAATACATGTAAAAAGGAGTATCATGGCTAAAATTGCATGATCTCAGCCCCTCTCGTGAGAGAGTCAGGGATAAACCAGCTCTGATACCATGTTAGAAAAAATAGAGAGATCAGATAGCGATTACACACAACACGAAACACACTTAGATGTATTTATTTATCACAACAATTACACACATATAGGACATGAATCTTTGACTTCCACACTTCTAGATAATGACTACAACTGATACATAGGAAATAAAAAATTCTATATTGACTCTTGGGAACTCTCATTGACAACTCATGACAACACATGGAAGCATTAATTCCAATATTACCAAATCCAAATGACTTTCTCAATGTTAGTCTATATTTCTTTTATTACTACATGAGATTTGCAATATTGATACTTTCGAATCTAGGAAATTATCATAATATCTATGTATCAGGATGAAGAGAATGGTCAAAATAACAAATGTATTTTTCATACTTCCAATGTGTGATGAAGTTTCACCACCAAAAAATAAATACTCAAATTTTACACTTTTTTCCTCTAATGATAAAAAACAAGAAATAACACCAATAAATAATTTTGGATGGGTAGCTTCAAATACAACAAATAATACTTGAATTTCATAGTACATTCTAACACAACATCCATGTCCTTCTGAGATTAGCAATTTCAATAACTTCACTTAAAGGATCCAATATCCATTTTCCCTCATATCTTCATATAAAAAAACCAATTTAATTTACCCTAACTTGTTAAATATTGAAAAAAGTTGTAAAAAACACAAAATTCACTAACCCAACCAAAAAATAAATTAGGTTGGGGGTACTTTTCTAAGCCAAAAATTACAATCAATAATATCTTTCTGAATACTCCTCAAAAGCATTCATGAAATCACCACGAAAGTTTTAATAAAGATCAAAACAAATTACCAATAAATTTTTTGCATTGAAATAAAATAGGAAGATGGTAAGAATTCATCCTTAGAGATAATAAACCCAACTAGCTACTTAAAGTGGGATTTCACCACCCATTGATTCAACTACTAAACTCTAGTTAGATACACATTCACTTTTACTTTTTGAGTCATTTTTTTTTAAACTAAGCCCCCTCCACCATTTCTTCCACCATATAAATGCCATATCTCACTATTATGGCGTCTATCATGATATTAATGATTTCTTCTATGGTTTATAGTCCAATAAGAGCCACTATGTGAGGAATTTCTATGACTTATCTCGTGCTTTTCATTATCACCAAACAATGATCCAGCCTTTGTTGATAAAAATATTGAGGCTTTCGATTTGAGAATGGATAATAATGTCCTTGCAGATTTTGTCTCTTTGGAATATATATTGGTGAGTATTTATTGTAAATATATTGTCTCTCATGTATTCTAACTCCTCCTTCTTCCTAATAGCTACCTGTTTCCACTACAAATTTTGGCATATTTGACTATAGATATATTTTCACTACTACATTTGATTCCATGGCTTAATGATATATTCAAGCCAATGATTCAAGCTTATATGTCTATAAATTCACCCTACCATTTGATGTGGGACCTACCAACATAAATATCTATAAAATCTCTCACAATCTAATACAATTACATTCTGTTACCAATCAGAGTGAGGCCACGACATTAATCATTACTAACTATTCATGTCTTTCCCTAATCCTATAGAAAAATGAAAATGATGAAAGGAAGAAAAAGAAAAATCACCCCCAAATACACAATTCTGTGGCTACCATGTGATACTCAATCAAAGAATGCCTAGGCCATGGAATTGTAAAATTATAATGTTCCACTCTACTTATATGACTTTAATTTGATTGGATATCTCTCTCTCTCTTTGATATATATATATATATATATATAGTTTACCTGAAAAACCATGTTCTCAATTGATTCGCTATGAGTGAGGAGTTCCTTGAGTGTTCCATTTTCAACAAGAATTGTTTGTATTCCATTTGGATGATAAATTTCCATGTAAAACTTTTGAAATCTTTAAAAAAATTGTTTTAGATGTCAACATCACTTTCCACTAGTTCCTAGTGGGCATACAAGATCCAACTTTTGTCTTCTTCACTCTATCATGAATCATAATTATTGGAGATGTAACTGCAAATTTAGGAATGATAAAGCTACTTCTGATTGATTATATGTAGCCACCCTAAGGAGATCAAAACCTTAATGCAAGCGTGTACATTGTTGTCTTTTATATTCCTCTGCAAAATCCCAAATTCAAAAATAGATATTGTCCCTTTATAATATTCTTGCTGGCATAGGAGAAGAAGTCCAAAGTTTAGTAGCCAATTATGCAATAAAACATTAAAAGTATCTCCAACTAGACATGAGTATACATGCAAATAAATAAAAATGATTACAAAATCATGTTAAAACCATAATCTTGATAATAATCTACTAAATGTTGTGTATACAGATCTTGGGGGAAGACTAGTGAGAGAAAGTGCTAGGAAAATTTATCACAAAAGCAATTTTAGAATAATACTGAAACTTCTCTTGAAATTTTCCTTTGAGCGTAGTTCAAAAAAATAATCCCAGACTCAAAAAAATCTACCACCAATTTCTCTAAGCCTATTTTATCATAACACGATATGAAATATCCTTGCCAACAACTATGATATATGTGATATCCTAACCTCACTAATTTGGATCCTAAATATACCTTCCAGTTGTAAACCTTGTAAAAATATGAATCTATTTTCTCAATATATTGGGTTGCATACCTTCTCGCTACATTACATGATAACACCTTCAATTCCCCAAAAAGGCATACCCACCACCAGTGTAAGCTAAGATGATGACAATCCATGAGAGCACATTTATTTCAGGAATTTGGTCAAAAAATATGTGAGCATCTGCTACACTTCCATGCTTAGAATACATATCCAATGGGGTATTACATAAAAATGTATTGGGTACAAAATCCCTTTGATGATGCTTTCTTCCCGATGATTTCCTCCAAAAAAATAAAAAATAAAAATTATATATATGCAAGGATTTGGGTGATATACAACACACAAACTGAACACCATGATGATTTCAGACCCCTTTATCACATGACTAGAAGATATACTAGTGTTTCCTTCCATCCTTTACTGAAGTACACTTGGCAAGATTTCTTTGATTTGACTTACCCTAATGTTTTATTCATTACCATAGTTTTTAATATGCTAGTAACTAGAACCCCGTGAACTCTCACATCACTAATAATAATATTTCTCTTTCGAAGTTAAAATCCCTACTCTTTACAGAATTATTTTACAAATTATTTGGCACAATTGTTTCTCCCATCTTGAGGAGTCTTGATCATCATTGCAATGTCTGTACCTTTTTAACATAAACTCAAATACAAGTTTGTGTGTATATTTTCATCTTTAAAGCCTCAAGGCCTTATTTTTTGCATTACCTACAATGTCAAAACCTTAAAATCTTTGACACCTCAAGCATAGAGTTATAACAATACATGGCATCTGTTGTCTCTCACGCCTCTTCAATAGCATCAATTAGTTACATGCCATATGCACTTAGGATGCTACAATACCTATGAATAATAAACTTGTCTCATTATTAAAACTATTGTGATTGGGCATGCACGGTACAGACCAACCTCTCCAAAACATGCAAGAGTATGTTTCCTTTTTTCATGAATTCCATTTTCATTTTGTGGAAAATTTTAAGAGGCAAATCAAAATTTCCATCCTAGGCACAATTGGCAATGATTGTATTCCATGAAACTAGATTTATTTGAGACATTTTTCTAAACACTTTACATGCAAAATCCATATTCCCATATTTAGCATTATCTATGAGCATTGCATAGAATAACATCTAAATCAAACTCACTCCTAATTATGTGATTAGGAACCTTATTACCTTTCTTGGGAGATCTGAGATAGGCACAGGAATTGAGAACAAAATAAAATGTGAAATTGTTGAGTTGTATATATTTCATTCACATATGGGAGAAAATCACAAGGGTTTCCTCGTAGTTTGCATTCTTGGAATATCCTCATCCTTTATTGATTCCTCATTAGCACACGTCCCATCACTATCGTTAGATAACAAAATTTCTCAACATTTTCCAATCATTAATAATATCATTCTCAACATTTACCCATCATTAATAATATCTTGATCTTCGTAGGCCAATAAAAAGTTGTACCATATATTTATTAAGAAATCTTACCTTCTTCCATCTATGAGTTTCCTATTTTTTTCTTAATAGACCTCTTTAGTTTAAGAACAAAATCTATTCCAGGAACATTATTAGGGTTCCCTGAGAGAGTGATAACATTTTTCTTGAAAGCTTCAACCTGGTAATTAGAGAGTTCATATCCATTACATTTTAGATGTTGATATTACTAGTATTCAATGTTTTAATTGAATAATTTACACTCACAGGTGGTATCTATAATAAAAAAGTAGCAATGGTTGACCATTGCAATCACTCAACAGTGAAAATAAGTAAAAAAACATGATGCTTGTTATAATATACACATCCCAAAATCCATTGTATAACTTATAGAGTTACCAATCTACAAGTGTATCTTCCTGCCTTCCCTTATTTGTCTCAAAGCCAAGAAATCAACTAAAATGTAATGCAAAGATGCATCTCTCTACATAGGTGTAGAAGATATTCAATACCCTCTTAGCCTCCATTTAGAGCTAACCTCGGATTGTGTTTACCAACCTCTTCTTGTAACCTAGGAATTAGATCCTCTAGGATATATGGAGGAAAGCACGAGGGCTTCACTCAATGAACCTTTGACATATCACATGCATTCATGGCATACTAAAAAATACCCTTAATTTGACTACATATTGGAAGATACCTCTAAGGATCACATTATTTAACCCCCCTGCCAATATGAACCTAATACACCTTCCCAATTTAAAAAACCCCTACTTTCACTAGATATTGTAGGTATCCATTTTTTCATTAAAATTTTATATACCCCTTTATATTTTTCATTAACTTTGAGGTCCAATTTTTATACCTAACAATATAAAAACCATTTACCCCATATTATATGCTCAATATATTATGTCATTTTTTCCTCAATATATATCCCCCAATATGAAGGCACGTGGTATGGTATTGCTCCCCCACTGAAGCCTCCATGGAGGAATGAAGGTTAGGAATGAGTGAGTGTATCTTAGTCTCAAGAAACATAATAAATTTGAGGTAATGGGGTGATGAATTATAGCACAACACAATTGCAATAGTGGTTTCCTGATTGAGGGCTAAGGATATCCCGCATTCTAACTCATTTCACCATTTAAATCTAAGTGACTATATCCACCTAAAGCATAATATCAAAAACTTTGTTTATAACCTTTATATACACATATCCTGCAAGCATATCCAAAGAACATTACCCTCAAAACATTGATTTCTAATCCAAGCTATCACATGCTGATCTTAATTGTCAAAGACTAGTCCTTTAGCTTTGGAATTATCCCAAACAATTTGCAGACATACTCTACAATTTTTTCTCCTATGCTTTATCTTTGGATAGCTTATGCAGACCCAATTTTTCAATTGTGTGCTTTAATACTATTAGTAGCATTCCCTGACTTCCTGTTGGGGTGATGCCAGTCACAAATATTGACTTTATCAGAAGAGAACCAAAAACATATGCATAACATAACCACAACATGAATCCATGTGCACAGTGAAGCCATCATAAAAAAAAAGAAAATAATTATAAAACAATGAAACAAATGCCACAAAAATTCATGAAACATGCACATAATAGGATTAGCTACTTATCTAATGAATTGTCGATTGATTGTGGACCTTAGACATTCCTCTTAGTTGTAGATCCCATTTCTCTGGTTCTCTTAGGAGTCAATAACCCCATAGGTGGGATCAGGACTCCACTCAACATCAACTTCTCATGCTAGGAACATGTCACATACCAACATAACATGGAAAAGGTACCAAACCTGACAACCTCTAACCAATATATTCACATCTCATGTCAACCCCACACCCAAGTAATGCATTTCCTTCTCTGCTCCTACAGTCCCTCAGGTTACACCACTACCTCTAGGGTTTCTATCTCGTCTGACCATGTATTTTCATGGATATATAGTTATAGGAATCATGTTTCCCTCATGGGTCTCCAGGTACCCTCTAGATTATCATTCAGGGACACCTCTCCCTTTTTACTGATTGTCCCCTTGAATAAGAGAAACACCCTTTTTATAGACTTGGTGTCCCCTTTACTTTATATTATAATCCTACTACCCTCACGGGTCTCCAGGTACCCTCCATTTTCTCATTTAGGGCCAATATTGTGAGTTTACTTACATTTTCTTTAATTATTCACTCAAATTTGAACTCAATATGTTGGTGTTTTCGTCACCAACTCTCGTCATTTTTCATTCTATTCTGTCAACCTTTTCATATTTATTCTTACATTACCTTTTTCCAGGAAGAGAGGCATCAACCTCCTGTCAAAATTTCAGATTGGTTAATAAAACATAGAAGTTCATTACATATCTTTCACACACACACACACACACACACACACACACACACACACACACACATCTAAACGAAATAGTCAGGGAAATTTTTAAGTAACCCCCCCGAAGTTATAAGCATAATAAATGGGTGAATTCCCATGGTAAATATAAAAATGTACAACCTATTTTTAAATTATATAGTATGTATATATAATTTTTTGGTGAATCTTTTATTGAATTATAATTTTTTGTTAAATCTTGGCGAATGTTTCACCAAATTATGAAACATTGCAATGTCATTGCAGATAGTGTTACTTATCAACATAGTGTTTTTGTGGCTAAGTCAGTGATGCTATTTTCAAAGTGTTCAACACCTTCACAAGTTATATTTTAGCATTGGGTGAGATCAGTGAAACATCCATGTGACATTATTTCCCTACCCACCTGTTTCAAGTTTTGGGCTCATTTTTAGGAGCATTTGCTCCACTTCATGAGTTGTAGTAGGGTTCGTTTGGTGGCATTTGGGGGGAAATTAGGTTGGTTAGTAGTTATTTTTTTGACATAAATATCAAACCATTATTGTGACTAGTACTAAAAATTAGTGTAGGTCATACCATTCCACAAAATTAATTACTGATGATTAAATTAAAATTTTAAAAAACCCATTCTAAAAAAATACATCTATAAAGACGATAATTAATAAATATATTAAAAATATTTATTGTTTCTTTTTGTGAAGTGGTGTGAGTTCATCATAGATTGCATGAGGCTTGACCTATGGCTTGAGAAATCGTGACCCAGGGGCATCTAAGCCGACATAATTACCCGGGGATTGCACATGGCCTCGGTCACACCAGCACTAAGTTAACATAGTTTAACTTGTCTCCTCCCTCCAACATGGGCGCAACAACCTCTGTGAGGTTTTTTCATGGGTCGCCCTTATGATGAGGCACATCCTCAATTGGTTGTGCTAATGGGACTTGAATTAAAAATATATGTTGTTATTATTTAAATAATGATAAATAAATAATTAAAAAAAGCATTCATTATTTTGTGTTTATTATTTTTTAATATTTACAACAACTGATAAAATATATATGATGAATATAATTTTTACCTTAAAACTTAAATTAAAATAAATAATATTTCCAACATAAGTATTTTTAATTAAAATTTAATAATAATTTTTTTTTTGGTTAATTATAGAAATTATTACTTATATTTGATATTTTATTTATTTATATTATATTTTATATTTTATATAAGTAATATAGTTAGAATGTAAAAATAATATTTTGAGTTATATAAAAATACCATTATAATAATAGTTAGTGTAATTAGGTAAAAATTTAAAAATTGTAAATATAAACATTATATCTTGCATTAATTCTTTTTCTATCATCTTGAAATAGTTTCATCAGATTTTTAAGCATGATATGTTTATATGAATTTATTATTTACAAATATTGTGAAACTGTTAGAAGAAAATATACATAGATATAAAGTTTTTTGTAAAACCAATAATATTTTAATTTTTGTAATATATATATATATATATATATATATATATATATATATATATATATATTGATCAAGTTGGAAAATTACAAGAAAAATCTTTTAAAAAAAATTATACATGCACTTAAAATTATATTTATATGACTATCACCAATTTTAAAGATATATATTATCTTTTAGACAAAGTGAAAGAGATACAAGAATTGTCAATGTTGTATATATATATGAGTGATAAAACATGGCGTTGAATTCTAAATGATCTTATCTAAATTGTACCAAAAAACACAGTCAATGTACCTTTACAAATAGAAGGAAGGGAAGGAATCACCCCAACATTGTCTCCACCAACAAATAATCTATATAAATAATTAATTTTTTTTCCATGTACAAAATTAGTATCTCTTTCATATACATAAGTAATTATATTTTTTTATTCCATGCACAAACTTACTATCTCTTCCTTTTATATAAGTAGTTATAATTTTTTATTCCATCCACAAACTTAGTATCTCTAATAATATTTTGTAAAAAACATGTAATTATTATTCTTTTTTATTTACATATGTTTTCTGATTATATTTTTAAATTCTATACGCAAAATTTTACCAAAAAAATACACTATGTAACTTATGGAATGCTTCTAAGCAGCGAGGAAAACTAATATCTGCAACCTATTGTACATAATTTTTTAAGATCTAGGATTTATAATGTATACCTTAAGCATGAATAAGCTTTTAACAACATATAAAGTTTTTACACTCAATCAAAATAAAAAGGTGGATGTAAAATCAAATGAATTTAGAGATTGATATTTTTTAAGGTGATTTAAAACATTTAAAGATGCATGCCAATGAGTTAATGTGAATCTAAATGTGTAGAAACTAACTATTTTGTAACCTTTTTAAGAATTCTATGGTAAGTAAAATGGAGACACTACAAGTTAGTAGTTTTTATATTTTGCATTGGAATATAGCTCCACCACCCTCACTTCCATCATTTATAGCTAATTGGATTATAAAGGAGAGATTGCTACAATTATGAGAACAATCACTTTTTCATGATACATGGTGGATCAAACCCATTGAATGTCCTAGAGTGTCCATGTTAAAGGAATTTGTGAAGTCCCACAAAAATCTTCTTTGGACAATTATTTTATTGATTCCTGAATAATTTTGACAACTTCGATGGTGAATGCAGTGACGTCTACAATTAACTCTATCTTAAAACCAGAGTATTTTAGGTTTATAAAATCAACTCTCTCTTTTATATAGAGTGTTAAATTATTTAGTAGATGAAACAACTTTTCAATATAGACATATAAAAATATAAAAATATGGTACATCCTCTACTATTTATATAGAGCTTTATTGATAGTCTCTACAATTACAATAAGAAAAATTTATAATAGTTTATCTAGGTAAAAAATAGAATAAAAAGTAAAATTTTAATAATCATATTCATATTTTTATGTCAGATAGTTTATTCATTTAAATATTTATGGAAAACGGATTTGAGTGAATTCTTACCAAATTAAAACATAGATAGTCGAATAACTGGGTTCCCTAGATGTCAAATCAATAGGGAAGAATTGACAAAATGATCTCTCCATTGCAATGGTTTTTTAAATATTGATGGAATGGATTTCATATAAACCCCCAATTCCTATAAACCCAGGACTCCACATTCCATGAAGTGTGGGATACATTTTATTGGAAAAAAAACAAATTCCAACAATTTTGGGTTAATAGAAAAATATCATAGAGTGAAAATAAATTCCATGAGGAGAAACTAATCCAAATAATTTATATTCCCATAAAAATATGGTGAAAAATATCTTGATACTTTCCATCACCATAAAAATAGTGTGAATGGGAGAATGCAGTTAAAATTTTTCTGGAAAAAACAAATTCCAACAATTTTGGGTTAATAGGAAAATATAATAGAGTGAAAATAATTTCCACGAGGAGAAACAAATCCAAATAATTGGTATTCCCATAAAACTAGGGTGAAATATATCTTGATACTTTCCATTACGAGAAAAATAGGGTGAATGGGAGAATGTAGTTTGAATTTTTCAAGGCGACTTTTTTTTAACTCTCCCCATCAATTTCCCATGGGCTAATGGTTTACATTTTTTTATTTTTTAAATAAATATTGGGTGATGCATATTCAAAACCCTATTTAAAAAAAAAAAAACCCAACCAAAATAAATAACCCCCTAATTTCACCCATGGGTGAAATTTCACCCTAAACGTTTCTATGGAGGAAAGTGGGGAACTTCATGTGGTGGATTAGATTAAGGAGGGTCTGCATGATATTCAATAATAGGCTCTTCCTCGTACTCATTTAATTCACCTTATTCTTACTCTTCTAGATTTGTCTCTACGGTTTGTGAACCCTAATTAGGGTTCACTTGATCACGATCTAGGAGATTCTGCAGGACATTGAATGAATTTGTTGATGTAGAGGCCCCATTTTTATTTAGAGCCGAATGTTGTAGGGTACCACTAGATATACCCTGATTGCCTCCTCTCCTGTGGACTTTCCAGTGGTCATCTTGTTCTACTTGTAGATCTGTACCTTTTTATGATTGCGGCCTTTTTCAATCTCTTGCAAAATGGATGTATTTAATGACAATAATGATACTTAAATAATATTTTCTCATAATCTGAAGTTTGGCAGTGGGTCCACTCTCCTAGGGTAATATTAATTTATGAAGGTAACCCCTTTTCAAGATCCACTTCTATACAGATCTTGGCACATGAAAACTAAGATTCCTTTGGTTTAGCTCTATCCAAATATCGTCCTACCCATTTCCTATAGCTCTTAAGCAATCCTCGCTCGAGAAATAAATGGGAAGTTGGGTAATTTTTACCTAAACAGGGATCGCTATTGGAATACCTTCATTGGTATTAAAATCTAGTGATCACTGATTTAAGTACATACCCCTGGATCCAAAAAAATACAAACCATTTCTGAAAATAACATCTCCATATTCCTTCAATTAAAATAGAAAGGAATAGAAAGGAAAAAAAACATTACCACATGCATAGAAAAATTGTTTCCTTTCATCTTTAATCTCCAGGTTTACTCGATCCAAGTTTATATTAAGTGAGAGATGTCCACATCCCTATAAATTTTCCAACAAGGGAATGCGATGAGAACTCCAATGTTATTTTGATCTATTGTTCAGGAAGGGCCACTGGCACAATGGCTTCGACTATTTTCACAAATTTGGTTTGCAACTCCTTGATTTGAGGATGATTCGATATAGCTACCACCAATGCTTCAAATTTTTTTCTCTCATCAGTAGGAGAAGGAGGAGTAGGGGGAAGAGCCCCCCCGGGGCTCTACATCGCAGATCGAATCATATTAGAGGACTCGAGTCACTATAAGGAACATTAGAGGAATTTTAAGGTCTGAAATGGGCCTCATAAGGAAAATGTACAACCAAAATAAACTTTATAAGAACTAATAGGATTGAAGATGATGATGTCAACCATGGGGGATGATTCACCATTTTTGGGGTAAAAAGTAAAAAGATTAAAAAATAATAAAACTACTTTTTCAACTTGTATTTTCAACTTATCTCCCTAAGGTTTTACTCAAATTTCGAGTGGGAGTACTTGTTGGATGCAAAATTTAATTCCTCATCCAAGGAGTACCCATGTTGCATACTTTTGATGGACCCTGCTACACGAAAAATGAGAAGGTATTTCGATTACGATGATGTTTTTCATGTATTTCTCATTTTTTGTATAACAGGGTCCATCGAAAGTATGTAACGTGGGTACTCCTTAGATTATGAATCCAATTATGCGTCCAATGAGTGTCCCCGCTCAAAATTTGAGTAAACCCATAGGGAGATAAATTGAAAATGTAGTTTTTTCTTTTTTCCCTCTAAAATTTTATGATGTAATCTAATATTATTTTATTATTTCCACTATTATTTTATAATTTCCTTGTGAGACCCATTTTAGACCTCAAAATTCCCTTAGTGGAGACCTTTTAGCAGAGGTTTTTGCGGAAGCCCCTATAAAAATAGCCCAAAAATATGTTTGTAGTGGAAGTCACTGGCGAAGGTGGGCGGGAAGATGTTTTAGTGGATGTGTTTTTGGATAGTGCATATAAAATATACACACACATCAGTGATTTAATATACACACAAGCCTCGGTGCTGCATATAACATGGTGCACTATGGAAAATTTATTTTTATAAAATAAAAAAAATACAGTGCGCTAAATAACACAACACATCGATGATTGAATAGTTGATAGCACTGGTGCACTTCATGTAGTAAAACGATTCGTGGAATACCATTAAGGAGCACCAATGTAGTTTTAAATTTCAGAAAAATACGGTGCCATTTTCCAACAATGCTTTGGTGTGGTAAATGTATTAAAACGCCCTAGGGCTTCTTCTAAAGAGCATCACTAGGCGATTTTGTTCACCTTTATGTACTTAATTTATATGTTGGTGTTGATGTGTATATTGTTAGGGCATGCTATATATGTTCATTTCATGTTCTTGCATATAGATGTGTATCTGATAACAGTTATTTGACATGAGATTTATAGTAATTCGAGGATGTGTGTGGTGATGATGTTAGATTACAATGTTTGTGTTTTGTTAGATTTGATCACGATGATGATGCATTGTTAGATTATTAGATTTTTGTGCTAGTTAGTGATGTTTATATGTTCTAGAGGTGTATATAATGAGATGATGGCAGTGAATTCAAATGTGTATCTTAGATGATGTTTATGTTTGTTAGATGGTTATCATCATGATATTTATTTTTATGAAATAATATTTATTATAGATTATGTATTGGTGAACTTATATCAAAATTTAATATATGAAATTACATGCAAAATGACTTTAGAAAAATGAAAAGATATTTTTATAAATTACAAAGTTTAGTACGGTTGAAACTATGATTGTAAAATTAAAATAAATATTTTTCTATTTCTTAAATAGTTCATTGATATTCTATCTAACTTAATTAGTAAAATAATTCAATACTCACAAGGAAAAAATAATCAAAGGTAAAATAATTTAGTTAGTTATTAGTAAGCGGAAAATGTGTAACTCATTCAAATTTTAATATAAAATATTATTAATAATAAATTATTCAAAAATTCAATTTAACTAATTCAATATTGGTTTAAAAAATTTAATCTATTGTTAAATTTAAGAAACATAAGTCAGATTATTTTTTAACTTGCAGCCTAGATCCATCTTAACTCTAGCTCTACCAAGTGCCGAGAGGGATCAAATCTCTTGATATGCAAACATCTTTTAGAGTGAAAAGAAATTTAATCCCTCTAGGTGCTTGGTAGATTCAGAGTTAAGACGGATTTAGGTTGGTATAATATATATGTAATTGACATTTAAATTTTATTTATAATTCATGTTCTCCACAATAAAAAGTTAAAATATGCCGCCTCATATTTTTTTCCTATATGTATACATTTGATTATTTTAATTATTAATATTTTCTAAATTACTACATATCAAATCCATATTAAGCATTGAAAAATTTACAAATATCCCTCATACATTGAATTAGAAAGCAAGTATTCATGGAATAATAATTCTCTCAATCTTTCTCACTAAAGTGAAAATATAAGAAAAATTTCAATTTAAATTACTTAATCTTTCTCTATATAAACTATCTATAAAATTGTGTTATTTAATATGGACATTGAAATATTTTACTTATGGTTGTGAGTAAAATATTTTTTGTTAGAAATATAGTTTTGTTTTAAATATCACATGTAAATGGAACATAAAATGAATTACGCATAATGTAATATCAATAATACTATTCCTTGTAATGTGAAAAAATGACATTTCGTTCTTGTAGTAAAAAGTAAATTATATTTTTTTACTCATTAAATTTCTTCCTCATAATAAAAGCTAAATTATTTTGTTTACTTTTTCTTAATCTATATCTCTATATGAAGTTATATAAGATTAAGGTGTAAATTGAAGCATTGCAATTATGGGAAACATTAGTTTCTTTTATTATTACTATTTTTTATTTGTTAATTAAATGATCATTTTACTATTTTTAAATGTAACCTTACCTGGCAACATATCTCCCATACTGAGTTGTAGAGCATGCCACTGCAATTAATTTAGATTTAATATAACTTACAAAATTCTATTTAAAAAAATAATAATTTATTACTAAATTTATGAGATTTTCAAGCAAATTAAATTTAAAATTTGTAACCATTCTTATCAATTTAAATTAGAAATTTATCTCTCTAAATTTTGGGATAAATAAATGTAAAATAAGGCTTGTGAAGTTACTTGTAGTTGGGGATTTTCTCTATTGGAAGTTCTCCCTTAAAGAGGCAAGTGAACTTTTTTATAGTAAAAAAATATAACATTTTGATGTTATTTTGGTTATTTATTTGCTATTGTATTGGTTTAAATTTAACTCTTTTTAATAATAAATATGAGTTAAATAATATAAAAATTATATTATATTAGATTTAAAATTTTGACAAATAATAAATTTGATTATTTCTTAATGAAAACTCAAAACATATTATTTTTTCCACAAACTTGTCACGAGATAGTCACTAAAATTCAAGTTTTTACATTTCTCCTAACTAATATTACATCAGGTTCACAATGATAAAGACATGTCTACTTTAAATAATTTAGTTATAAATACATAAAAAATAGATATTTATTTTATATAATCTAAATAGGAAACAAAGATGCATCACCAAGTCTATTTGAAAGTCAAAACAATGCCTCTTAATCACCATCCCAAATGCGATGCACTTGATATGTTCCTCTCGTACCAATGCAATCATATTTACCAAACACACTGCAAATATAATATTTAAAAATATAGTTATAGATCAATGCATTCAATAACATGATCGTTCTGTACTAGTGCGAAAATATTGTATGTATGCATCAATGAATAAGTGTGATGCCCCGATATGAAAATTTAATTTTGTGAACCACCAATGGTGTGTCATAGTTATGTGTGCACCAATTCTGGTGTGCTTTTTTATAAATTTATCGCAGCCAGTGAATATATGTGTTTTTTTTTTTTTTTTTAAACTGTGAATCTGCAATGAAGAAACCCCTACCCACGGTGGCGGCATCGGACTCGATCGAGGCTTCCAGCCACGACCTATCCACCTCACTGATTTGGGAGAGGGCCGCAGGTCCTGCAATCGTTCCTTTGGCGAGTCCTCTTCTCCGCGATTCAACACCGATTCGCGTGTGCTTTCTCGAAGGGCTACTGGGACTGAATCCATTTTTTTCATGAATTTCGCCGAGATATCGATGGAGGGCGCTTTGGGAGCAAAACTCGCAATCATTTCTTAAAAGAAAACCTCCGGAGGTGGAGGGGGATCAAAAGAGCCCCGCGATCATCCATACGATTCGGCTCCTGGGCAGCCAAGCCTGGCGGAGCCGGGGCGCGTCGGGAGCTGCCAGCATCCCAGGCGCAACCAAAGCGCAAAGAGGCAGGCAGAGGAAAGCGCAGGTTCAAAAATCGCGCGCACGAATGTGAACGGTTTTATGGATCCAAAGGAATAACTGTGTTTTTGGCACACGAATGATTTTTTTTTTTTAATTGAAAGGTATGTTTCCGTATTAATAAATACATTTTGCATATAATAAAAAAAATTTGTTTTTTATGTATGAGGCTAATGTATTTTATAGGTAAATCATGTAGCAGAGATCTTATATGAGGGAGAAGTAGCAAGAGTAGGAGAAAATGTTGTACCCATACAATATGGTCTAACCATGGGAGGTTAGAGAGAGGAAGAACACCTAATTGTTGTCCTACAATACACATTCCTGGAGTCTAACCTGGATCTTAGAGGTCCCTGCTACAAACCGCCATTGTACCATGGATTTAAAAAATGGAACTATGAAAAGTTTGTACTTTGTTAAACGTTGTTGTTTCAAATGTTAAAATAAGAGTGAAATTAGAAGGAAATGGTATGTAGAAAATATATCATATTACGGTTTCATGGGTCTTATTAGTCACACACCAAACACCATGACAAATTTCAAGTGTTCTTTTCATGCTAGTATTGTATCTTACAATTGATGTCCTTCAAACCGATGATGTGATGTATATGGCTTAGGCTCGTGACTTTTAATAACATGTTATTCATTGCTAAATTCATCATAGAGTTATCACTACATGATGATTTATGTTGACGAATAACTAAACAAGAAGAAAAAACATCTGACTAAACCAATAAGTATTTAAATCGAGACTTAATATTCAATGTTATTTCTAAATTTACTATTTTGTTCTTATTTTCCTATTTGAGAAGGGTTCTGGCCTTGAATACTTATTATCATAGATAATGTACACAATTGGAAATACTTAATTTCAATTATTGTAAAAATGTTTCCACTACAGAAAATCGTGTAAAAACATTTGTGAATCTTACCAATTATATTATAAATTTCCAACAAGATGAATAAAAAACAATATAATTAGTGAAATCATGAAAACAAAAACATACAACAATAGTATATATTATGAAATAACACAAGTACATATCACTCTCCATTGTCATCACCTTGATTATCTTCCTCGCTTTGCATGATAACACTGTTGTTCTCAAAAATATGTTTTGATCTAGGGTCATATCTTAATATGAACCACCAATCCCTATCTATCACATCTAGGTAAAAAAAACTATTTGTAGTATCATCCCACTATCATGACACATATTTATAGAGTTGATAGATATCATCCCACTATCGTGATCTTCCTTTAAATTATTCTAATCAAAGGTTTCCCACCACTTGCACCTAAAAATGACATATTTGAATGAAGATAAGTCCACTTGAATGATCTCTTGTATCTTTCCAATGTAGCCTAATGTCCCCTATAATAATTTTTTATCATGGTGGCTAGCACGACTAGATTGGTGGAAATCCACTGCCACTCCATAGTCTTGTGTCATGCATTCATCATTGACATCCTCCATGAAAAAATGATGTCCATATACTCACACAGATGGGAACAAATGCTCGTGAAAATTTCATAGTGTCATGTGTCTAATAACCTTAACATAATTAAAATATAATATATATATATGTTACAATTCAAAGGTGTAGTATGAAGTTAAAATTATATAGATAGAGATTGTATCGAGTTACTACACCCAATCCCTATGTTTAGCACATCCTCTTTAGCACATGGATAACGACAAGATGCATCATAATTCTTTCTGACTTGATCAACAACCCAATTGTTAAGGCATGCCATTGGCATATTTTCTGAATTCACTGATGAAATAAAACCAACATATATGTATATATATATATATATATATATATATGCGATCAAAATATGCATTAATATGAAGTTCAGTGTGAATAGTTATTATGTAGTAATTTGACAAATGATAAGCATGCACTTACTCTATCATGCACCTCTTTCCATTCTTTTCGAGAAGCTCCCCCTCTTTTTTGTCTTCATCCTTTATTCATCCCAAATCACTGCCCCTGGTGTATTGTCGTTCTACTTGATGTACTCATTAGAATAATTGAAAGACTCATATGATATATACCCCTATGCCATAGACACCTCAGGTTTTTCCCTTTCTCAAATAAAACATTTAAATTTATACATATACCTCTCTAAGAAGAACATCCAATAACAAGAAATGACCCAAACTAATTCAACCTCATATACTAGGTGAATTAGAAGATGAACTTGCAAGTCCATGAAACTCATTGGTAGTTCCTTCTCAAATATACAAACAATATAAACTATCTCTTGACACCATCATGTAATTCTAACCATATGAATCTCCTTTGATGTGATCCAATGTACAAATGTAGATAATTTATATATGGCATGTTGTAGGTCTTAGGAGAAGTCATGGTTCATACACCCACACATGAGCAGAGGATATTTACACTACACAGTAAATAATATATTATACAAAAATAAATTATAAAATATCCCATTACATAAAAATAAATAAAGTAATAAAATCATGTTTTTGACATACGTACTCTTAGAAGGTTCAAATGGTCATGTGATTTCAACCCCGAAAAATGGTCTTCCATACTGAAGCAGTCTCGTAGTGAAGACCCATATAAAGAAAGCACCCTCCACTAGCACATTTGTCCCAATTTCTGATAGTTAAAATGTCTCTCTTGCGACACATAGGCATCCCAAGAGCGACACTTTGAGGCAGGGAAAAACATGGTTTCTCTTAGAGTTGCAATTCCGACACTTCAATAAAGTGTCCGAAGAGCAACACATTTTCCGACGTTTCTAGACAATCATCGCTCTTCCGACGTTAGCCAGACCATCGCTATTCCGACGTTAGCAAAAGCGTCACTCTACCGATGTTCCATAACTGTTGCTCTACCGATGTTCCAAATTGTCTCTGTACCGACGTTCCATAATCGTCGCTCTACCGATGTTCCATAACGATCGCTCTACCGACGTTCCAAAATGTCTCTCTACCGATGATCCATAACCGTCGCTCTTCCGACATTTTTCAGGTTTTGAAAATCAAGTCGTAAGTCTGACGATTGTCAATTTTCATTGCTCTACCGACATCTTGCAAACATTTTCGCAAGTCCGACGGTTCAAAATTCATCCAAAAGTCGTCGTTATTTTGACATTTGTGACTTTTAGTCGCTCTACCGACATCTTGCAGACTTTGTCAGAAGTCTGACATCATGCAGAGTTTGTCGCAAGTCCGACGATTCAGAATTCATCCAACAGCCGTTGCTATTCCGACGTTTGTGACTTGTAGTCACTCTACCGACGTCTTGCAAACTATGTCGGAAGTCCAACATCTTGCAGACTTTGTCGCAAGTCCGACAGTTGTAAGTGGATAGCAAACATCGAAATAACGACGGAAAAAAAATATATATGGAAAAAAAAAACGGGTGCAGTCTTCCAGCTTCAGGAATACGTCCAATGATATCAAAGCATCTCAAGGAATGTGTACTATGATGGAAGATGACCTCGATAGGTACTTGTTTTCACCTAATGATTTACTTCCTCTTACAATTTGTCAAGGATGGAATAAGTTGGATCAAAGAACCAAATTTTAATCCTATTTTATACTTGTACAGGTTGGCTCCAAGATGCATAGGTTGGCTACTCCACTAAAGATATGTCAGCCTCCTCAAAATACATGTAAATTCAATAGGTTAAAATGAGTATAAATAGAGGCTAAACTTTCCTCCATTTTGTCCTTCATTCATTGAAGAAATAAGTAAAAGACAAGAAAAAAAAATTATGAAGACAAGGAATCAAGACAAAGATCGTAAACCAAACTCTTATATGGCATATCTTTTAAAGGACCAAACTTATATGTGATCCATATATGTGTTAAAAACACCAAAGCCTTTGTTATTTATCTCTTAGGAAATATAGGACCAAAAGTATGAAGTGATTTCTACACAAAGTAATTGAAATTTTTTTGTGCAAGGAAATAAATGTATCTCTATGGGAAGGGGCCAAGAACTTATGGATTATGTCTAAGAAATCAGACCAAAAATTTTTGAGAGAGAGTTGAGATCCTGAAGTTGAATTTCTGTGTGAAAAATTATTGCATCACTTAAGGAAGAGGATCCTACATTCTTTGTTTTCCTAATATTGTCACCATATTAAGAAGGGACTACTAGTTTTATTTAATCTTTTTGTTGGGGTGGTAGAGCCTCATTAATGTGCACTAGTGTTATATGTTCCGAAATATTATCGAATCTCATTTTATGAACGTGAATGGAAGGTAGGGGACAGAGTGAAGAGCTAGTTCAACGAAGGAAGTTAGGAGCTGCTAAATTGGAGATTGGATACTAAGTGATTTGAGGAGTGAAATATATTGTTATATGAGTAGACATTCTTGAAGCATTCATAGAAGACCTTGTTTAAAGCATTGATGAATAAGGCTTGTTGAATACTTTAAGCCCTATTGAAGAAGCCTCATTTAAGCAGAATTGAAATCCATTGAAGTAGCCTCTTGGTAACAGATCTTGATAACCCTTTTTGGAGCAGTAAAATGTATCTATGAAAAATATCTTGATGATGAGAAACCTGACCTATGACAGTCTAAGACAGAATGTGGGATATGATCTGTAGCGAATCTTGTATATTTTGGAGCAAACTTTGGAGACTAATTGAAATAGATTAGATTCTTGACCTAAGTACATTGGAAGATATGTCAAACATACCATTGAATACTTCTAAATAAATCCATTGAAGCTTATTTGAAGTATGTTGGAGGCAATATATACCACCTATTGAAGAATTTTTCGAAGAAAATCTTACCTTCAGTGAGGTTTCCACCTGGATCCAACATTATGCATGAAACTATAACACCCCTGACATGCCAAACAAAAGGATTATCAAGAAAAATTAAGGAAATTTGTAACTTGTTTTGAATGAAAATTTGTACAAAGACTTAAAGACACGTTGTTGAAACATAAAAGTATATTTTGGATGCACTATAACCATATTTGATCAAAGTGTTTGTTATAAATACCAACACATTGCTTGGAGCTCACATATGCCAAAAAATAAAAAATGTGGAATTTGATGGCAAATGAATTCATTGGGTACTTTTTTCCACGTAATAGCTTAATTTCTCTTACAATTTGTTAAGGATGGAATAAGCCAGATCAAAGAACCAAATTTGAAGCCTATTTCATACTTGTATAGGTTAGCTCCAACATAGACAGTTTGGCTCTTCCACTAAAGATATATTTTCCTCCTCAAAAAGACATGATAGTTCAATAGGTTCGAATGAGTATAAATAGAGGTTGAACTTTCCTCCATTCCAACCTTCACTCGTCCAAAAATTAAGTAGAAGATAAGAAAATAAAGTGAAAAGAAGACCATGAATAAGGACTAAGATTAGAAACAAGATTATTTTGTGGCATATCTCCTAAAGGATCGAAATTATCTGTGATCCATCTTTGTACTAAAAAGACCGAAGTCTTTGTGATTCATCTATGAGGCATAAGACCAACAGTATGAAGTAATTTATGTGAAAATTAAGCGAAATTTTTTTTTGCATGGAGGTAAAGGTATCTCTAAGGGCCAAGACCTTGTGGATTATATTTGAGAAAGTATACCAAAAATTTGTGAGAAAGAGCTCAGATCTTAAGGTTGAATTTACTTGTGAAAAATTATTGCATCACTTGTGGAAGAGGGAGACAAATTTTTTTGTTTTCTTAAGATTGTCATGATATTGAGAAGGGACTATTATTTCTATTTATTCTTTGTTTTAGGGTAGCATAGCCTCAAAACTTCACACTGGTATTATATGATCCCAAAGAGGGTCGAGTCTTAGCTTATGAACATGAGTGCTAGATAGGGGATAAATTGAATAACTAGTTCAACAAAGGAATTTACGAGTTGCTACATTGGAGATTGGATAATAAGTGATTTGACGAGTGAAATCTATTTTTATAAGAGCAGACATTCTTGGAGCATTCATAGAAGACCTTGTTTGAAGCATTACTAAAGATCTTGTTGAATACTTGAAGCGCTATTGAAGAAGCCTCATTTGAGCAAACTTGAAATCCATTGAAGTAGCCTCTTGGTAGTAGATATTGACAACCGTTTTTGGATTAGTAAAATGTATATGATAAATCCCTTGATGATGAGAAAAATGACCTATGGAAATATTTGTAAGAATTTGGGATATGATCTATAACAGATCTTAGATATTTTGGAGCAGAATATAGAGACATCTTAAAATAAACTTGATCCTTGACCTAAGTACATTGGAAGATATGTCAAGAATACCATTGAAGAATTTGTAACCAATCCATTAAAGCTTAGTTGAATTATCTTGGAGGCCATTTTTGGCACCTCTAGAAAAAATTGTTGAAGCAAATCTTAGAGTGGTATGTGATGCATTGTTGGAGCAATATTGGATACATTCCTTAAGAATTGGTAAAGTATTATTGAAGATATAGTTCAAGTATCATTGGTAAATCACTTTCTGGAGTTGAAAGATATCATTATGATCCAACCTCCATACACAAGGACTAGATACATGACCTTGGTTTCAAGTTGGCCCTTAAAGACTCCGGATTGACATAAATCACAACATCCTGCATCAAAACAATATTTGCCACTTACTCCATTGATAGAGCATCCCATATTTCAATGCCCAATCTCAAGAGATAGATTCAACTATTCATGACTTGGCAAGCTCCTTTCCAATTTTTTCTACTACCCTAATGAAAGAGAAATATATTCAGACATTCATGATTTGGGATGCTCCCTTTCCACATTTTCCATAACACTGAAAAATGATGCCTTTATCTCCTCATAAGGGAAGTATTCAGACACAAAAATCAATGTGTACTTGTATCAACCTAACCACATGCCCTCAAGAGGATCACTTCATACTTCTCAGTTGTTGCATATATTTTGGGCAGCAAACAACAATCAAAGATCTATCATTCTTCAAATTCTGCCCTAAACAGAAGCCCTAAAGAGAAACACCTCATACTTCCAAATTGTCCCACCTAACTGGGGAAAGAAGTGACAAGGAAAGATTTATGATTTTTCAAAATATACATGGATGTAAACACTTTGTAATGTAGTGACAAGCAAAAATTTTAATTCTTTGAATTCTAGATGGATGCAATCAATTTGTAATGCCAAGTTGAGAACCTTCCTCTACTTGTAATAACCTCTATGAGGGGAAACCTTCACTGAGTATTACAACCAAAATATTTTTATGCATATTCATTGTTGAACATATTTACTCGGAAGTGTATATTACCTTGGCAGTGTTCGATAATTTTGAAGTTTCACCCCTTCTTTTTTTTGTCAAAAGTCTCATACTTATCTGCTAATGATGGGAAGGGACTAGCTACATGTGAAGGTCCCTGCCATTGTTGAGAAGGATTAGATAAAATTTGTCCATCGTACTTACGTGTTAATATATGCTTCAATACTTGCTCAACAAACAAAGATACATAAACGATGTCTCCATCACTAACTAACCTTCATCTTTGGATTATTTGTAACTTTAATCTTCTTCTGTTTCTGGAAATATTTTTTATTACCATCGAAAGAGAACTCTGGACTCACAAAATTGCAAGAATCTTGCAGCTTTCAAGGTCGAAAATTGAGAACAATGCTACATTCACTTATCTACAAATTCAGTGAATTTTTAGACCTCATACTAACTGCAATAATGGAAAATATCACACCTCAGCAGCTTTCAAATTTTTTTGAGACTCTACTATCCTTGGGTATTTTGAAGGTCACACCATTACATTCAACTTCTAGGACTGGATTGCTTGCATCTTGATGTTCCTGCATGCCAAGGTCAAGACAAATTTATGCCACATTTATTTTTAAGAAAATTATTTCTATATTACACACACAGTAATATGCACAAGAGTAGCAAAGAATAAACAATCATATTGCAGCTAAAGCTGCAATAATCTGAATATGTAGAAACATAAATATTTTTGGCATTTATAATAGGAAAACTCATGACAACAATTACTAGTGATATTTTATAAGCATATTTAGGAATATTTATCATCATTTTTCTGGGGTAAAAATAGACATTTTTCAACTATTATAAAGTATATTTTATTGCCAAAATAAATTTCTGGGTTTTAACCCTAGGGTAAATCAATAATTTTCCATTGCAAGTAGTTTCTAGATCGTTGATAAGAGAGAGGTAGATAAAATTAAGGCGATCTTGGATAGAAACTGAAGGGATCAACACCCTGAATCTGTTATTATAGGTATCAAGCTAGAGCTCGATTTTGAGTAAGAATAAACAATTAAAGATGAGAGGGAAGCATAATCGGCCATATTCTTAAATCGGCCTCAGACATCCAACCTATTTCGGCCCTATTTTCTTCTTAATCATCACTAGCCTAAATTGAGATTGATCCTCTTCATTTCTTTGTTCCTTGTTCCCCTAAGATTGATTAGGAGCAAAATGAGCATCCTGCTAGAAATTCCTAAAAAAATGCCCAAATATGTGGCAAATATTACACTTGAAAGGTAGTTGATAGTAATACAATTATTGGAGGAAGATCCTCTCATCCAATTATAGAGGAATGGCCTCCATGAGACCTTTATCCAACTCGACTTCAACAAAAATACAAGACACAAAAATTGGCATCCCTTTTGTTCTGCCACTTCAAGTAAATTCCTAAAGTCACCATCGATATCCTTTAGAATAGCCTTGTCCCAAAAGATCAACAAAAAAGGAGGATGCAAACCCATAAAAAAATGAGGATAATTCCTCCATTGGATTGAAGTTTAGATACCAAGGATTTAGATACGGTGCAGTAGTGCCTAGAATCCTGTAAAATAAGGACCTGAGCAAAAGATTAAATCCTAATCTTCTTCAGATATGAACAAGAAAGAAAAATACACCTCTTCAAAGTGAAAAAAACAAAGAGTTGTCCCTACATATTTGGAGCCCAACAATCTGAGATCCTTATATCTACTGTAATCGAACTATGATGCAACCCAGTGAATTTAAATATTAATGCTCATCCTGTGAGATGGGCACTTTCCATCAAGTTTCTGAGGTCTAGATCAATAGAGATGGGATCATTACCTTCTTCAGAAATTGGCTTGTTGGGGGAAGCTTCACAGGCATCAATAAGGCGGCTAACAAATTTTCAAGAAATGTATTTGGATGATCAAAATCAAGGTTGGAAAAATTAGTAGAGACACTCTAGACATCCATTAAAAACATACTCTCTATTCATCAAATACTAATGGCGTCAATTTTAGACTAGAGTATTAGCCCAACAAGGATTCCCTCCTTTCCAAAACATCAAAACATTGATTGATTTTTTCCTTAGGTGTAACATTCAAGATAGGGATAATATGGAAGACTTTTATATGGATAATTTAATACTGCTTGCTATGAATGTGTGGGACCCCAACTCTCAGCTAGGTGATGTGAAATTTATTTCTTTAGCCTCCTGGATGTCCCGTGAAGAGAGCATGGCAGAATAAATCAAAAGAATCATGGAAAAAGAGATTAATAACCTTTGTGGATCATGGAATAACTACAATGCCCTCACATTATCACTATTAACTAATTGATTGTAGTAGAAGATCGATTGATGACAACTTTCTACAAAAAAAAATAGGAGTAGGAAAAACTTCATTTTGAAGATACCTTTAGATTGTTGGGAGATGAGAGCCTGTAAGCATGCCAAAGAAGGTGGCATACCTTGCCACAAAGTTTGCAAATAAAGGAATATCATTCACCAAAGAGGTTGAAGAGTGCTTGGATAGAAGAAAGATTAACGAAAGAAATATTAACGAGCCAAAACAGATGTAAATCATTCTAAAATATCTCTCGTTTGATTTAATATTCCACCACAAGGCTGAGAGTAGTAATTTAGAGAATAATTTATGCCAAAAAAATTATTTATCAATTAGGTTTAGCCTATAAGTTAAATCATAGTGATGTGATGTACCTTTTTCTATTGATATAGATCATAGTGCTAAAGAAGACTTTGCAAATCTGATAGATGGTTATGGAAAGGATATTGGACTAAGGAATGTTGGATAAATGCAATCCTTCTATAGTCTGATGTGGCATTTCTCCAGGGTAATAACTGATACTCAACAAGGTATCAGACATCAGTGATATGTCACATGGTAGTACTTGATGGTTGTGATATTCAGTTGTGCTTGATGGGTGCTAGATACTTTTTCATATGTCAAAGAACTTTTTTTATCACCTCAAGTTTTATCTACTTGCAATGGCACCCTACTTAGCGATAACATAAGGATCCAGGATTTATGCATGCATGAATAAGACCAGTCCTTATACTTGTTTTTCAACCCAATGAAAAGGACCACAACATTGTTCTATTAGATGTGTTCTATAGGTTTGGAACCCGTTGGTTTCATTTACAAGACTAGAAGGCTATGCTTGAAATTCTTCCAAGGGAGTCAACACAAGAGGATTGTAAAGAGGGAAATGAAACCTACAACTATCATTTCATACTGCTACCTCTAAAGAAGTCCTATTTTTTGCCTCAGAGAGAGGCCTCTATACGTTTCTATACATGCATTCATTTAATACATGGTGCGTGTGGGAGGGGTCATCAAGTATATACCCAATTATAAACCATTTATAGGGTGATTACTCTTGTAGTAGATACAAGAGAGGTATTATGATAGAAAAAAACTAATAACATGACAATATTAATCTTATATCCGAGTGTACACATAATTGACATTCCTATTATGATATACCATCCATGAAGCTTTCCTTGTGAAATAAACATCAAAAGCACCATGGAAATGCCAAGTCACAAAGGAATTAACATGTCCAATAATCTTACCATATCAAGAATGGAATGTCTTTGTACTAGTGCTTAGCATGGTTACACACTCAAGTGATGGAAATATCTCATATAAAGACCAACTATATCTGATAATCACATAAATTATACTAATTAGTCTTATGCTGCCATTATAGTGTAAAAGACTCCATGACTCAACTATATTTTGCAAAATTTTAAAGGAAAAATGCACAACTAATTTCGTTTGGTTAACACAAACACCAAAGTTGGATAAGTCCACTAGTTTGGTGGTCAATGGGAAATAATTTAGTGATGGTAATAGTGTTGAGCCACTAGATGTGAAGTTTAGCGATGGCCATTTCCTTGTTACTGTAGCAATATATACTTCCCAGTAAATAAAACATGGCTCCATTTCCTTGCTACTGTAGCAAGACACACTGCCCAATAATTAAAACACAACCCCATTTCTTTGTTTTTGTAGCAAGGTAAACTACCCAGTCATTAAAACATGACTCCATTTTCTTTCTGTTGTAGTAAGACAAACTTCCCAACAATAAAACATGAATAAAATAAGCACCAATCCGAATAAAGGGAAACTCCAAAAATAAGCACCAATCCAAATTAATTAAGGTCCTCTTTTGGGCATATGGTTCATCCCTGTCAAGAATTCTAAACTTGTCAAAAGTCTGAAGCATAGATATTTCTATATTTGTGATAGAATACATGTTTTCTTCAAATATGTGTCCTTGTGACACTGGTACTGTACTCTTATTACAAAGTTAAAATCCTGTGGTGACCGAGTACATGTGGTAGTCACCAATCCCATATATATTTGATCACTATCATGAAGTTTGAAAGATCCAAGGAAAACAGACCTGAAGCAATATAGTCATCAATAAAATGTTGAAGTAGCTATAAAAAAACAGTGACATACTTATAGCTATCACTTTTGCATAAGGACTTGTGAAGCTATAAGGACATCAATCCAAGGTCGGTGGCAATCATATACTTGAAAGAATCAATAGAAAATATAGTGTCACCACATGAAAATCCTTGATAAGCCATGTCAAATAAGGGATAGTGATTTTTCACCTTTCCACATTTAACATAGATACATTGATAAGAAAGCCAAAGAAGTGGAATATGGTTAGTTCTAAGAAAAAGAAATAAATTGGCACCCATATATACCTTAAATTGATAAGAAATTTCCTTCCATTTCTCCTTTGTTGGATGTACACCTATGGGATTGTGAGCACAAGGAACCATTGGGATAATTATGTACACAAAGAACAAATGCCAAGAAGGGAAAAACCTAGTGAACTATAAATTGGCATTCTACTCTCTTCGTCCAAATGTCTATCATTTGTGATGAATGGAATGGGTGAACAAAATGAGGGAAAAAAAAATACTATCCTAGTTCAAATAATGTGAAGGCTTATATAGTGAATAATGTGAAGGACTAGTTTGAGGGAAGATATCTCAAATATGCCTATTCTAGAAGTTCATATTGGAAGCCTTCAAGTCCTTGTCTCTAGTGACTATGTTAAGACCTATTCAGAGGTTCAAAGTTGATCTGGATATACTTCAGAAGTTAACAAATGGAAGAAGAAGTCCTACAGAGTATGAAATATCTAAGCGGGCTTCAAATATCTAAAGAAATAGGCTCCAAACCTGTTGATTTGAGAAGAAGTAAATTTTGAAGCTAATAGCTTGAAACATTGTAGTGGCATCTAAATTCATATTCAAAACAAGCTACAGTTAGTCACCTTGAGAATATCTCTTGAATAATTCTACACTTGAAGCATGTAATATTCCTACTTAGCCTGAGCTAAGAGGAATATACATTTTTGTCTCATTTCCTATTGCATGAATAAATGAATAAAGGAGGACATGAAAAACTCCTAAAAGAGTGAATAAATCAATTCCCATATGAACAAAGATAAATCTAGGCCATGTAAAAAAATCACTTGGAGGTGTGAAAGGGGTTTGAGCTATGGGACTGGGTCAACCTTCACCAAATCTACAGTGTTGTCTAGATACAATGTACTTCATGAAGGGACAACAAAGTTCTAGATGGAGGCCCCTCATGTGAATGGAGCTGATTCATCAAGGTGGTTTAGGGTTTTCCAAGGCTTTCATCTTATAAAAGGAAGGGGAAAGCAGCAAGAGAAGATTGTTGATTGTCTATATTTCTGAGTATCTTGTTTATTTAGACAAATACCATTCTCTGTTGTTCAGCTGAGAATAGTGCTACTTAGCACTTGGGAGTTCCTATGCAGGGATTTCACCTCTTCCATTGAGAATTCTTGGAGGAATCTTGCTGATTTTATCCACTATCAGGCATTTTGCCAAGATCTACTTCCAACTGTAATGCAGATCTAGTGAGGCTTTGGTTGCTTTTGTAAGTTGTAGCAAGTGGAAACACTAGATCTACTAAGATCTAGATTGTACTAGTGCCTCTTCTCAATGAGTGTGTCTTTTAACCTCTTGGAAGAGTGCATTAGTTGTGGAGCTTCAGATTTGTACCTTGGCATCAAGCCAACTCAGTTATCCAAGCTACAACGCAGTTTCCCTTCAGGGACTGCGTTATTTTCAGTGGAGGTTTTACAGGGTGTTTTGATCCCATTTTTTATGAGAGATCTCTAGTGATGGGCTTTGCCTTTCACTTTGGTGATCCATGGATTAGCTTGCTAATCCATATTTTGTATAGATCTGATATATTCTAATGTAAAGTTAGCTTTAGAAATTTCTGAATAATATTGCAGATCTACTACTTAAAACGCATATCTACTCTTTGTATTGCATGATTTGGTCAAACCCCAAGGGTATCTTGTAATAGAGCCTTTCCAGTGTACATATCTGAAATGGATCCGATATTTTGTACATAGATATGCTATAGATCTGAAGTGTAACATTCAGCTGCTGTAGCTCCATAAAATAACGTTGTTAAGCCATTTTGCAGTATATACATGTGTTGCAGCCTTATTTTATGAAGATTTCCTTCTTTCTTGTCTTTTGTATTCTGTTTTATAATGTAAGAGCATCAATATAAATCTGATTTTATACTGTATATTCAAAATTTGATCTTATTTTATGGCCTCCTACTCATGCTTTCCAAGACTATGTTATTTCTGAAGCAGTTTGTAGTACATAGTTGCAACCCATCTCTTTGGGGGTTTTACAGCTAGACTAGGTGGTGGGAGATCTATTTACCACACCCAGTTTGATTTATTTTTTATTTCCTTTTGGATCTAAAAACCAGATATACTAATATAAGGGATCCAGGAGCTTCAAACTCATTTCTGTGCACAGATTTCCTAGAAGTGCATTATTTCAGCAGGCACTACTGTGCATTCCCATTTTGGGATATTACAAAGCATTCTTGGGAACCTCGCTCCTTTATCATATCAAATAGAAGAGATCATGATTAGTTTTTTTGGGTTGTAATTCCTCTCATTCAAGAATAATCTAGGGTATCCACCAAAGATTTATGTCCATTAAAAAATACACCGTGTTTAATGTTAAATTTAGAGTAATACTTGACATCATGCCCAATTGGGATAGCATATTTTCATTTATTATCAGTTTGTATAAATGCTTCTAATAATGTAATGCATAAAAATATCACATGATGGCTACATAATTAGGAAGCTACAAGTATTTCATATTGCCTTAGGTTTCTTTTGGATTTGTAGCTATAATTAATATAACTGAAAAATTTTAGGTTCTATTAGTATTGGAAGATAGGCCAAATACTGGATTCCAAATTTCTCAGAATCAATTTCTCAACATGTGCTCCAAATCACCTTCCACTTCCTCTCCATGTTAGGGCCACGTTAGTGCAATGTTTTCACCATGTCATCACCACATCACCAATGAGCCATGTCATGATGATACACCGTCTACCACATAGGTGTGCCACATCATTCTACTTCAGTGCCACAACATCATGAACCAAATAAAAATGACATGCTATCTTCCATGCGGGTGTTCCACATACCAATGAGTATATTATTGTTCTTCACTACAATTGAGATTGTGATCTTCAAACAGTCTACAAATAGATATTTTCAGACATCTTCTCTGAGATTTTCAGTGACCCATCTCTGAGGTTTGTCAGTGACAAGATAGAAGTAGTAGGCCTTGACCCATAGGAGGGCACCTACAGGTAGAAACAACAACCTTCGCCATTAATAGCATAACATGCTGCCATTTCCTTGCTTAGAAAAATGAGAAAACAAGAGCACGTGGAAATGTGTTTTTTTGGAAAAATGTGGAAAAATTACATGAAAAAGTTGGCATAATTATATTTCATGGATTCTCCGCATTGATACTTGTTCATGAGAAGGAAATATGCAAGAATTGTTGGCTCAATAATGCTCATGTGCACTCATATTTCGAAAAACATCTTTGATATTCATCTTTGATGGCTCAACGTTGTGTCTGTGTGTGAGCCAACACACATACACACATAGAGATTACACACAGAGACATAAACCAAAGCTCTCATTGTGTTCAATTAGTACAATAAAACTTGTGTTGGGTGAATCCTTCAACCTTGCAATACTGGGCTGAGTGGCAACATTTGAATCCTAGGTGGAAATCATTTTACGTACATGGAGCAAACCCTAGAAAAAATTCAAGTAATCAATGTAATTTGTTAGATCTAGGTCCAACTTTCTAACCTGTACCTGGAGTTCCTTTGTACCTAACTACAACACAAGGGAATACGATAAGATGGATATGATACAATGGTGGTTATATCACCATAACTAGAACAAGTAAGTATAAAAATAGTATAAAAAAAGTTTCAATGTATAAAAGCATGTTCAAAATTACAATAAAATAGAGGGAAAAATACATACAAAAAACTAGATAATAATCACGAACAAGCTTCATATTGAATTATGAAATGTAAAGGAACTTACAAAATGTGACACTATGAGCCTGGTCAAGCACACAAGCAAAAAGATCCTTGACATGACCCTGGTTGACAAGTTGTATTGCTCATGATGCAAGAAGATTTGTACCTGTGCTGCCAAGTCATTCAAAATCCATAATTATCTATACAATAAATACAAGTAATTGATGTAGTATTTTTTACTCAAGTATGTTAGAACATGTGTTGACAATTTCAAAACATACATGAATAAGCTCCTCTTCATTTCAAGAACAATTTATTGGAGTTTCTTGAACTTGGAACAAGCCTCCCACGATCTGAAACAGTAGCAACTAAGTCAACAATGACTTTTTTGTTGCTAAATTGGATTGAGGGAGGTTTTCTCCAAGATTAAATCACTCCAATAAATTTTTTTCTACTAAACAGGGCAAACCACGTGAAGGTGGAAGCTCTTATGGCCCCTTCCCACCCCCACCCCCCCCTCTTCTCACATCACTCTCAATTCCCCAATACCCAATCTATATTTCATTTTTTACTTTCATGAGTAGAAAAAAAATATATTCCTACTTCTAAAGCTCCTAACTACATCATCAACATCATTGTGCTCTACTTTTGTTTTGTGCCTTTCCTGCGTAGCAGACCTAGTTTCATACTCACGATGTCTAGTCTCATGTAGTGACGGGGCATCGCCTACAAAAATAGGTAATATTAAATTTTAATTGTTAGTTTTTAAATATCATTGAACTAGTTCGGTAATATTAATAAAAAAAATTGCAATGGGATTATTTACCTAGTGCACCAGTTGTCACCATTGGAACCGTTGCCCTGTGTTCCTCTCTGGTGTTAGGATGCTCAAGTACAACATTCTCTGTCATTTAAACAAAAAATGTTATAAGGACACAACCATTAAGGTATAATTAGAAAAAATTATAAGTGGAAATTAATTACCGTCATGGCCCTCACTGATAGTAGCATTGTCGGCCTGGTCCCCACTACAATGATCAGGTTGCACGTGAGTACCATGTACTTCTGGCAATATTTCACTCTCAACGCACTGCTCTACAACTGGGTTATTTGGCTCATTGAAAGTGTTGCTACCTTGATTTAAACAAAGTTGTTAGACATTAAATTTATGGACGAAAACAAACATATTGAAAGGTTAACGTTTTACCTTATTAGGTATTCTAGATCTTGGGACCTGTCCGAAGCTTCTACGATGTTCAACTATGACTTGATAGCCGGAATGGGAAGCGATCTCTCTTTCTTCCTCTGTGGTTTCCATTCCAAAGTCATCACTCTACATTACATATTATTATGTATTTTTAATGTTATTTGATGGGATTACAAAAATGTTGGAAGGCGATACAATTAATTATAAGATGTTTAGCTACTTACAATTCTTGTGACTAATTTCAAGTAGTCGCCCTCGCCTAGCTTGTGATGGCCTTTTTTTTCAATCCTATCTTTGGTTGCCTTCAAGGTGTCAGGCAAGCTATCATCAAAATATTGAAGTAATATATGACGTAGCACACTTATATTTTAGACATAGAGAGAATAAAATCTATTGAATTAAATTTGTAATTTTCCTTGCGGGTCCAGTTAGCATTTTTCCTTCTTTCTTGGCCTTTTTATCTTTTCCGTTATCGATGAGTGCTCTCCACTCCCTCTTTGGAACTGTGAGAGGACACTTTTATCTAGAGTTAATTTGCAATTGCGTCCTATAGGTGTCCCTGGTATATTTTAGATATTTGCAAACTACCCGAGCAACCATTTTTCTATCAAATGTGCCCACCCCAAAAGGGCTTCTAGATAATCTAGAATTTCTTTTTTCAGGTTGGAATTCTGGGAATTCCACCTTGTGCGTATGGTTGGGCCAAAAATTACCAACGCCTTGCTTTCCAAAAACCTGTAGAACTCATTGTTTCCTACACAGAAAAAAATATATTATCATTAATTTAAAAATAAAAATCATGATAAAATATGTTTTAGATAGAGTACATGAAATAGTTAAAATATTAAAACTTACCTGGGAGTTGTATGTGCTTTATAGGAACACCTTCATCGTTCACCAAAAATGTGCCATTAATGGTCCTCATGGAGGTGACACGTGTAGCTCTAGGAAATGCAATAATATAGTTGGCCATACTAGCCTCATCACTGCCAACACATTCAACAGTTGGTTGGGTGCCTTCTTGGGCAGGGTGCATTTCTTGGCTTCCACCTAAAGGCGTAGAAGGTGTACGAGAGGGTTCCTCGGCAATCCATTGCCTTTGTGTCCCACTACCAACAACACCGGGGGCAACAGGTGTCATATAATGCTACATACAAAAGAATATTTTTGTTAGTTTAGTTAATGTAAAAATTAAAAATCAAACTATCAAAATTGATCTCATGCAAAATAAAAAAAATATCCTTTTGATTTTTTATTATTATTGTATATATTTCTAGATGGGTCATAAGTTGTCATATCCTCATTCATAATTCAAGTGTTTGAGGCGTAACGTCTACCAAGCGCTCAAGTTCCAACTTTGATTTTCACGCCTTTTTTTGCAGCAACAACAATGGACATGGGGATGAAGAAAACTCTTCCTCATTGAGGGAATCATCAGGCGCACCATGGCTAGGCGTCTGCACATTTGAACAAAATTAACATTATTTCAATTATGTAAATAGCTGAAATAACTGAAGTTAGAGCAAGGCTGGCACTTTACATGTTCTTTGGTTGGCCCCTTTCCATGATCATCCTGTCCTAGGGTTGTTCCTGTAATGCCACGATCAGTCTGCCACATTGCAATAAAATTATAAATATGAAAACTTGAAAACACAAAATGAAAACAGAAATAATTTCTAAATTTACCTTTCTAATACATAAACTTTGTGCATTAAAGAGGCCATGGAGTGGTTCAGTATAATTAAAATTAAGGGTTGTAAGCAAAATTTTTATACTTACACCTTGCTAGTAGACAATTTCTGCAAAGTAGGTAGATTAGATGAGGCTAAAGAGATTTTCAGTGAAGCTTTAATGAGCAGAATAAAACTAACTGTAGTGACCTATAATGCATTGGTCAATGGATATTGCAAGGGAGGGAAATTGGATGAAGATTTCCTTCTCCTTGAAGAAATGAATGAGAATGACTGCATGCCTGACATAATTACATACAGTGCCATAATTTATGGACTGATAAAAGAGAACAAGATCTTAGAGGCTTTGAAGTTGCATGATCAAATGGAAGACAAGGGCTATGAACTATATATGAAGAAAATGCTTTCCTATCTATGGTGCCCTTTCCAGATCCTTATAACGAGTGATCGCATTACTTGTGGGACAATTAACTTTTCCGGTTAGTAGTCGACTTAAGGTGATCTTATGTTGTGTGTTTTTAAAACTATGGCTACACTTGGGCCTCCAAAATTTGATTACATCATAATATATCAAATCTATGTTGGATAAAACTACACTGAATCAACTATCAATGTGGACTTACGGAAACTTGCATGAACCAGCAGCCACTAAAGTGCATGATGGAGGGCCATTTTGGAAAGCTAGGCAACTTCTTCAGAAAGATTTACCTCTTGATTTGAACTGTGAGGAGAATGGGCTTCTCATAAGAAATAGTGAAATTATATTATTCAATGGTGATAAAACACAATTGTTGAGTTTTCTTACTCAAATTTGTAATGCAATTTTTAAGTGCAAAGGTTCAGGAGCGGCAGTGAAGTGCTTGAATTCAGTTGAAATTTTTTTTATTTAATTTTTATCCTTAGATGATTTTAGTGCATGTTTGGATGATTTGGTTCTTTCTCGTTGTGATTATCAAAGAAATATATTTATGAATGAGCTAGGAAATGATAGAGGAAATACAAGATCTACTAAGAAAGTGGTTCAACAGCTTGCCTTCTTAGGGCTTGAAATGTTTAAAGGGAGGAAAAATTTTCCTAGATATTAGCTTAAATAGATTTGCATGATAAGGATTTTGTTTTGATTAATGGTCCTCCAAGTTTCCAAAAACATTCATTACATGGATTATAATCATACATACATCTAGGCTCTACAATGATTATTAAACCTCTAATATGATGGCCACTTGGTGTAGATTTTGATGAGGATTCCATTCATGTTTTTTATCCCAAATATTTAGGATCTCGAGCTGAGCTTTATAAAATTCTAAGTGTGGATCAAAAAATGTTTAGTTCCCATTTTGGAGAGGCAAGAATAGCACTAAGTGTTGATACTTGATACATTGTTGTATGCCAATCTTTTATCCATTCACATGATGTAGAATCATACCATCGGAGTTGGAACAAAGACCTTGGGCTTTGGAGGCACGTCACTCCTGCTACCCCTCCTAATTTGTGATGGAGTATATAACTATCTTATGATTACTACATCTTCCCATTTGTATTAGTTGTCTTCTTGATGTATATTATGACATATCCACATTGCATTTGCTCATGGATATGATCATTTTCATGACATGGACCTGATGTGTACTTTTTTCATGGCCATGGTCTTGCATATTATTACATGGATCCACAGTGTATTATGTTGGAAGCCATGCTTTGTTTCTCTTCTAAGCATTGGTATGCCTATCTATTTGTTGACAATCGATTGCAAGTACTCACTAGTTCCTTGATCTTTAGCTCTTTCCTTGGAATTCCTCATAACTTATGTTGATTAGAATGTGTTTCGACCATTGGTTCCTCTTCTTACCTCGCACATTAGGGGGTGTTGTTACAACTCTATTTTCTGCCCTTGAATCTCACTAAGGACAGATGCAATAGTTACACATGCCAATACTAGCCAACTACCACAACTATCATAAAGACCAATTATCATTCTCTTAACTACTACAATGTTTAAACTCTGCAAGGTCAATTCATACAATGTTTATAAGAAAAAGTGTACATAGACCCATTCAACTCTATCACTAGGACCAATCCACATACCAAACCTAGTCTAAAACATTATAACAAGAATATAACAGAAGTGATAGGAGAATATGAATTGGTTACTACATTGATCCACCTTGGGTGTTATCAACCCATTTGTTAACGACAGTTGGCCAGGGCTGATATTAGAGGGAATTGAATATGATTTAACCAGTGCCACTAAATCATGGTATTTTCTTATGAATATAATTTTGTTTTGGGCTCTGTGTGGAGACTCTATATAATTTTGACATCAGAGGTATGCTAGTGTCGATAGTGTAGTGGAGGAGCATCTTAGAATCATCAATTTACATTAAATAGAATATTTCCATCAAGAAAATGATTCATTCCAGCACGATACAAAGTGAATCAGTTGTTAAGGCCAATCAAACACATGATGATGCCGATAGTTTGCTGAACAACATTTCAGTGCCTCTCATATATGTTGTATAATAAGAAAAAAAATATAGAAAAAAAATCTATTAGTATGGTATATTCTAAGAAATATTATTATTATTATTGTTATTATCCAATTTTAAGGTCATAGTTAAGTCAGACACTACCAAATTGGTGTATGAGACCCTCTTTTTTTTGGGACGAGGGATCCATTTCTAGGTAGCAATTTGACTGCTAGTTTTATGAAGGCATACGTACTCTACCCATTCTGATTTTAAAACTGCGACCTCTTAGGAGGAAACACTTGCTCTTATATATTATTATGGTTCATTTAAAAAAATATATAAATTCCAATGGAGTTGCGGTTCAATGGTGAGGGTGTTGCCTTTTCAGGCCACCCACCAGAGTTCTGATCCCCATGAGGATGTGCATCTCGTTGCCCTCAATTAGCCACCCACATGCGAAAGCAGGATGAGTTGTGGCTTACTGTTTGTTGGCCGGCTTGCCCGAAAGTAGTAGTGCCACATGTACTTCTTCCAATATGGCTTGTAGGGGTAGCCATATTGATGGGGATTCCATGTCAAACCAGGAGGTAACTCCGCAAATCAGAATGTGTATTAGATGAAGAATTTGAATGTATTTATAAATGGAGGTGAGGCTATTGGGATTAATCTCCCAATGACTCTTGGCCTTCTTTATTTCCTAATATAATTTAATATAAAATACTAAATTATGGCTTGTAGGGGTAGCCATATTGATGGGGATACCATGTCAAACCAGGAGGTAACTCCACAAATCAGAATGTGTATTAGATGAATAATGTGAATGTATTTATACATGGAGGTGAGGCTATTGGGATTCATCTCCCAATGACTCTTGGCCTTCCTTATTTCCTAATATAATTTAATATACAATATTAAATATCCTCACCCAACCCTTAGGATTAGGTGTCAACAATCACCTTCAAGACAAAAAATAATATATAATTGAATTGATTTTTCAGGTGTAAAATATGTCTGAAGGTAATTGGTTTTATTTATTATTAAATTCTTGCAAGTTATATGTGCTTTTGTGAAGGATTATATACCCTCCAAGGGTGAGTAGGCAGTTGTAAAACTGATCCTTTGTTGTCTAGATTGATAAAACTCAGATCTGCTTTTGGAATTGCAATCAATAGAAAATATCTATAAATACACAAGGTGAAGTATTATTTTTTCTTAGTGGTCAGTAGGCTTTTAATTGGTAATAAATTAGTATGCAATATTTCACTTATCCATGTGGCATATTGATAACGCCCAAGGTGGATCAATGTAGTAACCAAGTCATATTCTACTATCACTTTTGTTATATGCTTGTTATAATGTATTAGACCAGGTTTGGTATGTGGATTGGTCCTAGTGATCGAGTTGAATTGGTATATGTACACTTGTTCTTGGAAACATTGTATGAATTGACCTTGCAGAGTTTAAACATTGTAGCCATTTAGAGAATGGTGATTGGTCTTTATTATAGTTGTGGCAATTGGCTGGTATTGGCATGTGTAACTATTGCATCTGTAATTTTTGTTATGGTTCAAGTATATAGATATAAGGATTGTCTCAGGCTTGGATTTGAAGGATTTCCTCGGGATTTGAAGGACTGTATGTGAATATCCATCTCCATCTCAGGCTCGGTTATATGATAATCCTATTATCATTCCTGTAGGAGCTAAATTGAAGAACTACCAATTGGAAGATGGAAATTGGTGATTAGAAGCCTTTCCCTAGTCTTACATTTGAAGCAGTAAGGGCTAAGACACCACAAAAATCTAAACTCATGTGATGGAAGGCTCTAACAAAAAGATATATACATGTGATAATTGACTAGTGAATACTTGTAAAGATAAAGGAGCCTTGTGACAATTAATAATTTGATCACTAAATAGTTAATACCCTAGCATAGTACAACTCTGTTGGAAAATAAATTGTAGTGTTGCAATGTATTTAGCTTCATAATCAAGTCTAAAAATATAATGATGGAAATAATATCTCATTCTTATTTTATTGGGCACTCCATCGATCAACAAAGATTAGAAGCCTCACCTTAAATAATAGCCTAATGAACTAATATTGAATGTGTAGGAAAATGCAATTGATGCTTGTAGAAACTATGTACTTAGACAAAATGAGCATGGTAGCAGAGAATGGAGATATTGACAAGAAATACACATTGGTATAGGAACTTGAAATGATTGATAAATAATATTGTCTTACACTAGAACTAACGTATCATCCTAAACTTAATGACCTAATAGTTCCTATGGAAAAAATTGTGGTTGTTGGTTATTAGTGAGCAAAGCAAATTGCTCATTTTAGCATGAATATAGTCGATAGGTGTGCCAAGAAAATTGAACATTCAAACTTATAATTTTAAAAGTGTGGTTAATCTATTGTTGTTAGCATGGGTTAGGGATACTGATCTTATGAATGTGGAATTTGAAGAGAGCGGTAAATCAATGGGGACTGCCACAAAAATAGTGGATGATATCAAACAACAGAGTGCTCATATGAATTCAGAATCTCGAGAGAATGTTGAAGTAAATAGAAATAGCATATAAATAAACAATAGTGTTACTAAATATGATCTTATGAACTTGGAATCTGAACATAGTTTTACAACAACTAGAACGAACATGGAAATAGAGAGTTATATTTCTGAAATAATATTGTTGAAGGAATAAATAGTATTTGATGATAATGAAGGAAATAAGAATGTTCCATGCTCTTCAGAGAGATTAATGCTAATTCTATAATGAATTTATTTTCTTAACTAGGGATCTGTACCAGAATAACCTTTGATGACAACAACTTTCGATGATATTATTGGCCTAATTTTTTCTACTCAAATGTTTGTTATCATTCCTAATTCTGGTTACTTTTATTATTGAAATGTATTTGTTGTGAAGAATCTCTTCATTGAACTTGAAATTCCTAACTACATGTGGTCCAAAAAATCTGATAATGTCCCCAATGTGTTTTTTCAGCAACTTGTAGTGGTAATGTTTCATCCAATCAGAGGGAGATGTTGTGGGAACAATCTTGGAATTTGGCAGCAACAAAAAATCATGGGAAAAATATTTAGTAATTCTTGTGAGGTTCACACTCCCAAAACTTCACTATTGATTATGTCATCATTTTTAGCTAGCACTATGTTTGGAGATGGTATGAGGAATATTAGCCATGCTATGATTTTCTCTAATTCAGGAGTTATGGGCATGAGGTAAGTTCACATGGAAGTTGCCAAAGGTCATTTTTTAGTTAGTAGATTAGAAATATCTCCTAATATGGACATCGTTGGGTATATGAACAATCCATAAGCCATTATGAGTTTACAATCTCCATTTAGATCACCATATCCTATATGGCCCAATTTCTGACAGCCAAAATGTCTCTCTTGCAACACATAGGCATCCCAAGAGCGACACTTTGAGGCAGGGAAAAACGTGGTTTCACTTAGAGTCGCAATTCTGACACTTCAATAAAGTGTTGGAAGAGTGACACATTTTTCGCCGTTTCCAGACGTCCGTCGCTCTTCTGGCGTTAGCCAAACCATCGCTATTCCGACGTTAGCAAAAGCGTCGCTCTACTGACGTTCCATAACCGTTGCTCTACCAACATTGCAAAATGTCTCTCTACCGACGTTCCATAATCGTCGCTCTACCGATGTTCCATAACCATCTTTCTACCGACGTTCCAAAATGTCTCTCTACCAACATTCCAGAACATTTTCTCTTCTGATGTTTTTCAGGTTTTGAAAATCATGTCGTAAGTCTGAAGATTGTGACTTTTTGTCACTCTACCGAAATCTTTCAAACTTTTTCGCAATTCCGACGGTTCGGAATTCATCCAAGAACCCTCGCTATTCCAACATTTGTGACTTTTAGTCGCTCTACCAACATCTTGCAGACTTTGTCATAAGTCCGACGTCTCGCAAAGCTTGTCGCAAGTCTGGCAGTTCAGAATTCGTCTAACAATCGTCGTTATTCCGATGTTTGTGACTTGTAGTCGCTCTGCCGCCGTCTTGCAGACTATGTCAGAAGTCTGACGTCTTGCAGATTTTGTCGCAAGTCCAATGGCTGTAAGTGGATAGAAATCGTCAGAATACCGATGGAAAAAGACGTATATGGAAAAAAAATGGGTGTAGTCTTCCAGCTCCAGGAATACGTCCAATGATATCAGAGCATCTCAAGGAATGTGTACTGTGATGGAAGATGACCTCGATAGGTACATTTTTACACCTAATGATTTACTTCCTCTTATAATTTGTCAAGGATGGAATAAGTTGGATCAAAGAACCAAATTTTAAGCCTATTTTTGACTTGTACAGGTTGGCTCCAAGATACATAGGTTGGCTTCCAAGATACATAGGTTGGCTACTCCACGAAACATATGTTAGCCTCCTCAAAAGAGATGTAAATTCAATAGGTTAAAATGAGTATAAATAGAGGCTAAACTTTCCTCCATTTTGTCCTTCTTTCATTGAAGAAATAAGTAGAAGACAAGAAAAAAAATTATGAAGACAAGGAATCAGGATGAAGATCATAAGCCAAACTCTTCTATGGCATATCTCCTAAAGGACCAAACTTATATGTGATCCATCTATGTACTAAAAACACCAAAGCCTTTGTGATTCATCTCTTAGGAAATATAGGACCAAAAGTATGAAGTAATTTCTACACAAAGTAATTGAAATTTTTTTGTGTAAGGAAATAAATGTATCTCTATGGGCAGGGGCCAAGAACTTATGGAATATGTCTAAGAAATCAAACCGAAAAATTATGAGAAAGAGTTGAGATCCTGAAGTTGAATTTCTGTGTGAAAAAATATTGCATCACTTATGGAAGAGGATCCTACATTCTTTGTTTTCTTAATATTGTCACCATATTAAGAAGGGACTACTAGTTTTATTTACTCTTTTTGTTAGGGCGTTAGAGCCTCATTAATGTGCACTAGTGTTATATGTTCCCAAAGATTGTCGAATCTCAGTTTATAAACATGAGTGCAAGGTAGGGGACAGAGTGAAGAGCTAGTTCAACGAAGGAAGTTAGGATCTGCTAAATTGGATATTGGATACTAAGTGATTTGAGGAGTGAAATATATTGTTATATGAGAGAACATTCTTCGAGCATTCATAGAATACCTTGTTTAAAGCAGATGAATATCTTGTTAAATACTTGAAGCCCTGTTGAAGAAGCCTCATTCAAGTAGAATTCAAATCCATTGAAGTAGCCTCTTGGTAACATATCTTGATAACCCTTTTTGGAGCAGTAAAATGTATCTATGATAAATATTTTGATGATGAGAAAACTGACCTATGACAATCTAAGATAGAATTTGGGATATGATCTGTAGCGGATCTTGTATATTTTGGAGCAAAATTTGGATACTAATTGAAATATATTAGATTCTTGACCCAAGTACATTGGAAGATATGTCAAACATACCATTGAATACTTTTGAATAAATCCATTGAATATTATTTGAAGTATCTTGGAGGAAATCTATACCACCTATAGAAGAATTTGTTGAAGTAAATATTACCTACAGTTGAGGTTTCCACCTAGATCCAACATTATGCATGAAACCATAACACCCCTGACATGCCAAACAAAAGGATTATCAAGAAAAATTAAGGAAATTTGTAACTTGTTTTGAATATAAATTTGTACAAAGACTTAAAGAGACGTTGTTGAAACATAAAAGAATATTTTGGATGCACTATAACCATATTTTATCAAAGTGTTTGTTATAAATACCAACACATTTCCTGGAGCTCACATATGTCAATAAACAAAAAATGTGGAATGTGATGGAAAATGAATTCATTGGGTACTTTCTCTTACTTTTACTTTCTAATGGTTTACTTTCTCTTACAATTTGTTAAGGATGGAATAAGCCAGATCAAAGAACCAAATTTGAAGCCTATTTTAGACCTGTATAGGTTAGCTCCAACATAGACAGGTTGGCTCCTCCACTAAAGATATATTCACCTCCTCAAAAAGACATGATAGTTCAATAGGTTCGAACGAGTATAAATAGAGGTTGAACTTTCCTCCATTTCAACCTTCACTCGTCCAAAAATTAAGTAGAAGATAAGAAAATAAAGTGAAAATAAGACCATGAATAAGGAATAATATTAGAAACAATATTATTTTTTGGCATATCTCCTAAACGATCGAAATTATCTGTGATCCATCTCTCTACTAAAAAGACCAAAGTCTTTGTGATTCATCTATGAGGCATAAGACCAAAAGTATGAAGTAATTTATGTGAAAATTAAGAGAAACAATTTTTTGCATGGAGGTAAAGGTATCTCTAAGGGGCCAAGACCCTGTGGATTATCTTTGAGAAAGTAGACCAAAAATTTGTGAGAAAGAGCTCAGATCCTTAGGTTGAATTTACGTGTGAAAAAGTATTGCATCACTTGTGGAAGAGAGAGACAAAATTATTTGTTTTCTTAAGATTGTCATGATATTGAGAAGGGACCATTATTTCTATTTATTCTTTGTTTTAGGGTAGCATAGCCTCAATAATTCACACTGTTATTATATGATCCCAAAGAGGTTCGAGTCTTAGCTTATGAACATGAGTGCTAGATAGGGGATAAAGTGAATAACTAGTTCAACAAAGGATTTTACGAGTCGCTACATTGGATATTGGATACTAAGTGATTTGACGAGTGAAATATATTTTTATAAGAGCAAACATTCTTGGGGCATTCATAGAAGACCTTGTTTGAAGCATTGCTGAAGATCTTGTTGAGGACTTGAAGCGCTATTGAAGAAGCCTCATTTGAACAAACTTGAAATCCCTTGAAGTACCCTCCTGGTAGTAGATATTGAAAACCATTTTTGGATTAGTAAAATGTATATATGATAAATCCCTTGATGACGAGAAAAATGACCTATGGCAATCTTTGTAAGAATTTGGGATATGATCTATAACAGATCTTAGATATTTTGGAGCATAATTTGGAGACATCTTAAAATAGACTTGATCCTTTACCTAAGTACATTGGAAGATATGTCAAGAATGCCATTGAATACTTTGTAACCAATCCATTAAAGCTTATTTGAATTATCTTTGAGGCCATTTGTGGCACCTCTAGAAAAATTTGTTTAAGTAAATCTTAGAGTGGTATGTGATGCATTTTTGGAGCAGTATTGGATACACTCTTTAAGAATTGGTAAAGTATTATTGAAGAGATAGTTCAAGTATTATTGGTAAATCACTTTCTGGAGTTGAAAGATAACATTATGATCCAACCTCCATACAGAAGGACTAGATACATGACCTTGGTTTCAAGTTGGCTCTCAAAGACTCTAGATTGACACAAATCACCACATCCTACAGAAAAACATGATTTCCTAGTTACGCCATTAACAGAGCATCCCGTCTTTCAATGCCCAATATCAAGGGATAGATTCACCTATTCATGACTTGGCAAGATCCCTTTCCAATTTTTTCTAATACCCTAATGAAAGATAAATATATTCACACATTCATGACTTGGGATGCTCCCTTTCCACCTTTTCTACAAAAATGACAAATGATGCCTTTCTCTTCTCATAAGGGAAGTATTCAGACACAAAAATCAATGTGTACTTGTATCAACCTAACCACATGCCCTCAAGAGGATCACTTCATACTTCTCAGTTGTTGCATCTATTTGGGACATCAGGAAAAAATCAAAGATCTATCATTCTTCAAATTCTTCCCTAAACAGAAGCCCTAAAGAGCAACATCTCATACTTCCAGATTGTCCCACCTAACTGGGGAAAGAAGTGACAAGGAAAGATTTATGATTTTTCAAATTCTAGATGGATGTAAACACTTTGTAATGCAGTGACAAGCAAAAATTTTAATTTTTTGAATTCTAGATGGATGCAATCACTTTGTAATGCCAAGTTGAGAACCTTCCTCTACTTGTAATATACTTTATCAGGGGCAACCTTCACACCTCTACCTTATATCAATGCTTTCAAAGTTTAAATCCCATTGGCCCGTCCTATTTATCTGTCAAGAGTCAAGTTTGAAGCATAAGGTAAAAGACTGGACATTGTTATTATACAATAAGCTAAAACATAAACTGAACTACAAGACAAGGATATTTATCTTCAGTGGGGAGAATGAACCCAATTCTACCAATCCTATTAGATATCCCTCTATCAAAGCAACATTCTAATGCAAACATCTCAAGAAATAGAAAAATTAGTCTATGATTTTACCTGTCCACTGGTTGGTGCACAAAGCAACTTAGATTCATGTTGGAAGGCAAAAGTGTAGAAAAAAGGCAGAGAGAATTATAGGTAGATGGTGGTATTTGTCTGATTTTCCTTAATGCCTCTTAAGGGAAACATATTCTATTAGCTAATGATGCAATTGATATTTGTGGTCTAAATTTTAAAGACTCTTAAATATGAAAATTGAGAAGGCTATGCTTGAAATTCCTCCAAGGGAGTCAACGCAAGAGGATTGTAAAGAGGGAAATGAACCTACAACTATCATTTCATACTGTTACCTCTAAAGAAGTCATATTTTTTGCCTCAAAGGGAGGCATATGTTCATTTCTATACCTGCATTCATTTAATACATGGTGCATGTGGGAAGGGTCATCAAGTGTATACCCAATTATAAACCATTAAATAGGGTGATTACTCTTGTAGTACATACAAGAGAGGTATTATGATAGAAAAAAACCAATAACTTGACAATCTTAATCTCATCTGAGTGTACACATAATTGACATTCCTATTATTATCTACCATCCATGAAGCTTACCTTGTGAAATAAACATCAAAAGCACCATGGAAACTATGGAAAGAAGTAACAAGGAAAGATTTATGATTTTTCAAATTCTAGATGGATGCAAACACTTTGTAATGCAGTGACAAGCAAAAATTTCAATTCTTTGAATTCTAGATGGATGCAATCACTTTGTAATACCAAGTTGAGAACCTTCCTCTACTTGTAATATCCTCTATCAGGGGCAACCTTCACTGAGTATTACAATCGAAATATTTTTATGCATATTCATTATTGAACATATTTACTCGGAAGTGTATGTTACCTTTGCAGTGTTCGATAATTTTGAAGTTTCACCCCTGCTTTTTTTGTCAAATGTCTCATACTTATCTGGTAATGATGGGAATGGACTAACTTCATGTGAAGGTCCTTGCCATTGTTGAGAAGGATTAGATCAAATTTTTCCATCGTACTTACGTGTTAATATATGCTTCAATACTTTCTCAACAAACAAAGATACATAAATGATGTCTCCATCACCGGAACATGTAACTAACCTTCATCTTTGGATTAATTGTAACTTTAATCTACTTCTGTTTCTGGAAATATTTGTTATTACCACCAAAAGAGAACTCCGAACTCACAAAATTGCAAGAATCCTACAAATTTCAAGGTCAAAAATTGAGAACAATGCTACATTCACTTATCTACAAATTCAGTGAATTTTCAGACCTCATACTAACTGCAATAATGGAAAATATCACACCTAAGTAGCTTTCAAATTTTTTGAGACTCTACTATCCTTGGGTATTTTGAAGATCACACCATTGCATTAAACTTCTAGGACTAGATTGCCTGAATCTTGATTTTCCTGCATGCCAAGTTCAAGACAAATTTATGCCACATTTATTTTTAAGAAAATTTTGTCTATATTACACACACAGTAATATGCACAAGAGTAGCAAAGAATAAACAATCATATTGCAGCTAAAGCTACAATAATCTGAATATGTATAAACAGAAACATTTTTGGCATTTATAATAGGAAAATTCATGCCAACAATTACTCTTGATATTTTATAAGCATCTTCAGGAATATTTATCATTAGTTTTCTGGGGTAAAAATATACATTTTTCAACTATTATAAAGTATATTTTATTGCCGAAATAAATTTCTAGGTTTTAACCCTAGGGTAAATCAACCATTTTCCATTGAAAGTAGTTTCCAGATTGTTGATAACAGAGAGGTAGATAACATTAATGGGATCTTGGATAGAAACTGAAGGGATAAACACCTTGAATATATTATTAAAGGTATCAAGTCAGAGCTTGATTTTGAGTAAGAATAAACAATTAAAGATGAGAGGGAAGTGTAATCGGCCATTTTCTTAAATCGGCCTTAGACTTCCAACCTATTTCAGCCCTATTTTCTTCTTAATCATCACTAGCCTAAATTGATATTGATCCTCTTCATTTATTTTTTCCTTGTTCCCCTAAGATTGATTAGGAGCAGAATGAGCATCCTGCTAGAAATTCCTAGAAAAATGCCCAAATATGTGGCAGATATTACACTTGTAAGGTAGTTGATAGTAATACAATTCTTTGAGGAAGATCCTCTCATCCAGCTATGGAGGAATGGCCTCCACAAGACCTTTATCCAACTCGAATTCAACACAAATACAAGACACAAAAAATGGTGTCCCTTGTGTTCTGCCAGTTCAAGTAAATTCCCAAAGTCACCATTGATATCCTTCAGAATAGCCTTGTCCCAAAAGATCAACAAAAAAAGGGGATGCAAACCCATAACAAAATGAGGAGAATTCCTCCATTGGATTGAAGTTTAGAGACCAAGGATTTAGATACAGTGCAGTAGTGCCTGGAATCCTATAAAATAATGACCTGAGAAAAAGATTAAATCCTAATCTTCTTCAGATATGAACAAGAAAGAAAAAATACACCTCTTCAAAGAGAAAAAACAGAGGGTTGTCCCTACATATTTGGAGTCCAACAATCTATGATCCATATAACTACTGCAATTATACTATGACGCAACCCAGTGAATTTACATATCAATTCTCATCCTGTGAGGTTGGACACTTTCCATCAAGTTTCTGAGGTCTAGATCAACAGAGATGGGATCATTACCTTCTTCACAAATTGGCTTGTTGGGGGCAGCTTCAGAGGCATCAATAAGGCGGCTAACAAATTTCCAAGAAATGTATTTGGATGATCAAAAGCAAGGTTGGAAAAATTAGTAGAAACACTCTAGACATCCATTAAAAACATACTCTCTATTCGTCAAATACTAATGGTGCCAATTTTAGACTAGAGTATTATTCCAACAAGGATCCGTTCCTTTCCAAAACATCAAAACATTCATTGATTTTTTCCCTAGGTGTAACATTCAAGATAGGGATAAGATGGCAGAATTTTATATGGATAATTTAATACTGCTTGCTATGAATGTGTGGGACCCCAACTCTCATCTAGGAGATGTGAAATTTATTTCTTTAGCCTCGTGGATGACCCATGAAGAGACCATGGTAGAATAAATCAAAAGAATCATGGAAAAAGAGATTTAATAACCTTTGTGGATCATGGAATAACTACAAGGCCCTCGCATTATCACTATTGAACAATTACAATAGTAGAAGATCGACAGATAACAACTGTCTACAAAAAAAAATAGGAGTAGGAAAAACTTCATTTTCAATATACCTTTAGATTTTTGGGAGATGAGAGCCTGCAAGCATGCCAAATAAGGTGGCATACCTTGCTACACAGTTTGCAAATAAAGGAATATCATTCACCAAATAGGTTGAAGAGTGTTTTGGATAGAAGAAAGATTAACGAAAGAAATTTTAGTGAGCCAAAACAGATGTACATCATTCTAAAATATCTCTCGTTTGATTTAATATTCCACCACAAGGCCGAGCATAGTAATTTCAGAGAATTATTTATGCCAAAGAAATTATTTACCAGTTAGGTTGAGCCTATAAGTTAAATCATAGTGATGTGATGTACCTTTCTCTATTGATATAGATCATATTGCTAAAGAAGACTTTGCAAATCTGATAGATGGTTATGGAAAGGATATTGGACTAAAGAATGTTGGATAAATGCAATCCTTCTATAGTCCAATGTGGCATTGCTCCAGGGTAATAACTGATACTCAACAGAGTATCAAACATCAGTGATACGTCACTTGGTATTACTTGATGGTTGTGATATTGAGTTGTGCTTTATGGGTGCTAGATACTTTTTCATATGTCAAAAAACTTATTTTATCACCTCAAGTTTGATCTACCTACAATGGCACCCTACTCAGCGATAACATAAGAATCCAGGATTTATGCATGCATGAATAAGACCATTCCTTATACTTATTTTTCAACCCAATGAAAAGGACCACAACATTTTTATGTTAGATGTGTTCTATAGGTTTGAAAGAAATTGGTTGCATTTACAAGACTGGAAGGCTATGCTTGAAATTCCTCCAAGGGAGTCAACACAAGAGGACTGCAAAGAGGGAAATGAAACCTACAACTACCATTCCATACTGCTACCTCTAAAGAAGTCATATTTTTTTCCTCAAAGGGAGGCCTCTATATGTTGCTATACCTGCATTCATTTAAGACATGGTATATGTGGGAAGGGTCATCTAGTGTATACACCATTATAAACCATTAAATAGGGTGATTACTCTTTTAGTACATACAAGACAGGTATTATGATAGAACAAAACCAATAACATGACAATATTAATCACATATCCGAGTGTACACATAATTGAAATTCCTATTATGATCTACCATCCATTAAGATTTCCTTGTCAAATAAACATCAAAAGCACCATGGAAATGCCAAGTCACAAAGGAATTAACATGTCCAATAATCTTACCATATCAAGAATGGAATGTCTTTGTACTAGTGCTTAGCATGGTTACACACTCAAGTGATGGAAATATCTCATATAAAGACCAACTATATATGATAATCACACGAATTTTTCAATTAGTCTTATGCTACCATTACAGTGTAAAAGACTCCATGACTCAACTATCTTTTGCAAAATTTTAACGGAAAAATGCACAACTAATTTCAGTTGGTTAACAAAAACACCAAAGTTGGATAAGTCCACTAGTTTGGTGGTCAATGGGAAATAAGTTAGTGATGGTAATAGTGTTGAGCCACTAGATGTGAAGTTTAGCGGTGGCCATTTCCTCGTTACTGTAGCAAGATATACTTACCAGTAATTAAAAACATGGCTCTATTTCCTTGCTACTGTAGCAAGACACACATCCCAATAATTTAAACATAACCCCATTTATTTGTTGTTGTAGCAAGGAAAACTGCCCAGTCATTGAAACAGGACTCCATTTGATTTTTTTTGTAGCAAGACAAACTTCACAACAATAAAACATGACTAAAAGAAGCACCAATCCAAATAAAGGGAAACTCCAAAAATAAGCACCAATCCAAATTAATTAAGGTCCTCTTCTGGGCATACGATTGATCCCTGTCAAGAATTATAAACTTTCCAAAATTCTGAAGCATGGATATTTCTATCTTTGTGATAGAATACATCTCTTCTCCAAATATGTGTCCTTTTGACACTGGTACTGTACTCTTTTTAAAAATTTAAAATCCTGTGGTGACCGAGTACATGTGGTAGTCACCAATCTCATATATATTTGATCACTATCATGAAGTTTGAAAGATCCAAGGAAAACAAACCTGAAGCAATATATTCATCAATCAAATGTTGAAGCTATAAAGAGATAGTGACATGCTTATAGCTATCAGTTTTGTGTAAGGACCTGTGAAGCTATAAGGACATTAATCCAAGGTCGGTGGCAATCATATAATTGAAAGAATCAACAAAAAATATAGTGTCACCACATGCAAAACCTTGATAAGCCATGTCAAATAAGGGATAGTGATTTTTCATCTGTCCACATTTAACATAGATACATTGATAAGAAAGCCAAAGAAGTGGAATATGGTAAGTTCTAAGAAAAACAAATAAAGTGGCACCCATCTATACCTTAAATTGATAAGAAATTTCCTTCCATTTATTCTTTGTTGGATGTACACCTGTGGGATTGTGAGCACAAGGAACCATTGGGAGAATTATGTACACAAGAACAAATGACAAGAAGGGAAAAACCTAGTGAACTATAAGTTGGCATGCTACTCTCTTCATCCAAATGTCTATCATTTGTGATGAATGGAATGGGTGAACAGAAGGAGGGAAAAAAAATACTATCCTAGTTTGAATAATGTGAAGGCTTATACAGTGAATAATGTGAAGGACTGGTTTGAGGGAAGATATATCAAATATGCCTATTCCAGAAGTTCATATTGGAAGCCTTCAAGTCCTTGTCTCTAGTGACTACGTTAAGCCCTATTCAAAGGTTCAAGGTTGAGCTAGATCTACTTTAGAAGTTAACAAATGGAAGAAAAAGTCCTACAGAGTATGAAATCTCTAAGAGGGCTTCAAATATCTAAAGAAATAGGCTCCATACCTATTGATATGAGAAGAAGTAAATTTTGAAGCTAATAGCTTGAAACATTGTAGCGGCATCTAAATTCATATTCAAAACAAGCTACAATTAAGCACCTTGAGAATCTCTCTTGAATCATTCTACACTTGAAGCATTCTTGGGAACCTCGCTCCTTCATCATATCAAGAAGAAGAGATCAGGATTAATTTTTTGGGTTGTAATTCCTCTCATTCAAGAAGAATCTAGGGTATCCACCAAAGATTTATGTCCATTAAAAAATACACCGTGTTTAATGTTAAATTTGGACTAATACTTGACACCATGCCCAACTGGGATAGCCTATTTTCATTTATTATCAGTTTGTATAAATGCTTCTAACAACGTAATGCATAAAAATATCACCTAATGGCTACATAATTAGGAAGATACAAGTATTTCATACTGTATTAGTTTTCTTTTTGATTTGTAGCTACAATTGATATAACTGAAAATTTTTAGGTTCTATTAGTATTGGGAGATAGGCCAAATACTGGATTACAAATTTCTCAGAATAAATTCCTCGACATGCGCTCCAAATCACCTTCCACTTCCTCTCCATGTCAAGGCCATGTTAGTGCAATGTTTTCACCATGTCATCACCACATCACCAATGAGCCATGTCATGATGATACACCATCTACCACATAGGTGTGCCACATCATTCAACTTCAGTGCCACAACATCATGAACCAAATAACAATGACATGTTATCTTCCATGTGGGTGTTCCACATACCAATGAATATATTACTGTTCTTCACTGCAAATTGAGATTGTGATCTTCAAACAATCTACAAATAGAGATTTTCGGACATCTTCTTTGAGATTTTCAATGACCTATCTCTGAGGTTTTTCGGTGACAAGACAGAAGTAGTAGGTCTTGACCCATAAGAGGCAACCTACAGGTAGACACAACAACCTTCGCCATCAATAGCATAACATGCTCCCATTTCCTTGCTTAGAAAAAGGAGATAACAAGAGCACGTGGCAATGTGTTTTTTTGGAAAAATGTGGAAAAATTACGTGAAAAAGTTGACATAATTATATTTCATGGACTTTCCACATTGATACTTGTTCATGAGAAGGAAATATGTACGCATTATTGGCTCAATAATGCCCATGTGCGCTTATATTTTGAAAAACACCTTTGAGATTCGTATTTTACAGCTCAACATTGTGTCTGTGTGTGAGCCAACACACATACACACAGAGAGATTACACACACAGACATAAACCAGAGCTCTCATTATGTTCACTTAGTATGATAAACCTTGTGTTGGGTGAACCCTTCAACCTTGCAAGACTGGGATCAGTGGGGAGATTTGAATCCTGGGGGGAAATCATTTAACGTACATGGAGTAACCCCTAGAAAAAACTCAAGAAATATTCAATGTAATTTGTTAGATCTAGGTCCAACTTTCTAACCTGCACCTGGAGTTCCTTTGTACCTAACTACAACACAAGGGAATGCGATAAGATGGATACGATACAATGGTGGTTATATCACCATAACTAGAACAAGTAAGTATAAAAATAGTATAAAAAAAAAAATCAATGTATAAAATCATGTTCAAACATACAATCAAATAGAAGAAAAAACACATACAAAAAACTAGATAATAATCATGAATGAGCTTCATATTGAATTATGAACTATAAAGGAACTTACAAAATGTGACAATACGAACATGGTCAAGCACACGAGAAAAAATATCCTGGACATGACCCTGGTTGACAAGTTGTATTGATCATGATGCAAGAGGATTTGTACCTGTGCTGCCAAGTCATTCAAAATCCATAATTATCTATACAATAAATACAAGTAATTGATGTACTATTTTTTACTCTAAGATGCATTCTTATGATAATGTTAGAACATATGTTGACAATGTCAAAACATACCTGAATAATATTCTCTTCGTTTCAAGAATAATTTATTGGATTCGCCTGAACTTGGAACAAGCCTCCCACGATCTGAAATAGTAGCAACTAAGACAACAATGACTTTTTTGTTGCTATGTTGGATCGAGGGAGGTTTTCTCCAAGATTAAATAACTCTAACAAATTATTCTCTACTAAACAGGGCCAACCACGTGAAGGTGGAAACTCTTATGGCCCCTCCCCGCCTCACATCACTCTCAATTCCCCAATACCCAATCTATATTTCAATTTTTACTTTCATGAGCAGAAAAAAAAAATTCAATAACTAATAAAAAAGCAATGCAAGAAAAAGTACGCAAGAAAACATTGAAAGTGCTTGACATAAAAATTGTATGATAAATTAGTTTTTATATAACACAAAAAAGGTTCCAAGTATGATAAAATTTGTCTTATAATAATACAATATTCTACATTATCAAATTTTCTTTTTCTTATTCTTGCTTCTAAAGTTCCTAACTACATCATCAACATCATTGTGCTCTACTTCTGTTTCGTGCCTTTCCCAAGTAGCAGACCTAGTTATGTACTCACTATGTCTGGTCTCATGCAGTGATGGGGCATCACCTACAAAAATAGATAATATTAAATTTTAATTGTAAATTTTTAAATATCATTGAAATAGTTAAGTAATATTAATTAAAAAAATAGCAATGAGATTATTTACCTAGTGCACCAGTTGTCACCATTGGAACTGTTGCCCTGGGTTCCTCTCTGGTGGTAGGATGCTCAAGTACAACATTCTCTGTCATTTAAACAAAAAACATTATAAGGACACAACCATCAAGGTATAATTAGAAAAAATTATAAGTAGAAATTAATTACCATCATGGCCCTCACTGATAGTAGCATTAGGTTTCATGTGAGGACGATATACTTCTAGAAATATTTCACTCTCAACGCACTACTCTACAATTGGGTTATTTGGCTCGTTGAAAGTGTTGCTCCCCTGATTTAAACAAAGTTGTTAGACATTAAATTTATGGATGAAAACAAACATATTGAAAGGTTAACGTTCTACCTTATCAGGCATTCTAGATCTTGGGACATATCCCAAGCTTCTACGATGTTTAACTACGGCTTGATAGCCGGAACGGAAAGAGATTTCTCTGTCTTCCTCTATGGTTTCCATTCCAAAGTCATCACCCTACATTACATATGATTGTGTATTTTTAATGTTATTGGATGGGATTACAAAAATGATGGAAGGCAATACAATTAATTATAAGATGTTTAGCTACTTACAATTCTTGCGGCTAATTTCAAGTAGTCGCCCTGGCCTAGCTTGTGATGGCTTTGTTTTTCAATCCTAGCTTTGGTTGCCTTTGAGGTGTCAGGCAACCTATCATCAAAAGCTTGAAGTCAGATATGACGTAGCACACTTTTATTTTAGACATAGAGAAAATTAAAGCTATTGAATTAAAGTTGTAATTTACCTTGCGGGTCCAGTTAGCATTTTTCCTTCTTTCTTGGCCTTTTTCTCTTTTCCGTCATTGATGAGTGCTCTCCACTCCCTCTCTGGAACTGTGAGAGGACGCTTGTATCTAGATTTAATTTGAAATTGCGTCCTATAGGTGTCCCTGGTAAATTTCAGATATTTTCCAACTACCTGAGCGACCGATGTTCTATCAAACGTGCCCACCCCAAAAAGGGCTTCTAGATAATCTAGAAGTTCTTTTTTTAGGTTGGAATTCTAGGAATTCCACCTTGTGCATATGGTTGGGCCAAAAATTACCAATGCCTTGCTCTCCAAAAACCTGTAGAACTCATTTTTTCCTACACAGTAAAAAGATATTACCATTAATTTAAAAATAAAAACCATGATAAAATATGTTTTATATAGAGTACATGAAATAGTTAAAATATTAAAAATAACCTGGGAGTTGTACATGCTTTATAGGAACACCTTCATCATTCACGAAAAATGTGCCATCAATGGTCTCCGTGGAGGTGACATGTGTAGCTCCAGGAAATGGAATAATATAGTTGGCCATACCAGCCTCATCAATTCCAACACGTTCAACAGTTGGTTGGGTTTCTTCTTGGGTAGGGTGCATTTCTTGGCTGCCACCTAAAGGCGTAGAAGGTGTACAAGAGGGTTCCTCAGAAATCTATTGCCTTTGTGTCCCACTACCATCAACATTGGGGGCAACAGGTGTCAGATAATGCTACATACAAAAGAATTTTTTTTTAGTTTAGTTAATGTAAAAATTAAAAATCAAACTATCACAATTGATCTCATGCAGAAAAAAAAAAAATATCCTTTTGATTTTTAATTATTACTGTATATGTTTCTAGCTGGGTCATAAGTTGTCTTATCCTCATTCCTAATTTAGGTGTTTGAGGCCTAACGTCTACCAAACGCTCAAGTTCCAACTTTGATTTTTGTGCCTTTTCTTGCAGCAACAGCAATGGACATAGGGATGAAAAAAACTCTTCCTCATTGAGGGAATCATCAGGCGCACCATGGCCAGGCATCTGCATACTTAAAAAAAACAAAATTATTTCAATTATGTAAATAACTAAAATACCTAAAGATAGAGCAAGGCTGGCACTTTACATGTTCTTCGGCTGGCCCCTTTCCATGATCATCCTATCCTGGGCTTGCTCATGTACTGTCGCGATCAGTATGCCACAATGCAATAAAATTAGAAATGTGAAAACTTGAAAACACAAAAAGAAAACTGAAATAATTTCTAAATTTACCTTTCTAATACATAAAATTTGTGCATTAAAGAGGCCCTGGAGTGGTTGAGTATAATTAAAAGTAAAGGTTGTAAGCCAAATTTTTATACTTACACCTTGCTAGTAGACAATTTCTGCAAAGTAGGTAGATTAGATGAGGCTAAAGAGATTTTCAGTGAAGCTTTAATGAGCGGAATAAAGCTAACTATAGTGACCTATAATGCATTGGTCAATCGATATTGCAAGGGAGGGAATTTGGATGAATATTTCCTTCTCCTTGAAGAAATGAATGAGAATGACTGCATGCCTGACATAATTACATACTGTACCATAATTTATGGGCTAATAAAAGAGAACAAGATATTAGAGGCTTTGAAGTTGCATGATTAGATGGAAGACAAGGGCTATGAACTATATATGAAGACAACGCTTTCTTATCTGCGGTGCCCTTGCCAGATCCTTATAACGAGTGGTCGCATTACTTGTGGGACAATTAACTTTCCTAGTCAATAGTCGGCTCAAGGTGATCTTGGGTTGTGTGTTTTTAAAACTATGGTTACACTTGGTCCTCCAAAATTTGATTACATCATAATATATCAAATCTATGTTGGATAAAACTACACTGCATCAGCTATCAATGTGGACTTATGGAAACTTGTATGAACCAGCAGTCACTAAAGTGCATGAGGGAGGGCCATTTTGGACAGCTAGGAAACTTCTTCAAAAGGACTTACCTCTTGATTTGAACTGTGAGGAGAATGGGCTTCTCATAAGAAATAGTGAAATTATATTATTCAATGGTGATAAAACACAATTGTTGAGTTTTCTTACTCAAATTTGTAATGCAATTGTTAAGTGCAAAGGTTCAGGAGTGGAAGTGAAGTGCTTGAATTCAGTTGAACTTTTTTTATTGAATTTTTATCCTTAGATGCTTTTAGTGCATTTTTGGGTGGTTTGGTTCTTTCTCGTTGTGATTTTCAAAGAAATACATTTATGAATGAGATAGGAAATTATAGTGGAAATGCAAGATCTGCTAAGAAAGTGGTTCAACAACTTGCCTTCTTAGGGTTTGAAATGTTTCAAGGGAGGAAAACTTTTCCTAGAGATTAGCCTAAATATATTTGCATGATAAGGATTTTGTTTTGATTAATGGTCCTCCAAGTCTACACAAACATTCATTACATGGATTATAATCATGTGTACATCTGGGCTCTACAATGATTATTAACCCTCTAATATGGTGGCCACTTGGTGCATATTTTGATGGGGATTCCATTCATGTTTTTTATCCCCAATATTTAGGATCTCAAGCTGAGCTTTCTCAGTTTCTAAGTGTGGATCAACAAATGTTTAGTTCCCATTTTGGAGAGGCAATAATATCACTAAGTGTTGATACTTGATACATTGTTGTATGCCAATCTTCTGTCCATTCACATGATGTAGAATCATACCATCGGGGTTAGAACAAAGACCTTGGGCTTTGGAGGCACGTCACTCATGCTACCCCTCCTAAGTTGTGATGGATTATATGACTATCTTACGATTACTACGTCTTCCCATTTGTATTAGTTGTCCTCTTGATGTATATTATGACATATCCACGTTGCATTTTCTCATGGCTATGATCATTTTCATGACATGGACCTGATGTGTACTTTTTTCATGGCCATGGTCTTGCATATTATTACATGGATCCACAGTGTATTATGTTGGCAACCATGCTTTGTTTCTTTTCTAAGCATTGGTATGCCTATCTATTTGTTGGCAAATGATTGCAAGTACTCACTAGTTCCTTGATCTTTAGATTTTTCCTTGGAATTCCTCATAACTTATGTTTATTAGAATGTGTTTCGACCATTGGTTCCTCTTCTTACCTCACAGATTAGGGGGTGTTGTTACAAATATATTTTCCACCCTTGAATCTCACTAAGGACAGATGCAACAGTTACACATGCCAATACCAGCCAACCGCCACAACTATCATAAAGGCCAATTATCATTCTCTTAACTGCTACAGTGTTTAAACTCTGCAAGGTCAATTCATACAATGTTCTAAGAACAAGTGTATATATACCAATTCAAATCGATCACTAGGACCAATCCACATACCAAACCTAGTCTAAAACATTATAACAAGCATATAATAGAAGTGATAGGTGAATATGACTTGGTTACTACATTGATCCCCCTTGGGTGTTATCAACCCATATGTTAACGACAGTTGGCCAGGGCTGATATTAGAGGGAATTAAATATGATTTAACCAATGCCACTAAATCATGGTATCTGCTTATGAATATAATTTTGTTTTGGGCTTTGTGTTGGGACTCTATAGACTTTTGACATCAGAGATATGCTAGTGTCGATAGTGTAGCGGAGGAGCATCTTAGAATCATCTATTTACGTTAAATAGAATAGTTCCATCAAAAAAATGATTCATTCCAGCACAATACAAAGTGAATAAGTTGTTAAGGCCGATCAGAGGCATGATCACACCAATAGTTTGCTAAACAACATTTCAGTGCCTCTCATATATGTTTTATAATAAGAAAAAAATCTATTAGTATGGTACATCCTAAGAAATATTATTATTATTATTATCCAATTTTAAGGTCATAGTTAAGTTAGACACCACCAAATTGGTGTATGAGACCCTCTTGTTTGTGGGACGAGGGATCCATTTCTAGGCAGCAATTTGACTGCTAAGTTTACGAAGGCATACATACTCTACCCCTTCTGATTTTCAAACTGCGACCTCTTAGGAGGAAGCACTTGCTCTTATATATTATTATGTTTCATTTAAAAAAAGATATAAATTCCAATGGAGTTGTGGTTCAATGGAGATGGTTTTTCCTTTTCAGGCCACCCACCAGAGTTCTAAGCCCCATGAGGATGTGCATCTCGTTGCCCTCAATTGGCCACCCACATGCGAAAGCAGGATGAGTTGTGGCTTACTGTTTGTTGGCCGGTTTGCCTGACAACAGTAGTGCCACATGTACTTCTTCCAATATGGCTTGTAGGGGTAGCATCACCTTCAAAACAAAAAATAATATATAGTTGAATTGATTGTTCAGGTGTAAAATATGTCTGAAGGTAATTGGTTTTATTTCTTGTTATATTCTCGCAAGTTATATGTGATTTTGTGAATGATTCTATACCCTCCAAGGGTGAGTAGGCAGTTGGAAAATTGATCCTTTGTTGTCTAGATTGATAAAACTCAATCTGCTTTGCAAATCCCAAGGCTTTTGGAATTGTAATCAGTAGAAAATATCTATAAATACACAAGGTGAAGTATTATTTTTTCTCAATGGTCAATGGGATTTCAATTGGTAATAAATTAATATGCAATATTTCACTTATCCATGTGGCATATTGATAACACCCAAGGTATATCAATGTAGTAACCTAGTCATATTCTCCTATCACTTCTGGTATATTCTTGCTATAATGTTTTAGACTAGGTTTGGTATGTGGATTGGTCCTAGTGATCGAGTTGAATTGGTCTATGTACACTTGTTCTTAGAAAAATTGTATGAATTGACCTTGCAGAGTTTAAACATTGTAGCCGTTTAGAGAATGATGATTGGTATTTATGATAGTTGTGGCAGTTGGTTGGTATTGGCATGTGTAACTGTTGCATTTGTAATTTTTTTTGTGGTTCAAGTATATAGATATAAGGATTGTCTCAGCCTTGGATTTGAAGGATTTCCTCGGGATTTGAAGGATTGTATCATGCTCAAAGGGTTGTATGTGAATATTCGACTCCATCTAAAGCTCAGTTATATGATAATCCTATTGTCATTCCCGTGGGAGCTAAATTGAAGAACTACCAATTGGAAGATGGAAAAATTTGGCGATTAGAAGCCTTTCCCTAGTCTTACATTTGAAGCAATAAGGGCTAAGACACCACACACATCTAAACTCATGTGACAGAGGGCTTTAAAAAATAGATATATAAATGTGATCATTGACTAGTGAAGACTTGTAAAGATAAAGGAGCCATGTGAAAATTAATAATTTGATCACTAAATAGTTAATACCCTAGCATACTACAACTCTATTGGAAAATAAATTGTATTGTTGCAATGTATTTAGCTTCATAATCAAGTCTAAAAATATAATGAGGGAAATAATATCTCTTATTTTATTGGGCACTCCACCGAACAACACAGATTAGAAGCCTCATCTTAAATAACATTCTAATGAACTAATATTGAATGTGAAGGAAAATGCAATTGATGCTTGTTGAAACTATGTACTTAGCAAAAATGAGCATGGTAGCAGAGAATGGAGATATTGACAAGAAATATACATTGGTATAGGAACATGAAATGATTGATAAATAATATTGTCTTACACTAGAACTAACCTATCATCCTAAACTTAATGACCTAACAGTTCCTATGGAAAAAATTGTGGTTGTTGGTTATTAGCGAGCAACACAAATTGCTCAATTTAGCATGAATATAGTCGATAGGTGTGCCAAAAAAATTGAACATTCAAACTTATAATTTTAAAAGTGTGGTTAAGCTATTGTCGTTAGCATGGGTTAGGCATACTGATCTTATGAATGTGGAATTTGAAGAGAGCGGCAAATCAACAGAGACTGCCACAAAAATAGTAGATGATCTCAAACAATAGAGTGCTCATATGAATTCAGAATCTCAAGATAATGTTGAAGTAAATAGAAATAGCATATAAATAAACAATAGTATTACTAAATATGATCTTATGAACTTGGAATCTAAACATAGTTTTAGAACAACTAGAACCAACATGGAAATAAAGAGTTATATTTCTGAAATTATATTGTTGAAGGAATAACTATTATTTGATGATAATGAAGGAAATAAGAATGTGCCATGATCTTCAGAGAGATTAATGCTAGTGATATAATGAATTTGTTTTCTTAACTATGGATCTCTACCAAAATAACCTTTGATGACAACAACTTCCGATGATATTATTGGCCTAATTTTTTCTACTCAATTGTTTGTTATCATTCCTAATTCTCATTACTTTTATTATTGAAATGTATTTGTTGTGAAGAATCTCTTAATAGAACTTCAAATTCCTAACTACATGTGGTCCAAAAAATATGATAATGTCCCCAATGTGTTTTTTCAACAAATTTTAGTGGTAATGTTTCATCCAATCAGAGGGAGATGTTGTGGGAACAATCTTGGAATTTGGCAGCAACAAAAAATCATGGGAAAAATATTTAGTAATGCTTGTGAGGTTCACACTCCCAAAACTTCACTATTGATTATGTCACCATTTTTAGCTAGCACTATGTTTGGAGATGGTATGACGACTACTAGCCATGCTATTATTTTCTCTAATTCAAGAGTTATGGGCATGAGGTAAGTTCACATGGCAGTTGCAAAAGGTCATTTTTTAGTTAGTAGATTATAAATCCCTACTAATATGGACAATCCATAAGCCATTATGAGTTTACTATCTCCATTTAAGTCACCATCTCCTATATGGAGTATGTCAACTCCCATTCACGAGGGGGTTCAACAAACCAATGTTTCAAGGAACCTTTACACTCCCCTAAAATAAATCCATCAAGGCATATGTCTCTAACCCCATGACCTGAAATGTGTGTAATGGAAATAAAAACGTATTGAAATTATTGCATTCCATCATTACCCTGGGTAAATCCTCAAGAAAAATTTAATTTTAAATTGTCATTTTGTCCCTTTGTTGTGTCCAAGCCTATTCATGGAACCATTAATGGTCAGAGCTTGTTAGCACTTTTTATGCCTTATAAAATTATCAAAATTTTGACTTCTTTTGTTTCTTCGTCTATGACTAGAATTAATATTTCTTGGGTTGGCACTAATGATAAGATAGATTCTGAAAATGGTGGCATGGGAATTTAAGTAAAGTTGAGCATTGATCATAGACACAAAAAGAAGAGGAATTGTTGTATAATAGAAGGGATTGTTGAAACTATTAGGTTGACTTTTAGAAGGTTGAAAATGGATACCTCTAGTGGTTCTATACCTTTGCCTACGTCTCATCTGGTATTTTTTTAGGGGTCAATGGTTGTTGTTCGGGATAGTTGTGATGTTGAAATTTCAAATTATTTCTTGACCATAGGTTCAAGTATGCCATTTGTACATTCTCCTTCTTATTATCAAATCATATGAAGAAGAGGGTGAGAGCACATATTTAGTTCTACTGAAGAAACAATAAGTTGTATAGAGCATGCTAGATTATATTCTGAAGAGGTTGCTTCTTTCCCAACAACTGCAGTCAATCACAGTCAGTTAATTTTGAGCCATATAATTTCTCAAAGAGACTCTAGAGTGAGTCCTGACTACGAAGCAAGGCCTGCATCCTCTGTCACTGCAACATTTGTACTTGTTGCACTAACAAAAGTAGCAACAACAACAACAAATATTGCACATGAAGCTGCTCTAAGTTGGGCATGAGGTAAGTTCACATGGCAGTTGCAAAAGGTCATTTTTTAGTTCGTGGATTAGAAATCTCTCCCAATATGGACATGGTTGGGTATATGGACAATCCATAAGCCATTATGAGTTTACCATCTCCATTTAGGTCACCATCTCCAAATGGAGTATGTCAACTCCCATTCACGAGGGGGTTCAACAAACCAATGTTTCAAGAAACCTTTACAATCTCCTAAAATAACTACATCAAGGCATATATCTCTAACCCCATGACCTGAAATGTGTGTAATGGAAAGAAAAAAGTATTGAACTTCTTGCAGTCCATCATTAACCTGGGTAAATCCTCAAGAAAAATCTAATTCTAAATTGTATTATTGTCCCTTTGTTGTGTCCAAACCTATTCATGGAACCATTAATGGTCGGAGCTTGTTATCACTTTTTGTGCCTTATAAAATGATCAGAATTTTGACTTCTTTTGTTTCTTCGTCTATGACTAGAACTAACATTTCTTGGGTTGGCACTAATGATAAGATAGATTCCCAAAATGGTGGCATGGGAATTTAAGGAAAGTTGAGCATTGAGCATAGACACAAAAAGAAGAGGAATTGTTGTATAATAGAAGGGACTGTTGAAACTATCAGGTTGAATTTTAGAAGGTTGATAATGGCTACCTCTAGTGGTTCTATACCTTTGCCTACATCTCATGTGGTATTTTTTTATGGGTCAATGGTTGTTGTTCGAGATAGTCATGATGTTGAAATTTAAAATTATTTCTTGACAATAGGTTCAAGTATACCATTTGTACATTCTCCTTCTTATTATCAAATCATATGAATAAGAGGGGGAGAGCACATATTTAGTTCTACCGAATAAATAATAAGTTGTATAGAGCATGCTAGATTATATTATGAAGATACTACTTCTTTCCCAACAACTATAGTCAAGAAAAGTCAGTTCATTTTGAGCCATATAATTTCTCAAAGAGACTCTAGAGTGAGTCCTGACTATGAAGCAAGGCCTGCATCCTCTGTCACTACAACATTTTTACCTGTTGTAGTAACAAAAGTAGCAACAAAAAAAACAAAGGTTGCACATGAAGCTGCTCTAAGATGGGCATGAGGTAAGTTCACATGGAAGTTGCAAAAGGTCATTTTTTAGTTAGTAGATTATAAATCTCTCCTAATATTGACATGGTTGGGTATATGGAAAATCCATAAGCCATTATGAGTTTACCATCTCCATTTAGGTCACCATATCTTATATGGAGTATGTCAACTCCCATTCACGAGGGGGTTCAACAAACCAAATATGTTTCAAGGAACCTTTACACTCTCCTAAAATAACTCCAACAAGGCATATATCTCTAACCCCGTGACTTGAAATGTGTGTAATGGAAATAAAAATGTATTGAACTTCTTGCAGTCCATCATTAACCTAGGTAAATCCTCAAGAAAAATCTAATTCTAAATTGTCATTTTGTCCCTTTGTTTTCACATGCCTGTCACCAATAACACACTTCTTGTTCAGAAAAGAGGATGATGTACCCTTGGACTACTTGAATGAAGATGGATCGAAAATTGAACCAATGTGACAAGTATTTTTAAACAAAAAGATGATAAATTGGTGTATCCTTACCATTTTGTGGGTTGACAAAGGTCGATTGCACTTGATTTCTTGGTCGGGCTAGTAGTTGTCTTTTCTTAGTGGTTGGTGGTCGAACCAACGAGTCCCCTACTAAAGCCCTAAACCAACGTCTTCTCAGCCACTGTCTCAACGATTTTGCAATGTGATTATAGTCATCGGGCATTGCTGGAAAAAAAGCGGTAAGGTAATTATGCTAAGCATTGTTGGAAAAAATGTGGTAAGGTAATTAGTAAGAATTTTTGGAAAAAAGGTGGTAAGGTAATTAGGCTAAGCATTGTTGGAATTTAAAAAAAAGGGTGGTATTTAGGCTAAGTTAGGGGTCTCAAATTCCACAAGGTAACTTACATTTCACCAAATGAAATTTAGAATCAATACTTATTTGCATATGTATCCTTCTCTTCATAAAGCTTCCACAAGTAAAAGGTTCAGTTTAATGCTTACATCGAACACACCTATCCACACTCTTGATTCAATGGGTGTGTGACAAGTCTCCTTTTCTTAGCAGTTGTTTTCCATTTTGGGTCTAGACAATCCCCCTCCTCGGGTGATCTACCTGATCGATGTAACACCCTTACATTAAATATGATCTCTATAAACACTTTTGTGTAATTGAGCATCTCATCATAATTTTAGATTGCTTGCATGGAAACTCGGTGTGGTTAATCTAATAAAATTATTACTAGTAAAAGTTCATTCATGTTCTGATAATGATATTGAGGCATGGACATGTGTTACTATTCATTGTGCATCAATGGTTTAATCATGTATTAATGCTAAGTTAAAGAATAATGCTTTAAAACAATTAATGTCAATTGATTAATTATGAATTAGTAAATTTAATTAAAAATTATTAATTAGACTACAATGTTAATTGATTAATTAATTAATTTTTTATGTTATATTTATCAACATACCAGGGAAAATTTTAGGGGCTAATATTCGCAACTGGTCTAATATTCCATGTTTTTTCCAAAAAATAGATTCGCCAATTTCCATTTTTCTAAAAATGAATTCGCCAAAATTTTATACTATAAAATTATTTTACCTTAAAAATCGCCAATATTATATTTTATATAATATAAAATAATTATAAATCTAAAATTTTTTACCAAATTATCATCATGCATTTTAAAATGTTGATACTAGGGACAAGTAATATTCGCCAAGGTTGCTAAACTTTAAGATAAACTTCCATCCTTAAAATTTTCCCTGCAACATACACATAATAAAACATTTAAGTTACTCTTAAAAACCCAAGGAAGAGGCACATAGGTTAGAGTCTGAGCAATTTTTCCATTAATGCATAGTGGTGTCATCTATGTTTCGTTCCCTAAAAGGGTAACTTGTTGGGTAATGAAATGCAAGGGAGGGGTAAGAGTGCACTCTCAGTCACATTTGGAGGCAACCCCAAACAACATTAAATATAAGAGATGTGGAGAGTAGGGGGTCCAAAATTTTTGGTGTTGAAGAGAATTCTCAAGAAGTAAACTAAGAAAGAACATTACACGGGGGGGATTACACCAAAGAGTGGCTCCTCCTTCATTAGTTTTATTTTCCCATATATAACAAAGCTTGAGCGTGAACAATGAGTGATTGAACATATAAGTGCTTGCTTAGATTGATAAACGATGGTGCTTGCTGCTACTGATAAACCATTGTGTTTTTCTGTTGAAAAACGCAACAAGAAATTCGTAATTTTATTTTCCCTTGATTAAATTGAGAAAATTAGAATTTTGACATCAACCAAGGGGGGTCTGAAGGGCAGTATCTGAAGCTCTTATGCATATGTGGTTAAACAAAAAGGCCCCCTTCCATTTGCATTAATTTTTCCTAATACAAAATCCATATTATAGTCAAGGCCCTAAAAATTAGATGAAGTCCAAGTACATTGAATGTATTGTCTATAAATAACCTTTCTAACAACTTGACACAAACATACAATGATGTCATCTATATTGGTGGTGTAAATCACTTAATGAATTGTGTTACAACTTTAATCGCTAGAGAGGCCTTGTCTTTTTGAGTGATCTATTCATTTCCAACTCCTTGTGTCAGAGAGCACTACAAGATCCATCTAAACATGAAGTGTGGATATTGTGAGTGATTCAAATCGAGGCTTGGAAAATTATCTAATTTTTCTATGTTTGGTATACATGGTAATAATGGCATTACCCACAAACACATGATACCCTCATAACCAATACCTAGTTATCTAAAAATCAAATGTTTCCAATATGCTTAATTCGAGGTGAAGGATTATCCTAGGAGGTTAATATGTTGGTTTGGGGTGTTATAGTCAGCCTTAGATACTTAGTGGTTAAGGGCTTCAAGGGTAAAGGGTTAAGTTCAAAGGGATTTAGGGTCAGAGGATTTAGTGGTTAAGGACTTAAGATTTAGGGGATTTAGGTGTTTAAGGGTGAAGGATTAGGGGTTAAGGGTCACATGTTAAGAGGATAAGGAGTTATGGCTTACAAAGTTCATGGATTATAGCTGGTTAGGGGTTATTTTCTTAATATTTAATGATTCAAGGGGTTTATGGGTTATGAGTTATGAGTGTAGGGGTTAAGGGATTATGGATTGGGGGTTAAGGGGATATGGAATTCAATGGCTATGGGTTAGGGCTTATGGTTTGGGATCATTGGACTCCTAATCCCTGACTTATTGGGGGTTCCCCTATCGATTTCTCTCGCTACCTTCCCTCTAGGTCCCCTAGCCACTTATATGAAATTATGTCCTAAGCCCCCTTCTCATTCTCTAATGCTAGGATTATAGATCATAGTAAACCATGCTTGCACCTCTAAATTATACCCATATATGCAACCCTTGTGTCCCCTTGACCCGTTATTTCACATTCCCCAAGGCACAAATCAAATATTTGGATGTATCTTGGATGACTTGTCACATTACACTAGCTTCACACATGAATAGGAATTCCCATTATTTAAGAATTTTTTGGAGGGTTTTCATGGCATAGTCAAGGGCCACATTTAAAAAAAAAGAGAATTTTATAAGTATATGTTAGATGGATTAAGGACTATAGGGTTGTTGACAGGGAAAAAATTCCACCTTGCCAACAAGGGGGAATTAATCACCCGATCGTAGGTCCCAAGTAGACCTGCTCTCATTTTGAATGGCCAATCCCAACAGGTTTTAAGGACTATTATAAGCGTTAGGGGAATAATGGGTTAGTGGTTAAGGGATTAGGGATTAGGGGCTTAGGGTTTCAATGAATAGGAGATTAGGGGTTAGAGGTTTAGGGTTTAGGGGTTACACTACTACATTTGGGGGAAATTCCGACACTTGGTTCCGATGCTTTTGACCAAATGTCGGAAATTTCCCCAAATTTTTTCAATCCCGCCCGAAACCGTCGCTATACCAACGTTTATAGAAAAGTGTCGCAATACCGATACTTATACAAAGTGTCGCAATTGCGACACTATGCCCCAAAGCGTCGCTATTGCGACGGCTGCCTCCAAACGTCACAAGTGTGACACAATGTCTAAGTGTCACAATAGCAACGTTTGGAGGCATCCGTCGCAATAGCAACGCTTTTTCCATCCTTAGTATAACGACAGTTATATGTGCGCTACATAAAAATACGGAACTTATAAGCGCGCTACATAAAAATGATTTTATTGAAAATACGAAACTTATATCCATCACAATAGCTACATTAACGTCTGATATCACGCGCGCATTCGACCTCCGCTCTTGCAGAACAGCATTCGCCTCCCAAATGTCTGCCTCTCGTAACATAATTTTCACCAGAAGATTCGCCTTACTCTTGCAGGTATCAAAGATTTCGCTTCGCCTCTTGGGTGTAACAACATTCGCCCTCAACATTCGCTTCTCGGGCCTCTGCGTAACAAAGATTCTCCTCGCATTCGCCTCTCGCCTCTTAATAGCATTCGCCCTCAACATTTGCCCCGAGCTCTCAGAATAAAGATTCGCCCCCGTATCACCCTCGCGTCGCTCTACTCTTTCTGTATTGTGCATTCGCCTCGGGCCTATTGCAAAATGGTAAGTTCTTACTGCAGGCCCTTCCTCCTATAGTAGGGTTGACTCTATTTGGGATTTTTTGGTCAATTCCATTGGATTGTGTTAGGCTGTAGGGTTCTCTCTAGATGTCAAGAATCAAGATTCAATACCCTCTATTATCTTCATCACCTAATACAAGATTTAAATTTTTCCCAAAGAAATGCTTATTAATTTGGCAGCCATTATTTCTCCCTGCTTTAAAAACCCTACATTTAAATGAAAACAAGCATTGCATTTCAACTACAAAATTCTATTAGTGTTTGCCCTCAAAATTTGTCTTCCCGCCCCGTAACAAAATTTTCCTCGCATTCGAGATTTGCAAACTTCTTGCAGAACAACAACATTCACCCTCGGCTCTCGAAGAACAACATTCGCCCCATCGCCCTCAACTCTTAACAAGATTCGCTTCAAAGATTCGCTCCTCGCCTCTCGTAACATCATTCTCCCTCAAAGATTCGCCCTCACTCTCTCGTTAACAACATTCGCTTTCACTTTCCCAAATGGTAAAGCTCCCACCAGCAGCCCTTCCTCCTATAGTAGGGTTGACTCTATTTGGGTTTTTTTGGTCAATTCCATTAGATTGTGTTAGGCTGTAGGGTTCTCTCTAGATGTCAAGAATCAAGATTCAATACCTCTATTATCTTCATCACCCAATACAAGATTTAAATTTTTCCCAAAGAAACGCTTATTAATTTGGCAGCCATTATTTCTCCCTGCTTTAAAAACCCTACATTTAAATGAAACAAGCATTGCATTTCAACTACAAAAATCTATTAGTGTTCAAATGTACATGTGTGCATCACTTGTGTAGGGTATTCCTTTTCCACTTTCACATTATCCAAGAATGTGTGCAGTATAGTTCATATTTTTTGTGATTTAGATTATCTTGAAAAAGGAAAGGTAAATTATTTCCCATGGAAAAAGAAGGTTTTCCCTTTTTACTACCGGAAATGGTACAACAAAGTTCCATTTCTACCCGAAACTCCTATGAAACAGGAACCAAATAAAGGCCATGTCCTCAATGGACATCATTTGGCTTTGAAAATGGCTATTGCACCGTGTTGTTTCTTATATTACATCACGATAGTTTCTTAGGTCATTTCTTGTTTCTTGAGATGAAAAACAACCAAAGAAATCGTGAATATCCTTTCAAGAAATAAATGACCATTTCTCAATCATATCTCAACTATTTTTTATTTTATTCAGTGGTTGCTTACTTTGAGAGAAATTTGACACTTTATAAGGAATATAACATAAAAACACAAAATGGGAAGGAATTGATGAGGTAGATGACCTTTAGTTGTTGTCAATTAAGAATTGATAATACACGATGCATGTTCTTTACTACAAACTAGATTCCTTCCTGGAGTTAGGACACAGAGTATTGAATCAAAGTTGTAGTTTCTAACTTCTTGTATTGGTTCATCAATCTTGAAATTCAGACATTGCATGTCTTCATTGCTTCATGTTTGAATAATTTGCATCATATCGTACAACAGGAAATTAGGAATTATGATTATTATTACTTTATGGATCTGTTAAGTTACTTTTAAGTTTGCATGGTTTAGTGTGAAATTATTCTAGTGTGCCCCTAGGCCCAAGTGAAGGAATGCCAAGGACTAAGAACCCTATTTTTTAAATGGTATTGTTTCTTATACCCAAAAACCCCTCAACATCACTTCTTATTAGTTCTTAACAATAGTGTTGTAAACAATTTGAGAATTGATATAGCAAAATCTCGCACTTCTCAAGATAAATTCCTAAAGCTAAATTGTGATACCATGTGTAATTCAATAGCCCCATTGTCACCTCACCAACCTCTTTTCACTTCGGGCTAGCTCTCCTCCAACTCAAGGGGGTTTCTCCCTAGTATATGTTAGGGATCTAATGGCCCAACCAAACCAAGTCAAGAGCCCCCTAACTCTCTATGTTTACTACTATCAATCAAAATATTGAACAATAGGGTCAGACATGCATCCCGAAGATAAAATTGCCAGGGTATTTTTGGGTAATTTCAAAGGGAAAGTCCCCAAACACATATAATAAAGGAATTATAACGTGATTTCAAACATTAAATATCAACAAAATCGTTTAAAGGATATTGAAATGAAAAAGGTGATGGAAGATAGAAAGTGCCTTACTTAAATGCTCTAAGGATTTTTCAATAGTTGCTCCAAAAGCTTCACTTCAAGGCCCTTCAAGATCGTCTCCAACAATGCTATACCATCACCTTCAACAATGTTGCTCCAAAAATGTCCTCAAGGTCTTCACAACAAGTTTACTAGAAGTTGCTCCAACAATATATTCAATAAGGTCTTCATTGTCAACTTGTCTCTTGTTTGGGTGCCTTAATGTGCAATGACATGTTTCCAGGACCGAATTCAATGTAAGGCATATTTGAAACTCTAACTCTGTCTTCCGGTGTCTTATTAGAAATTACTTCAGTTTTCATTTTGTGTTTTCAAGTTAGATATTTTTTTCAAGTTTTTACATTTATAATTTTATTGCAATGTGGAAGACTGATCAGGGCAGTACAGGAACAACCCCGATACGGGATGATCGCGGAAAGATGCCAGTGTAAGAACATGTAAAGTGCCAGCATTTCTCTATCTTCAGGTATTTTAGTTATTTAAATAATTGAAATAATATTAATTTTGTTCAAATATGCAGACACCTAGCCATGGTGTTGTGCTCAACTTAGTGTTCCTAAATTGAGTTCATTAATTGTCAACCAGGGCTAGTAAACTGCTGAAGTGTGGTGCACTGTATGTGCCTAGGTATTTGTTTCTCACTACGTTGTGTTTAGTGTTTTTATGATGTTTTTGGTTTTATGGTTTTATGTTTAAAAGGAAAAGAACTAAATGTTGGGAAAGAGAAGTGATGGTCACACTAAAACAGAGAAAAACCTTTTCTAAACTTGTGTATGGCACTAAAGAACAGAAAATGAAAAGCTTGATAATGACTCCTAAATCACAACATGAACTCAATAACTCAGAGCATGAACTTATCCAATTTATTCATTAGAGATATGTTGGAATAGCTTGAAAAGAGGACAAGTTTAGTGCAAATGAGGTTTTCCTAAATAAACAATTATCTTACAATACTACAAAGAATCTCATCCATGGCTAGAAGTTTATTGGAACACAATTTGGAAAAGATTACTTGTAGCACAGTAAGATTTCTACTCTAAATTAACTTGCAATACTAAGATTAATCCATTCTGCAACTTCAACTTATCACTACTAAGCCTTGTTCAAAAGTTAAATATTTGAATAATTTTGGGAAAAAGGCTTATTTATGAAATTGCAAAAGTTTGCAGAACAATCAAGGCCTTAAACTGATATCACTAATTCTTGTTCATGTAAATATGTATAAATAGAAATTCAAAACAATATTAATTTGTAAATAATGAAGGCCGTGAAACCTAGTTTTGATAGCTTACAATGCAATGGATGACACTGAACTAGAATGCAACTGATCAAACTTAAAACACAGTGACCAAAACTAAACTAAGATGCCATTAACCTAACTTGAAAGACAGTGAACTGGAACTAAACTAGAATGCCACTAATCTAACTTGAAGTACAGTGAACAGATTTAAACTAGAGTGCCATTAATAGTAAAATATAGTGCCATTATCAAACTTGAAATATAGTGACAGAATTAAACTAGAATGACATCTACCTCTGGAGTATCTAAAATAAAATGCAACTAATTCTATGAAATAACACAACCTTATCTTGTTCAATATGAGTAATGTTTTGGAATAGCTTGTAAAAACAAGTCTGACTATATCATTCAATGCATAAAACATAAAACATCAAGTTCAATAAAAACGTAGTAAGCTCAGAAACACCACCACAACTATGTCTCATCCGAAGTTAGTGATATTTTGGAAGAGATTAAGAGGAACAGGACTAGCTGTAACAACTAATGTGATTGAGCACGAAAAAATAAAGTTTAAAGAAATAAAACTAACTCCTACAATACTAAAGTTGTGCCTCATTCCATATTAGTAGTCTGTTGGAAGAATTCGTGAGAACAAGACTAATCTGTAGCATCCAATTTAAATGAATATAAAAACACGAAATTCAGAAAATTGCTAAACTAGGAATGCAGTTACTTATCTAAATCATATGAACAAGGATGCTCAGGTAGCAGGGGCCCTCTACCACCGAAGTAGCATGCAAAATATACTTCAATATTGACTCATCACTTTCGATAAAGTGATGCTTCTTTCATTAAAGGAGAAATTACTTCAAAATAGAGTGTTTCGGACTTCTAAGATCTAGCAACCAAAAACAAAATCTAACCTGTCTCTCGGTTTCCCGAGCCATATTTATAACAAAATTACATAACCGTATCTGAAATAACATAGGGATACATTTCTTTCCATATTAAAATTGAACTAGAACTCTAATGGTGGTCTCATAATATGATTAAGGACATCTGGACTGTCCTTGTCCTATTAGGAGTCTATCTCCTAGTTTGAGTTCCCACGTGCATAATCACCTATAGAATTCTGTTCAATCTTCGTCGAGAGAAAAAAAATGATGAGGGAATGATGTGGAATATGACCATATGTGTTTTTCTCTGAGGTGACACCTGGAACCTGCGTATACATGATAACAGTTGCAGAATCGACAACTAGCTACAAAATGTCTGCATTCTGTAGCTAGGTCTAGTCAAAAAGTACTACAACAACAAAATCATGAAAACATAGCAAGTTAGTCATCATATACATTCTTAAAGAAATTTTAATTAAAATTTTGATCATTTAAGCTTGTAATTAATATTGGACAAAGGAAATGAAGTTGAATGTGGTGGAAGAGAAGAACATCTTTGGAGCTCAACATACCCCCACTGCTAGGTTCTTGCATGTCCTCATGCAACTATTCCATGAACTTTGAGACCTCTGCAAGGAAATCCAACCCTCTTCTTCTACCTTTCCTGGAAGTTAATGGCCTTCTGGGATTCCTTATGACTAACTTGAATCTCAAATTTGTGAGTGCCCTGGTTAACTTTTTGTTTTTCTTCTTCAATTTTTCACTGGCCTTGTACAACTTTTGCATTTGTAGAGACAGAGTTGAATTCATATCAGTTTTCAGATTAACCTGCTCCCTTAGAATTTCATTCTCATTCTTGATATGCCTATTAAGTATTTCTAACTCATATTTATCTCTTCTTAGGATATCAATTGTAGATTTTGGTGGACTAGGAGTTCTGCCTCTACTTTCTGAAGCTCTCTTCTCCAATGTCTCAACATAGTTGTAAATTTCTTGTTGTGCTGGGTCTATTTCAGGAGCTCCTTCATCAAAATCCTCCTCAGTAGCTGTCTCTTCATCCTCTATGTTTATGAATCCAATTTTTCTAACCTCTATTTTCTTTAGTATCCCTCTAATTCTGTGGCTCCGTCTTGGTTGAGATGGCCCTTCTCCTTTCTCTCTGGCAGATTTCCTTATTATCCTCTCTTTCTTAAGTTGCTTCTTAATTTGGGCCAATTTCTCAGAAATCATTTCTTCACTGCCTTCGTGTATTGTTTTACTAGTTTCAGTTTCAGTTTTGGAGGTTTTCCATCTTCTGCTTCTTTTTGTAGGTTTGTCTTCAGGTGGAGGTTCCTTGGGTTCTTCAAAGTGATTTCTCACTAAGAACTCTTCCCAATTATCTCTCATTTTTCTTAAATGATGTTCAATCAAGATTTTGACTAAACCATGGTGGTATAAGAATGTTTCTAGAAGTTGAATTCTCTTTTGAACACTTGAGGCCATTTTCTTTAAACTATGAAGCAAGAAAAAGGGCAAATTGAGTTCTTCTTCTAAGAAATGCATTATCAACCGAATATGGTAAACATAGAAGGTACCAAATCTTCCTTCACAAGTGATGAATTTTTGTAAAATGAGCAACATGTTTCTCCATTTGTTCTTTATTGCTAAGCTATGGATACCATTTTTAAAAAATGGAAACATCCATACCTGGTGACTTGAGTATTTGCTTCCATGTCTCGTTATGAAATTCTCTATTTTTGAACCACTTGTCTCCCTGCCCGGGTAATTCCATTGCTTCTGCAATGAGGGCTTCAGTAATGGTGAATTTAATATCTCCTATTTCGACCTCAGCTCCATTGAAGGACCGTGCAAATGTTTTAGTCACCTCTTTGTGAAAACCACTGAATTTTTCAAAGAATTGCAACCACCCGACTTGCTGTAACATTTCTCTGATTTGTGGATAGCCCTCCAAGTAATTAGTTCCAACCAGTTCAGTCCTCACTATGAGACCCATAACTTCTTATTTCCCAACCTTCAAATTACTACTCCTTTGTTCACGATGACAATGGATGTTAAAAAGATGTTTTTTCTCCATAGATGCGTCCTCTATTTTACAGACCGGAATGGTTAAGAGTTGGCTACGGGAAATAATGATATGGAGTGGTTATGGAATGAGTATAATGAGGTGAGGATGATGTATATGAGTTGAAAGATATCACGGAAGAAAAGACCGCAAATATATTTCGTAAGGAATTCAAAATCATCAATAAATGCTTTGGCCTAGTGACGTGACTAATCCAATCACTTCAATACTTTAACCGTTAAGTTTTTAAATGATGATCAGATATGGGATTTGGAATGGCAGAGTAGAAGGATTTTTTATGAGAGATTTGTTAGGCATTATCAACACAATTAATTAAAACAAATTTTTGAATTATATATAACTTAACTATACTAAAATTTTTCATGATATGTCATTATAATAATTTCATAACTTTTACCTTTGCCTTTTCTATGATTTTTTTGATCTTCATATGCTTTGTTCTCCCCTGAAAATCATTAATTTTTTAGTCTTCATAACTCTCTTGATTTTTCTTGTTGTCATGGATATGCAGGATCATTTTGTTGTAGATCAAATGATTACTGGATAGTGCCTTCAGGATCTGTGGCTGCAGAATGTCTGTCTGGCTACAGAATGTCTAATTAGCTATAGAATGTCTGATTGATTGCAGAATGTACCTATTGAAACCTTGAAATATGAAATGGAATGCTTTGAAACATGAATGAAATGTTGTATGGGATGCATGAAGATGTATAATGAAATATGGTGTAATGAAATATGAATGAAGTGAATAATGGAATGAAATGGATCACAACTTATGAAGTGGAGTAAAGTATGAAAAGTAGCCTACAATTCATGATATGTATTATTCAATTGCAGAAAAACATCAAACTTAAAAAACTGGGATGGAAATGAGGTGGACCATGGAGTGAAATGAATGAAGTGTGGATGAATGAATGAAATGGAGTATGGATGAATGAATGAAATGAAGTGGAGTGAGATGGATCATAAGTGAAATGGATCTGCACTTATGATTTTGTAATAGCTACTTGCAGAAAGAACAAATTTGAAAAGCTAGAGTGTCAGAAAGATTCTGATTTTCACTCCACCTTTTCTGTATAAACATGCTAATCAGTGATTAGTTTTCATGCTTATACTTTATTTATTTATTTATTTTTATTTTTATTTTTATTTTTCAATCATTTGACTTCAGAAAATTTAATTAAGTTGATGAAGAAGAAAAATTCTTCTTCATTAACTTCACATCACTGTTTTCCTAGAATCTCTTGACAAATTATTCTAGTGAGAGTGGTTTGTGATACAGCTTCAATCTATGACCATTCACAAGAAAAGTGACCTCTTCTTCATCTATTGTCCTGATTTTTATTTCTCCATTGTAAAAAAATTTCATAATTTCATATGGCCCGCCAATGTGTTTGGAATTTACATTGAAAATATTTGAACTTTGAATCAAACAAGAGAGCCCAGTCACCTTCTTTGAACTTCTTTTCTTTGATGTACTTATCATGCCATCTAGTCCTTTGATGTTGGACTATACTTTTTTTCTGAACTGCATCTTGTCTGATCTCATCCAATTCATCAATCTGCTCCAATCTGTGCTTTTGTGCCTCTGTTAGATCAAGTCCTAGCTAAACTGCCATTTTGAAAGTTTGAATCTGGAACTCTATGGGAAATAAAACTTGCTTTCCATAAACAAGTTCATAAGGAGTATGGATTGTTGTGCTTCTCCATGTAGTTCTATAGGCCCACAAGGCTTTAGGAAGCCTATCTGCCCAGTCTCTTCTATGTAAATGAACAGTCTTTGTTAGGATCCCTTCAATGACCTTATTAGTAGATTCCACTTGACCATTTGCTTGTGGATGATAGGGAGTAGATTTTCTGTGTCTGATTTTGTACCTCTCCGTCATTTGTTCCACTAGCCTTGATGTGAATTGAGCTCCTTGATCTGTAAAAATTTCCCTTGGGACACCAAAACAAGTAAAAATATCCTCAAAAATAAAATTAACTATAGATGCTTCAGTAGCAGAAAGTAATGGCTTGGCCTCTACCCATTTGGTAACATAATCAGTGCAAACTAATATATATTTCTTTTGTCTTGATGGAGGACTAATAGGTCCTACAAAATCCAAAGCCCATTTTTCAAAAGGTTCAATATGTACCTGAGGCTGCAATGGAATTTCACCTGAAGGAGAAGGTTTCCCTACCCTTTGGCAACTGTCACACCTTTTGACATATTCTTTAGCATCTTTAAAAAGAGATGGCCAATAGTATCCTAAATGAAGGATCTTATAGGCTGTCCTTTTATTAGCAAAGTGTCCGCCACAAGGTTCATCATGACATGCTTTGAGAATCTCAGGCATCTCATCTTCCCGAACACATCTCCTAATGATAAAATCTGGACCTGTCTTGTACAACTCATTAGCAACCCATGAATATTTTTCACTATCATAAATGATTTTTATTTTATCTCTTGCATTCATTATTGAAGGAAATTTCCCGAAACTAAATAATTAGCAATGTCAGCAAACCAAGGAGTTTGGGTAGAAATTGCAAAAAGATATTCATCAGGAAATTGATCTTCAAATGGAGTGTCATCTTTGATGTTTTGGAGTCTAGATAGGAAATCAGCTACTATGTTTTTTTTTCCAGGCCTATCTAGAATAGTAATGTTGAATTATTGTAAAAGCAATAACCATCTTATGACTCTGCCATTAGTAATTGATTTATTCATTAGATATCTAATTGCAGAATGATCTGTGTGAACAAAAGTTTCATAGCCTGTTATATAGTGTCTGAATCTGTTTATGGCATGAAAAACAACTAAAAACTCTTTTTCAGTTACAGTATAGTTTAAATATAAAGGAGTCAAATTTTTATTGGTATATTAAATGGCATAAGGAATCAAGTCTTTTTGTCCCAATACTGCTCCTAGAGCTATATCTGAGGCATCTGTTGAAATATGAAAAGGTAACTTCTAGTTAGGTCCCCTTAAAATAGGTGCTTCAGAAATTTTTGTTTTCAGGGTCTAAAGGGCTAACTGGCAATCAGGATTCCCTAACTGGCAATCAGGATTCCACTTGAATTCACAGTCCTTGGTAAGTAATTTGAAGAGTGGAGATGCTATCTTGGTGAAGTTTTCTATAAACCTTCGATAATAACCTGTAAATCCTAGAAAACTCCTAACATATTTTTGACAACTTGGAATAGATAAGTTAGAGATGACTTCAACTTTTGACTCATCAACTCTAATCCCATCCCCTGAAATGTGATGTCCTAAAACAATTCCTTCAGTAAACATCATAAAACACTTCTCATGACTAAGTGAAATATTTGCTTCTTTACATCTCTTTAAAACTTTTTCCAAGTTTTCTAAGGCTTCTTCAAATGTGTTTCCATAAACTATGAAATCATCCATATATACCTCTACACAATTATGTATTAAATCTGAAAATATTCCTAGTACTGCCCTTTGAAATGTTGCAGGTGCATTGCACAATCCAAATGGCAATACTCGGTAAGCATAGGTACCCCAAGGACAGGTAAATGTGGTTTTGTCTTGATCTTCAAGTGCTATTTGAATTTGGTTATAACCACTAAACCCATCTAGAAATGAAAAGTACTTTTTGCCTAGCTAATGTATCTAACACTTGATCTATGAAAGGTAAGGGAAAATGATCTTTAAGAGTAGCTTTGTTTAATTCCCGGTAGTCAACACATACCCTCCATTTACCATTTTTCTTTGGCACAATTACCAAAGGAGAAACCCATTGACTATTTGAAATAGGATAGATAAAGTTGACATTCAACAATTTCTGCAATTCTTCTTTAACAATCTCCCTAAGATTTGGATGAGTGCAAGTCTTAGGGCTTATCCCTTTCATATCAGTGTACTTCCATGCATATGCAGAAGAATGTCTCTGTAATATCTTGACTAACTCTTCTTGTTGAGATTTTTCTAGGTTCTTGTTTATATTTAAAGTTTTTCCTGGAAATATCTCAATTATAGAGCTGCCAAATTTATCCATAGAATAAAGAGACATCTGTCTTGATGATAAAAACTCAGTGTTGGATTCTTCTTGAAATTGTTCATGTTTGTATTCCGAAGAGGATTTAAAGTTTTCTAAAGTATTCAGAATTTGACTATCTTCACTAATTTCTGAAATTTTGAAGAGAGGTTGTAAGTCTTCTTCATCCTCTATCCATTGAGTACCATCTAAATCTGTAATTGTCTTTGCTGGAGGATACAAGGTAAATTTCTTAGTTGAAATACCATCAGAGCTGTACCTATCACTGGATCTACAACTAATGAAAGCATCGGCTGTAGCTAACCAAGGTCTTCCCAATATAATAGGATTCCCTCCTAGATTATTCTTCGGAGTTAGGATCATAAAATCCACAGGGTACTCCCAAGAATCTAGGGACACTAGAATGTCTTCTATTACCCCATCAGGTTTGATCACAGATCTGTCTGCTAACTGTAATAATGTGGGTGTAAAGAGAAGATTAGGAAGTTTCAGTTTATCCATGATTTGTCTACTCATGATATTGATTGCTGCTCCTAAATCAATGAGTGTGTTTTGGATCTCAATTCCATTGATGTGAATTTTAACAACTGGATTTCCCGGGTCTAGATACTTTGGAATAGCAATCTTACCCATCATGATATCTGCTATTTTTCCTGCCAGTTGAATTTTCTTTATCTCTCTTATTATTTTTCTTGTTTTCTTCATGCTCAACTCCTTTATTTTCTTTGCTAAGATTGGAATTTCCTTGATGGCTTGCAATAATGGGATCTTAATACAAACATTTCTCAGCTCATCTAGGAAATCATAATTAGGCACCATAATTTGTTTTTCTACACCCCTATCAATTTGTAATCTTTCTGGAAAGGGAGGTGTAGAAGTGGATGTTGATGGTTGCTCTAATAAAGGAGTTGAAATTATTGGTTCTTTTTGTGTTGATTTTTCAATATTTGGGTCCTGAAAAGATGTGTCTTCTTCAAGAATTTTATTTTCCCGTAGAGAATCTTCTTCAGAGTTGTCTTGTTCTTGTATGATCACAGAAGGTTTCCTCTTTTCAAGTATTATTCCAGACCTAAGTTGAACATCACTAAGGTCTAGAGGAGTAATCAAATAATCTGGAAACTGTTGGCCTTCTATCATGTAGGTGTTTTGAGGATTTTTATTGTTGGGGTTTGGTATGGGTTGGGCAGGCAACTAATTTTTTTTCTGAGGAAATGGTAATGGAAGTGGTTGATTTTGATGTTGTAGATTTTGAGGATTTGGTTGAGGATTCTATTGAGGATTTTGTTGAGGAGGAAAATGTGGGTATGGTGGATACTGATAGTACTGAGAGTATCTTCCATAGGGATTTTATGCTCCTTGTGCCCAAGCTTGAGATTGATTTTGAAATTGGGGCCAAGGTCGCTGTCAAGAATTCCAATTTGGTGGAGGTTGATTATACATTTGATCATGGAATCCTTATGTTTGAGGTCCTTGCCAAGGCCTTCTAGAGAAAAAATTGAGAGATTCTGTGGAATTTGTAGAATTTTCCTCTTGAAAGACAACTTTAAGACCAGGAAGTGAAGGAAAACGCTTGGTCTCCTGTTTTTCTGAACAAATTACACAAGTCTCTACAAATTTTGCATCCAAAGGACACTCTCTCAAGGCATGCTTCTTTCTATATTTGGGACAAAATATTGCTAAGGCATCAGATTCAAATTTTTGTTTGTTTTGTAATTTGAGGGTGTCTATTTGTTCACTAAGACTCCCTAAGATGTCAAATTTGAATTCATCAAGCATATGCCCTGTCTTTGCCCTACTTACTGTCCCAGAAGCAGAGTTACTTGCCCTTGCAAGAGTAGGGTCTCTTGGACCTTTTACAGTTTTGGATTTCCATCTTGAAAGGTTGATACATAAATAAGATATTTCAGGTAATGTGAGCTGAGATATATCCCCTTTTCCCATCATGTTAAGGATATCTAACCATTCATCCCTAATTTTTTTCAACAAGAGAGCTTTTAAGGTGTCTTGGTCTAAGTTTTCCATTTTTTCTCTTTTGATGTTGTAATGAAATCTCTCCAACAAATCTTCTAGGTTTTCATATTCTTTTTGTAGCATCTTAAACACTTCCTCCTTATGATTGAATGGCATGAAATAATCCAAATACCTCTCTAGAAATGCTTGTTTCATGTCTTCCCATGTCCTAATAGAAATGTTGATCAAAATCATAAACCATTTCAATGCTGCTACTTTAAATGTTGAAGGAAATAGTTGAAGTTTTTGAGCATCTTGTAAGTAGTCATAGGTTTTACATAGGACTTCAAATTCAAATAGGAAGGTTTCAGGATCTTCAGTTTTAAGTCCATAGAATTTTGGAAGGACAGAGGGTGAAATGTTCTTCATAGTTGCATTGGTTTCTTCATCTACTATAGGAAACCCAAAAGAGCTTCCCATTTCTCTTCTACCTCTTCCTCTACCTCCTTCTCCTTCTGCACCTCTACCTCCTTCTCCTCTACCTCTACCTCTACCCCCCCCAAATAGTGTGTGTTCTCCATTAAAGACTCCTCCTCCCCCTTCTTCTGCCATAGTTGATTCCTCTGTGGAAGTGGAAAAGTTTGTGTCTCTAGCAGGGGTCCTTGAATCTTTTTCTAAGACAGGTTCAGTGGATGAAGTGGAAGGTATTTCTAATGGAATATTTGATCTTAAGTCTTCTAGAAGTCTAGGATCAGTAAAGGATGGAATGTGGATTTGAGTTGGAGGTGTGTTGGCTCTTGGTCTAGGTGAAACAAGTGGTGTTCTAGAAATTGAGCTTCTGCCTCTTATGAATCTACCCCTTGAGTCTCTTTCTCTACGCATATCATTATTTTTGGGAGTTAAGAAACAAGGCTACCTAGTTACACTTCCTCGGCAACGGCACCAAAATGTTGTGCTCAACTTAGTGTTCCCAAATTGAGTTCATTAATTGTCAACCAGGGCTAGTAAACTGCTGAAGTGTGGTGCACTATATGTGCCTAGGTATTTGTTTCTCACTACGTTGTGTTTAGTGTTTTTATGATGTTTTTGGTTTTATGGTTTTATGTTCAAAAGGAAAGGAACTAAATGTTGGAAAAGAGAAGTGGATGGTTACACTAAAACAGAGCAAATCCTATTCTAAACTTGTGTATGGTACTAAAGGACAAAAAATGCAAAGCTTGATAATGACTCCTAAATCACAACATGAACTCAATAAATCAGAGCATGAACTTGTCCAATTCATTCATTAGAAATGTGTTGGAATAGCTTGAGAAAAGGAAAAATTTAGTGCAAATGAGGTTCTCCTAAGTTAAACAATTATCTTACAATATTACAAAGAATCTCATCCATGGCTAGAAGTTTATTGGAACACAATTTGGAAAAGATTACTTATAGCACAATAAGATTTCTATTCTAAATTAACTTGCAATGCTAAGATTAATCCATTCTGCAACTCCAACTTATCACTACTAAGCCTTGTTCGAAAGTTAAATACTTTCTAGAATAGTCTTGGGAAAAAGGCTTATGTATGAAATTGCAAAAGATTGCAGAACAATCAAGGCCTTAAACTGATATCACTAATTCCTTTTCATGTAAAGATGTATAAATAGAAATTCAAAACAAGAATAATTTGTAAATAATGAGGGCCGTGAAACCTAGTTTTGACAGCTTACAATGCAATGGATGACACTGAACTAGAATGCAACTGATCAAACTTAAAACACAGTGACCAAAACTAAACTAAGATTCCATTAACCTAACTTGAAAGACAGTGAACTGGAATTAAACTAGAATGCCACTAATCTAACTTGAAGTACAGTGAACAGAGTTAAAATAGAGTGCCATTAACAGTAAACTAGAGTGCCATTATCAAACTTGAAATATAGTGATAGAATTAAACTAGAATGACATCTACCTCCGGAGTATCTCAACTAAAATGCAACTAATTCTATGAAATAACACAACCTTATCTTGTTCAATATGAGTAATGTTTTGGAATAGCTTGTAAAAACAAGTCTGGTTGTATCATTCAATGCATAAGACATAAAACATCAAGTTCAATCAAAACGCAGTAAGCTCCGAAACACCACCACAGCTATGTCTCATCCGAAGTTAGTGATATTTTGGAAGAGATTAAGAGGAACAGAACTAGCTGTAACAACTGATGTGATTGAGCACAAAAACATAAAGTTTAAAGAAATACAACTAACTCCTACAATACTACAGTTGTGCCTCATTCCATATTAGTAGTCTGTTGGAAGAATTCGTGAGAACAATATTAATCTATAGTATCCAATTAAATGAATATAAAAACACGAAATTCAGAAAATTGCTAAACTAGGAATGCAGTTACTTATCTAAATCATATGAACAAGGCTACTCAGGTAGCAGGGGCCGTCTACCACCAAAGTAGCACGAAAAATCTACTTCAATATTGACTCAGCACTTTCAATAAAGTGATGCTTCTTTCATTAAAGGAGAAATTACTTCAAAACAGAGTGTTTCAGACTTCTATGATCTAGCAACCAAAAACAAAATCTAACCTGTCTCTCGGTTTCCCGAGCCATATTTATAACCAAATTACATAACCGTATATGAGATAACATAGGGATAAATGTATTTCCATATTAAAATTGAACTAGAACTCTAATGGTGGTCTCATAATATGATTAAGGACATCTGGACTGTCCTTGTCCTATTAGGAGTCTATCTCCTAGTTTGAGTTCCCACGTGCATAACCACCTATAGAATTCTGTTCAAACTTCATGGAGAGAAAAAAATGATGAGGGAATGATGTGGAATAAGACCATATGTGTTTTTCTCTGAGGTGACACTTGGAACCTGCATAGACATGAAGACAGCTGCAGAATCGGAAACTAGCTACATAATGTTTGCATTCTATAGCTAGGTCTAGTAAAAAAGTACTACAACGAAAAAATCATGAAAACATAGAAAGTTAGTCATCATATACATTCTTAAAGCAATTATAATTAATATTATTGATCATTTAAGCCTGTATTTAATATTGGACAAAGGAAATGAAGTGGAATGTGGTGGAAGAGAACAACATCTTTGGAGCTCAACAAGTACCTTGAGGGCCATTGACATTAATGGTGGTTCTCTCGCATTTGTTAACAACTCACATTATTGGCTGGTAATCAAACGATGTCTTTCCATGTTCGACTACAAATCATATATTCACATGACTAGACTTGTACCCAAATGATCGAGTGAATGAGATAAGAAGACCCCAGATCTAGTTTCAGCCATCTGGGCTGTGATTTCAGGATTGTTGTACACATCATATGTATGGTGAACTTACATACATATTGTCATCCAAACATGGGCCTATATCTGTAGGCATGTCTGCATCTGGGAAACATTCCAATGTAGATGAATTTCTGAATTATGTACATGTTATTAGATTGTTTATGTGCTGACTATGGGAATGCCTACTATCAGCAATTATGATCAATAGAGGATATATCATGATGTAATGTATTGTAAGATTGATGCGATGACTATTCCACTTTGTTTCTAGGATCATCACAATGTAAATCATCTCAATCAAATGTTCTTATTATTTGGATCTCATGCTTTAGGGGGAAATTGTTATAGGTCAATTTGGGCTCCATTCCCAATGACCTAGTTAACTGGGCATCATCTCTAGGATTGATAATAAAGGGTCTATCATTCCCTATCATCTCAGTTGCTACATGCCCTAAGACAAGAAACATGACAAATCAAACAAGACTTTCATCATGCAAAGGTTTCCATGGTTTGAAGCTTATTCTATAGCATATGAGAGCTCACCAACGTAGGCTCTAAGGGGCCTAAGTGCATTGCATATGCAAGTAGCCCCATGCAAGGCTACTATGCAAAGCACTTCCTGACATTCAAAGGTGTGTTGGTCACATTGGGAGCAAAATTCTCATTGTTATGTAATCTCCACTTGGCCAGTGCCTTCTAGAAGAGTTCACATGTGTCAAGCTTTAGATCCAAGTCTCCATTTGACATCTACATGAATGGAAACATGTCTTACCTATTATTAGAAAGATATTGATTTCAAAACAACCTCCAGTTCATCTATAGATTGAACACAGATCTAAGTGTTTGAGGAGGAAGAATTTGAGTAGAGAAATGCTGGAGAATTTTCAATTGAGAGTTTGAATTGTGGAGCTACTGCTGGAGAGATTTATGTTGTGATGAGACTTGGGAACTTTGCTGGAAGGTCACTTCAAATCAGTCATTAGGTTGTAACCTCTCCTTCTATCATCAATAAAGAGTACTTATTTTTTCCTACATGCATCTATGTTAACTTTGATTTTCCATATTATAAGATCTTGGTTGATGAATGTAGTTTATGCTTTATTGATTTAGCTAATTAGCTTGAATATATATCTATATTATTGTATCTTCTGCTATTTCAGTGTTCTTTCTTGCATGAATCATTCAGCCAACAAACTGCTTGGATTTGAAGATGTAGTGGAAGCGACAGAAGGAGCCATTTGGAAGCGACTGAACAAGTAAGCCTCCAATCCTCTATGTGTATCTATTCTGAGTTAGGAGAAATGGTAATATAGTCTTTCACCTATTTTTCTAGACTAGCACTTGTCTAGGGAAGCATAATTTATTTGTAGATTACAATTCTGGCCCAACAACATGAAAAGAAAGAAGAAAATAATGCTAGAACAGAATCAAAGCATCTACTTCACACCTCCCCAGCAACGGCAACAAAAAATGGTGAGCCGTGGTATTGCACCAAGAGTGCCGCAACTCCTAGGGGCTGCACTACTTTACTTTATCAACCCGGAGTTCGTACAAACTTTGAGGTGGAAGTGCTATATACACAGAAGATGAATTCTGTTCATGTCATCCTCTTCCGCTTTCTGAAAGGGTTCTATTTCTAAGGGTTCTCAGTGAAGTCTATCACACTTCAATGAAACTAATCTAAATTGTAGAAAGGAAACGACTGAAGGAAACTAAATTATATTGCATAAAAGAAATAACAAGAGTGAAACTAATTTAGGTTGCAAAAAAGGGAATGGCTGGAAAGAAAGTAAGCTATATTTTTGAAAAGGAATGGCAAGAATGAAACTAGTTCTAAACCACACTTAACTTATCCTATGATCTATCTACCATGCTACCATGCTTCTAACCATGCAACTATTCATGATCTAACTAAACTTTAAAAGGTGTTGATTTGCATCGTGGAGGGAAGAAAAGGGCTAAAGAGGTTAATGGAAGGTTCAGAACATGAAACAAAGTTTGGAAGTGGAATGAGGGGGTTAAAACCTTAGAAACTTTGATTATAACGTGAGAAATGAATTTTGAGCGAAGATAATTGAAAAATGATTAGAGGTAGAAAGAGGGGGTTTAAAACATTATAAAACCTTATTATAGCACAAGAAATGGATTTGTAGCGGAAAGAATCAAAAAATGCGATGGCAGAGATGTGATGGAGGAAACAGTTGCGATGAGCAATGTCGTAATCACAACTTTGCAAGTTTAGATGGATAGCGGTAATGATTTAACAGGAATAAACTAAAATTTTCAAAGTGTGATGTGCGCTGCTGTAAAGGTTGCGGGAGGTGATGTGTGATGGGGATGACATGGCGGTGATAGGAAAAAGGGAAAATTTGCGATGTGCGATATGGTAAGTTCAACGAAGTGCGATTTATGATATGGTAAAGGTTGTGGGCTATGATTTACAATGTAGATGATGTGGCGGTGAAAGGAAGAAAGGGAAATGTTGCAATTTCTGATTTTGCAATATCGTAATTGCAATGAATGAGCGGCAAGTGTTAAATTAACGTCTAAATGTTGCGATCTGCGAAGTGCGACGTACGATGGCAGGAGTTTCAAGGAGGTTTGGTTTTCGATGGTTTTCAATAATTTTTGCGTTAAAACGAATCTAGTGACGGTGACCGAAAAAATGAAGGAGTAAGGCAGGAAATTGATGAAGGAGAGCGGTAAGTCTTCAAGGCAAAAGGTATACAGTGTGAAGTGCGATTTACGATTTCGAAATATTGCAGTCACAAGGAACGAGTGGTAAGTGTTAAAGGTAAAAATTATGTTGCGATTGCGAAGTGTGATGTACGGTGGTGGGAATATCGAGGAGAAATACGGAGGTTGGGTTTGAAGTGGTTCTATAGGGGTTTTCACATGTTTCTGCATAGAAAGGGTAAGGCGGCCATGACCGAAGAAAACATAGAAAAAAGGATGAAGGGCTTAAGGGCGTTCAGAAAAAAAAGGTAAGTGAAACGTTAAAGTGAGAAGTAAAGGAGGGAAATGGAAGCGTAAGAGAAGTGCTCAGAAATGAAGCACACCTGTAGATTTATGCAAGGGAGACAAACAAAAATGTGGTGCGAAACACTGAAGGAAAGGCTTGCACTTAGTAAATACAAATTCATCCTCGAACTCGAACATAAAGCAATTTTTGCCTGTGGGATGGTCTACCCTACTCAAACTCTATTAATAGAGATGAGAGGGGAGAGACTTGACCACAATTTTGAAGTTTTTCCTCTATTTCACTATTCATAAGCAATTAAAAATACAAAAAAATAAAAAAAATAGCAATGAAACTTATTAGAAGCAAATCTAACTTAAATGGCAGAATCAAAACTAGCTAAACGACAGGAAAAAATAATGAAAACAACAGATAAGCTAAGGCACATGGGTTTGGCCCTAACCCATGAGTCAAACTCTTTGGAACTAGATCAATAAAATGACATATCTCTACTCATTTCATAAAAAAAAACAGTCTGTTACATCCTTAAAAGTTTTAACAGGGCCTAATGGATTTACAGCAGAAATTCAAATCTATTGGAATGGAATGGAAGTGGGATGGAGTGGAATTCGACCAGAATGGGATTGAAGAATTGACCCTCATTAGCTCTTGATCAACTTTATTTACACTAAAGGGAAGCTACCAACAATTCCCTAGAAAATAGGTAATGAGTCCACTTGAATCCAAGTAAACCATAGATTGAGTGCACTTCGCCTTCATTTTCTTTGTGATATTCCTAAATTAGAATGCAGCTAATTGGAATATTGATTTTTGATTTTTGCACCTAGTAGATGAATAAATGGGGTAGGAGACCCATACTTAACTTAAATCAGCATAAAAAACCCTCTTGGTGTGAAATGGGATCACTTTAGTAGCTGCATTTCACACCCTCATGTGTGAACAGGGATTTTTGCATGTGGACAAAGTCAAGTTTGACCAAGTCAATAGCATGCATGAAGAGGAATGGAAAAAGCTCAGTATGAACAAGGATCAGCTTAGACAAACATATGAGAGCTAGATTGAAGACACTTAGGTGTGAAAAGGGATGAATCAGGTTGAAGAGATCAACCTTGACCAAATCAAACAACATTGTTAAGGGAGAGTGGCCTTAATGGAGATACAACGCAGTTTTGGAGGGAGATTGATCATGTGCATGTGGAAACCCTAATGGGTGGGACCAAGGTGAGGAGGCTCACATAGCTTATAAGGAAGAGGAAGGCAGCCATCTTAGGCTAGCTTGATTATTATATAATTTTTTTTGCATGAATATTTGGCATTCTCTTGCTTTTTAACGGAGTTGCAATGCTGTTTAGCACAAGGCATTCCTGCTTAGGGATTCTTTCTCCTACCTTGAGTGATATCTTGGAGGAGCATTGTAATTTAGTTTTCCACACTCAGGCTTGAGGCCAAACATCCTCCTTTATCTATAGCATTATTTTTGTAGCAGTGTAACATTGTGTTGCAGTGGAAGGATCACAACACCTCTTTTTGAGCTTATCTTTCGGAGGAGGGAGCTTCCCTTTCTTTGAAAGATATGTAAGGAATATTTATAAGCATATTTAACATCTTGGTAGGTGGCCAATGTACTTTACATCTCCTACAGTGTAGTCCCTTGTAGGAACTGCGTCATCTTGTACATCTATGCATCTTGTACATGTGCTTTCATGAAACCCTTGCCGGGTCATCTTTCTGATGTGTAAAAGGAGATAGATCTCCATTTTTCTTCATGTTATGAGAAATAAAACTCCAAATATAATTTTTTCATCATATTTTATCAGAAACCCTCTTTAAAGTATGTTTTTCATGCTTTAGAAACTTTCTGTTTAGTCAAGTCATGGGATTTCAGTGTTTTTAAGCCATACTGGGACCAAGAGATCTGTTTAAATAAGAAAAAGTGTTTTTTTTTTGGATATTTTCTGGGTATGAGTCCCTAATTACATATGATAAGGGATCCCAGCATTATTTTTTCCTATTATCACGTAATTTTATGAATATAATGTTTTTAGGGCATAAACAACTGCTTTTCCCCACTTTTGGCTGATGTAATGGATTGAAATTCTTGCTTCTGTACATTTAATTTATGGCTATGTGTTTCAAACACATTTTATGAGTTATTTCTCATTGCTATTGCAGATTTTTTTTCATGTATTGCTGAATTACCATTTTGGGATATTATAGTGGTATCAGAGCGTAGTTTTGGCTCAGCCTGTGAGTTTCAGCCATTATTCCATAAGAAGAAAAAAAATTAGATCATAATGATGAAGAGAATGAGCTTTATCTCATCACTTTTCAGATCTGGGAAGAACCTCTCCAAGTAGGTTAAGAAGATGAAGAAATGCAAGGAAAATCCTAGAGGGTTTCAAGAAGAGGAAGGGCCATGCACTTCCTATTCTCAAAGAGGAGAAGACATGAAGCATGAAGAACACTTGGAATCTGAAATTATAAGTGAATACCTTGATGAATACAAATCTAAACCTAGAGCCTTCAAGGATACTCTAGCTTTACCAGAGTTCATTCAACTAGAGGAAGAAAGAAGACCCTACAGCTATGGGATAATGAGAGGCAATAGATTCCTACTGTCCACTTTTGATGGATCACTCACATGTGCAGAAAAGTATTTGGTGATGAAGCTAGAGGCTTTCTTCCTACTACATCTAGTAGTAGAGAGAGAGGTTGTAGAAATTACAACACTACACCTTGAAGGTGAAGCATATACTTGGTGGTTCAGCCATTTGAGCCATGCAAGTGTGTCAAATCTTGTTGAGTTCTCTCAAAGGTTGATCAGGAAATTTGGAAAAGGGGAGGAGAAGCCCTCACCACCAGTAGAAAAGGCATGTACCGACGTTGTTATAACCATGGAGGAGTAGCATTCATCTTCAACAGTTTGGGAAGCCAACACATATGAGGAATAAACTCTTGCAGCCCTACAAGAAGCTTCCAAATTTCAACAAGGTATGCTTAAGTTTCCATCTCTTGTCATTTCAACAAATATTATGGAGGGATCTACATCATTGTATACTGCTGATTTAGAGCAACATATTTTCACTGCGCTGTACAAGAGTAGTGATGAAGAAAAGATGACCCATTCCTTATGGGAGCATTCAAATGGCAACTTCATTCATGAAGCGATGGAGGAAGAAGAGATAGATGGTAGACATCTTGAAGTGAGAAACACTTTCTCCTTTCTAGATGAAACTTTCTCAATGAGCACTCCCCAACTCAAAGAGAAAATTCTACCTGCAGTAGATCCAAAACCTTATTGGTTTTGGAAGGCTATTGATGAAGAGAAGGTCTCATGGAGAGATATCATTAGAGGTGCACTTCAACACATCATGGAGTGCAAAGTTCTTCAACAGTTTGAGGAGGTTTTTTCCTCATCACACTTGGGTCTTTGTGGATTCAAGGGGGACATTGATGAGAGGTCTTCTCTAGAATATCTCCAATGAGTTGCATTTCAACATCCCATGAAATGCAAGAGGAGAAATTTGATTTGGGAGGATGGTAGTTCTCCTTGGGAGAGTGTTGTTGGGCAGTGAAAGAGGTATGAAATTACTATGCATTTATTCATTATTTTACCATAGATATACTTTTGTTTGCCTTGGAAAGGTAATTTATCATAAGAATTGCAATAGAATTGGAAAGGTTTATGTTTAGTACAAAAAGATGACTAAAGGTTATTTCTGATTGACAAAACAGGAATTCGAAGAGGTGAGCAACTGTACCAAAGGCATGGCCGAGAATAATCTAACTGCCGCTCCATCAGCGTTGAACCATATCCAGCCGAAGGCAAGGAGATATGTACGAATCGCCCAGAAAGGCAGGGGACAACTCAACCTTGAACAGAGTAAACAAAATGATGACTAAATAGAGAGGAGTGAATCCCTCAGGATCTTTTGATCCTGAGGGATCGCTGTTCAAACTTATTGTAGTCCTTGATTTGTCCATCGAAGAATTAATATATGAAGCCATGATATTTAGAGATAGAGGGACGGTTGTTGAGAAAGGGAGTTTAGTTGAAAAACTTTACATTTCTTCTGTAACCTAATGGTTTATTGACTCTCGGTCGTGAGAGAACTCCATCTGTAATGCTTTATGTTGGTTTAATATAAGACACAGGTTTCATCCATTTTCGAAAGTTCTGAGTTAGCCGAATGGTATTTCACTGGCGCTAAGGGCCTGGCTTTGGTGGAATCACTTCGCTTTTTGTATTCTTAATTCTTGTTTATTGTCATGTGAAGTGTGTTTAATGTTTATTTCCACTACATAATTGATTTATTGCTGTTAGATCAAGTATAGAGCCATTGCTATTTCATTTCTTACAGGAAACACATTCGTTGATCAGTTATCTTGTTATCATTATATGGCTTTTCTATTCTGCATCTGAATTGAGTTGTTGTTCCATTAATTTATGGTTTGTTATGATCGATTGTTGTATAGTGATTAACTATCAACAGGCTTGAGTTTGAAGATTTAGTTGTTTGATCACATTAGAATTGTAATTGTTGTTCATTTCATACTGTTGTTCTATTTCTGTTCATTATAGTCTTCGATTTTCAAATAGATAAGTTATGGTTACATGCTGTTGTTCCTTTCCAAATTTCATTCCTTTTAAGTTGCTTTGCTTTCATTTCAATTGCTTTAAGATCTCCAACTGTAGAGGATAGAGGTTATTGCTCCAAGTCCCTAGATTGGTTATCTTACATGGATTTATAAGGGAAAGAGTTCCTGTTACTGCATCCCTGATCGATGTTTTGCAAGATTGATGTAGTTTAATCTTTCCATTCATGTCATTGTAATTAGGTTTCTTTACGAGCATTTATTACTTTTTCATTTGATATTCTGTACTACATCTTCACAACATTTATCTTAGATAATTGCAGCCTCAGACAGAGTACACTCTTGAAATAAAAAGTTGCTCCTGGATTGATGATTAATGTAGGCTAATTAGGTGTTCAAAAGGTACCTTTTTATGACTCAACATTTTGGTGCCATTGCCGAGGAGAGTTTATTCCATTTTAAAGGAGTAATGCACAACTGATTTTCTTCTGCTTGCGGAGAATTGGGTATTAAAGACGGAAGGCAAGAACCTGTGCACTAGGCAAGAAACACACTTGCTTGCAGCCCGCTTCACAGTAGAAGTAGGTAAGCTTATTTTTTGGTAGGAATTAAGGTTTGTTTCTTTGAATGAATAAACCAATTAAGCGAAACAAAATTCCTCCTAAAACTGAAAAACCTAAGGGACCGGTGACCCTTGGGCGCACGACCTTTATTGACGAAATCCTTAAAAGAACTGAATCTTAGCCATCAGTAGGATTTAAAAGAACTACTTCTAGACATCCTACTAGTTCTCTTCAGGATACAGAGTCAAAATCTGAAGCCTTCGCTGAGATACACAGTCAAAGAGAGGGAATTAAGCAAGATTCCCAAGAAATTGAGAATCCTTGCATAATTTTCCTTCAAGAAGGGAACTCTAGCAATCTTTGAGAAGGAGAAGGGGAAACGGGAGAAACCAGAGGCTCAAAATCTCCTATTAAAATTGCCCAAACAATAAGTAGCCTAGATAAGGGGAGTGTTGTTCAACTTATTCAGAACCAAGGTCCTAAATCACCTCAAACAGTAGGGAAATATGGAATACTTATTATCCTAGACAAAGGGAGTGTTGTCAAAGCTATTCCTACCCCTGCTTGTCAACCTAGAAATTCCCTAGAAATCCCAGAGGGGTATTGGCATATCTTCAATCAAATGGCTCAGAACCAAAATCAAAACCAACAGAACTCTATGCTGCAATATCCTATAATGGATACTATAGTCAATTCACCTATGAAAGCTATTCCCCTTCAACATATTCCCACATTTCATGGCTTAAAATCAGAAGACCCAGATGCATTTTTGTTTGAATTTGATGTGCTGTGTAGAGGATATGATTACACCACCGACGCCCAAAAACTAAAACTATTCCCTTCTACGTTAAAAGGGACAGCCTTACGATGGTTTATGGGATTAGGTGGGGGTGTCATAACTGATTGGGATCATATGAAGGCTACATTTTTAAAGAAATATCAAGATTATTGCAGATCTCAGGAATTAAAAGATGAAATATTCCAAATGACAACAAAACCAAATGAGACCTTGGAAGAGTATGTGAAATGGTTCCAATACAATCTTCAGAGATCCCCTTATGCATCTTCACCCTTACCTGATAATGTTTTGAAAACCGCATTAATTAGGGGAATCAAAGATCAATGGGTTGAAACATTGAATATTATGGGAAAAGGTGATATATATCAGGAAAGCTATCCTGACATCGTTGATTTGTGTATCAGGTGCTCAAGGGGTAATACAAGGTTGAAATCAGCAGAATGTGATATAATTACAAGGGAAAATAAGACCTATAATGAAGGTGTGACTCATGCAGAGATTGGAAATACGCTAGAAGACTTTAAGACAGACATACTTGGGACTCTAACAACGCAGTTTGACATTATGCAAGCCAAATAGAAACAGGAAGAAGCAGAGAAAAACTTGGCAATATTCTGCCCTAGATGAAGAAAGAAACACAGCCACAGAGAATGCCCTTTGGATGTGATTAAAGTCTGTGCCATTTGCACAAAAGATCACCCTACAGAAGGATGTCCTTCACTTCTTGGCCTAAAAGCAGTTTATAAGGAGGCAGAAGAAGAATCAGAAGTAGTATGTCTGCTTAACTAGCACCGACAATGGCAGCCACGACCATCAGGTATGCCAAATGATTCATTTTCTTTTCAGCCTCCTTAATATAATGCTCAAAAATATAGTGGGATGTGGCAGCATCAACCATCTTTCCCTAATTGGTCACACCATCCATTTCCTCCCACATCTTGGCCCAATCAAACAAACCAAAATAACTGGCCTAGATTTCCTTTCTACCCACCATTTTGGCCTACACAATGGTCCCCCTCTACTTCCTAGAGTCAAGCCTGGTAGTCAAACTGGAAAAAACCTACAAATCTGCTAGCTGGATCAATTCCTCTCTCTCAACCTATACTGCCAGCCCCTTATACAAACCCCCAGACCAATTTAAGGCCACAACTCGCAGCCCAACCCAACCCAAACCCAAACAATAAGCCAGTTCAGTCTGTCCAAATAATGGAACCCCCAGAAGTAGACACTAAACTGAGGGAGTGCAATGATATTCAATTAAGGTCTGGGCGCATAGTGGAAACGGAGAGAAACAATTATGACCATGTTGAAGATCCGTTACCTATAGAACAAACAGAACAAAATGAGAAGGAAGTTCAACAACAACGAAGTAAACAACAAGTAACAACTTCCTCTCCACCACTCCCAGAACGATTAATTATACCTCGTCCATTAGAACAACCTAATTTTGATCTTTTGGGAGAATTAAAAAATTTATGTATAAAAATCCCTCTCCTCCAAGCTATTCAAGATATTCCTATATACACAAAAACCATTAAGGAATTATGCATAAAGAAGCCAAAGAGGAGAAAAACAACCAATCCTACTGTCCAAATAGTCGGTACCTTATCTAACTTATTATTAGGAATGGAAACACCCATTAAATATGAAGACCCAGGACACCCTATAGTGAAAGTATAGATCAATGGCCAATCATTTCCAAATGTCGTAGTTGATTTGGGAGAAGAAATTAATATTTTAACAACTGCCACCTGTCAAAAAATTGGCATTACATCACTAGAACCAACAACAACCTTGTTGGAATTAGCTGATCGATCAGTAGTCAAACCAGAAGGTACATTACAAGATGTAATGGTATCTGTATATTCCTGGGAATACCCTGCTAACTTCCTGGTTATCAATCCAAAGAATCGACTAGATGGACATCGATTAATTTTAGGTAGACCTTGGATGCCGACAAGGCCACATGACCATAACAAGGGGCAATTATGTCAAGAATTTAGCCCTATATCCCCCAACCTAGCCAAGTCTATCAATAATCAAAACAAGAAAACCACCTGCATCATATCTTATGGAAAATATGAGATCACCTCTAACTATAGAAAATGCTCTTGATTTTAAAGATCAAATAGAGGATGATATCATTAATAATTTTATTAATAAATCACAAAACCAGATCTCATTTGCAATGTCACATGATCAAGGCAACATTCGATAATAAAGAAGAAGAAGATCCTTTCAAGGATATTCCTGATCAAGCAATACCTACCACTTCTATGTATAATAACAAGGTTGTAGAAATTGAGCCGGGTAAAAATCTAAATATCAACAAGAATCTCACTACTGAACAAGAAGAGAAATTGGTCCAATTATTACGAAAATACAAAGCAGCCTTTGCATGGGATTACCCTGATATGAAAGGAATTGATCCTCAATTGTGTACTCACCACATTTATATTGAAAAATATGCAAGACCCATTCGTCAACCTCAAAGGAGATTAAATCCTCACCTTAAAGATATTGTGAAAGCCGAATTACAAAAACTATTGGATGTTAATTTCATCTACCCAATATCTGATAGCAAGTGGGTCTCCCCATTAGTGATGGTTCCAAAAAATAATGGAAAGCGGGGGATATGTGTAGATTACTGTGAACTTAACAAGGCAACACAAAAAGACCACTTTCCCCTTCCTTTCATTGACCAGATATTAGACATATTGGTAGGGAAGAAATTCTTTTCTTTCCTGGATGGATTAAGTGGGTATAACCAAATATAGATTGCCCCTAAAGACCAGGAAAAAACTACTTTTACCTGCCCATGGGGAACATTTGCCTACCGATTCCTACCTTTTGGCCTATGCAATGCCCCTGCTACATTCCAAAGGGAAATTCTCAGCATCTTTGTAGACTTACTAAATGAAGGCCTCAAAGTATATATTGATGATTTCACACCTTATGGGGATGACTTTGAGCCTGCATTAGAAAACCTAGAAAAATTATTGCAAAGATGTATTGACACTAGGCTTTGCTTAAGCCATGAAAAGTGTCTTATGATGATGACCGAAGGAGTTATCTTAGGGCATTATATTTCAGCAGCTGAAATTCAAGTGGACCCAACTAAAATCCAAATAATCTTGTTAATTCCTACACCCACTACACAAACAGAGGTACATAGCTTTCTTGGATTTTCTGGTTACTATAGAAGATTTATAGAACATTATTCTCAAATAGCCGCACCTTTATATGCACTGACTGGAAATACTGATTTCATTTGGACAGATAAATGCGACAATTCTTTTAATGATCTGAAAAAGCTCGTTTCAATAGCCCCAGTGTTGAGGGGCCCAAACTGGAATTTTCCATTCCAAATTTCATCCGATGCCTCAGACACAGCAATTGGAGCAGTACTTGGGCAGGAGGAAGACAAGAAGCCATATGCAATTTATTATATTAGCAAAAATATATCCCCTGCTGAATTAAATTATACTGTGACTGAGAAAGAATTTTTAGTTGTAGTTCATGCTATAAACAAATTTAGACATTATATAACTGGGTATCCTGTAGTACTGTATACTGATCACTTTGCCATTAAGTTTTTAGCAAATAAACCTGTTACAAACGGAAGAGTGAAAAGATGGTTGATTTTACTTCAGAAATTTGATATCACAATCAAAGATTGACTGGGCAAAGAAAACCCTGTAGCTGACTTTCTGTCAAGAATGCCAAAGCCAACAGAAACAGAAGCAGTTGAAGACCACTTTCCAGATGAACATCTCTTCGCTGTTACTACCAAAACACCGTGGTATGCTGATATAGTAAGCTATTTTGCAATAGGTAAATTACCTAAACATCTATCCCTTAATGAATGTAAGCAAATAATACACTTTAGTACCCGTTTTTCCTAGATTGGGGGCTACTTATTTCATACAGGTGCAGATATGAAAATAAGGAGATGCATTAGGGAGGATGAGGTATTCGACATCTTGAAAGCATGCCATAATGGACAGTGTGGCAGACATTTTTTAGAGTGTAGAATTGCCCATAAAGTTTTATGAATAGGCTATTATTGGCCTACTATATTTAAAGATGCTAAAAAATTCGTGCAGGCCTGTGATAGCTGTCAAAGGGCAGGCCACCCTGGGCAGTCCGATGAAATGCCCTTGAATCCTCAACTAGTGATTGAACCGTTTGAACATTGGGCCCTTGACTTTGTTGGTCCTATTAGCCCCCCATCAAACCAAAAAACATACATCCTAGTTGCAACTAGGTATGTCACCAAATGGGTTGAAGCAGAGCCTCTTTCAAAAGCTACAGAGGATTCTGTAATACACTTTCTTTTCCAAATATTTGTGCACTATGGCCTCCCAAGAGACATAATCATAGATGGAGGGACATAGTTCGTAGGTAATAAATTAGCTAAAACATTGCAAAACTACCACATTCAGCACAAAATTACAACTCCATATCACCCACAGGACAATGGCTAAGTCGAGAGCACGAACAAAGTAATAGAATCTATATTAACAAAAACTATTGCCTCACATAGATGAGATTGGGCCTATAGATTTCCAGAAGCATTGTGGGCATATTGAAAAACATGGAGACCTACCACAGGATATTCACCATACCAATTGGTATTTGGAAAAGAATCCATCTTTCCTATATAATTCGAAATTCAAACATTAAGAAGAGCTCAAAAGGTGGGTCTAAATTTGAATGAAGCCCAGGCTAAAAGACTGCAACAAATTAATGAGTTAGATGAAATTAGGCTCTCTGCTCTTCATCACATAGCATTAATTCAACAATAGAGAGCCAAATGGCATGACACCCATATCAAAGAAAAGATCTTCCATGAAGGAGACTAGGCACTCCTATATGATTCTCGGTTTCAAGATTTCCCCGAAAAGCTCCAGACAAGATGGCTTGGACCCTATGAAATACATAAAGTGCATGATAATGGCACTATTACATTAGTTACCATTGATGGATCTGGACATTCCTTTAAGGTAAATGGTCATCGAGTACGATTGTATCACAAGCTGCTTACCTGGGAATCCTTTTACCAACAGTTATGGGAAGATTCTACCATGGAAATTCTCACTGAAGGGGAGAATTCCTCCTCAGCACCAGTTTGATAAATCATTTCTTTTTTAATTTTGTACATAGAGCATTTTTTTCTATTTCTTGATTGATTGTTTTATGGAATTCATTTTTTTAAAACATTCTGTTAATATTACTTCTTTATTTCTTCATCATTTGTTTCATTAAATTCGGTTTCTTTAAAAATGAAAAAGAAAAAGAAAAATTTCTGTTTATTTTGTTTGCTTTGTTGTTCCTTTCTAAAGGAACAACACTTCTGCTATTCCTTTTGAAAGGAACAACAGTTTCGCAGAGCACTTCTGCTATTCCTTTTGAAAGGAACAACAGTTTCGCAGAGTGCTTTTGTTGTTCCTTTCTAAATGAACAACACTTCCGCAGAGTATTTTTCTGCTGTTCCTTTCGAAAGGAACAACAATTCCGTAGATTATTTTTGCTGTTCTTTTTTTAAAGGAACAACACTTTTTTGCGTGATTGTTTTTTATTTTAAGCCAGCATTTTGAATTTTTTATCACTTTTCTAAAGGCAAATATATCATTTATATACAATCATACAAATTAAAGCTTACTGTAATCAGCAAATCAAAATAAATCATCATTTTTAAGGAAATTGTCTAGTAATGATAAAAAAAAGAAGGAAAAAAGGGGCATGATCAATAACACAACTTTTCTATTTTTACCATTAAATTAATCTGATCGATTATTTTTATCATGATTGGTTCTTTCCCACATGCTATAGCTTTCTTTGATATTTATCTATGAAATGGGAATAAGGGCATATATTTTTTTTCTATTGAGTTGTCCAGCCTTCTTCCACCATTCCTACTCTTAAGGAGTGTTGAGCCATCCCTTATGAATAACTGAGGAAAAGTGTTGTTTGAAAAAGAAAAATATTTACATATTTTAATGATTTTGCAGATGGAGGATAGCGGGTCTCATTAAGAGCCAGCCTATCGTGATCATAGGCAGGGCAGTGAAGTGGCATTCCCATCATGGCCACCAAACCAGGGAAATGGTCCAATAGACAATTGAAAAAATCAAGAAGTCCTTCGAAGAGGAGGTCTCATCACATGCCAGCCTGCCCACCTTTCACTTCTCCCCGGTGAACGACATTGTAGTTTATCTAGTCACCAAGCTAGCACAATGGCCTCTGTCTTGATATCCAAAAAAAGAGAAAAAAAATAAGCACTTCCTCAGTATGAATAAAGGACAATGGTTCCGTGGGTAAGAAAGCAACTCTGTCAAGGTTATGGACACCTGTGGGCAACAGAGCTCTGTTGATGCTATTGAAGTCACATTTATACACATCAATAGTTAAATCTAACCCTTTTCCTATATCTCTATTTAATATCAAATGAAAAGCATGAATCCCTTAATTTTACTTCCAAACCTATTATACATGAAAATCATTACAAATCGATCATATTAGTTTAATATGGTAAATAATGCAACTGTATTTATGTCAATCTTATGCTGTCCCTTCTCCTCATATTTGAATCATTACAAAGTGATTTTATATTCATTACCGATTCATCACATGCATTGATTTCAGTAATCGCTATAATTTGATTGAATGTATCATAATTATGCCTACTTTTTACTAGTGTCCTATTGCTGTGCCACACTTGCCACCCTCAATTGATGGTCGAGGATGACCTATCATTCATTCAGGGGGCATGGATGTCTGCATGTAGATCAAACTCCGAGATTTATTTACCTGTATATGGACTAAATCCCCGCATTTTAGGAAATAAAAATTTCAACGAACTGTGCTGTGCTGTTTCATTGTGATTATTGTGTGTTGTAAAAAAAATTAATAGAGCACAGAGATGGGAGGGCGGCCAATTCGTAATGAACCTCAGGTGTTGATTGTCTTTGATGCTGCACGAGCAATTTTAGAAAGACTGGGGTGGATTACATATTTCATGAGGATGCAGAAACCCCATGAAGCAGTGGCCACCGAATTTTTATTAAACTTGCAAGAAGGATCCTCCACGGTTAGAGGAAGACAAATAGTTGTATCCGACGAGATAATTTCAGAAGTGTCTAACATTCCCATACAAGGGACTATTTAGACTCAGAAAAAGATTAGGATTCGAGAAGCCATGAAGATTTTTCCAGATGACGGACAGGCGCTAGTTATCAAAGGTAAAGGAGTCCAGCCAGCGTCATTAGGAGAACCATGGATAGAGTTGGCCAAGATTGTGCAGGTTTACATAACGTGCGACGGAAGAAAGGATGTGGTAAGACCTCGCCACCTTAAGCTACTAGCTGTATTAAAATAGAAATGCACCATTAATTTTCCTACATTTTTAAATTATTTGTTGCATGATACTGCTCGTGGAATAAGAAAAGCCCAACATGCAGATATGGTGGTCAGCCACCATTGTCTAATTCGATTAATAGTAAGTCATAGCCTCGCCCAGCAACAGACCAGCTGGGAATAATTAATATTTTCCATTGACAGAGGGTTAGATCTACCTGCTCCAAAAAGGAAGAGGAATTGGAAGGAGAAATTCGCTACTCGGATGAAGAAGAAATAAGTTGCCATACCAGTAGCGAAAAAAAACCCAGTGCGGAGGAAGGATAAGTTTGTTATTCGGATGAAGAAGAGATCGAGGGAAATACAGAGGAAGAAGAAGTTGAAGGAGAAATTTGGTATCCAGATGAGGAGGAAGGAAGTTATCACACCTGTGAGGAGGATGAGGACAATCATAGCAGCAATAAGGATGAAACAGAACCTCCCAAAAATGTCATCGTAAGCCCTTTACAGGACAACCAATTGGCCCAGATTTTGGCCAATATGAGCGATTATGCACAACCTCATAGCCCCTTGGATCTCAATATTGATATTAATCAACTACCAGAGTACTCTGCTATTGGTAAAGGAACAACTATAGAAAATTTGAATGAAACAGAAAACCCTAGCGAAGCTAGGGTTGCTTCTCCTGAGAGGCGTGAACAGGAGAAAGAGAACATTGAACCAATATCTCAACCTGGAAGCCCCTAGGAAATTGCAGAGTAAACTGAGAAGATGATTCCCAAGGAATCTAGCCAAGGGCATGTGAACATGGAAGAAGAACCCCAAGAAGAGGGGAAAGAAGAATATTTAACTGAAGGCACAACTGATATAAACCCTGTTGAGAAAATGGGTTCAGATGAACAAGCCGATGTTCCTTTAAGAAAGAGGAAGAAAACAAATGAGGTTGAGAAGCTTCGCAGGGAATGGATAAATCTTCATAAACTCATAGAACATCTCAAGCAAACCATTAGGGTTCTGCGAATGAAACAGATGCCTAAGCAAGCCCCTAAAAGAAGAAACATTGCTATCAAAAGAAGTTCGAAAAAGAGAAGGGTGACCACTAATAAGAACCCCCAAGTAGTAGAAGAAACCATACCTAAGCCTAACTATAAGGATGTGGAGCGGCAAACGACTGTCCCAACATAAGTTGTTCCAGAAGAACCTGTTCTAAGTGAAAATATGCAATCTAGCAGTCAGCACACTTTTAGTGATCCAACACTGGTCAGACTTCAAGAAGAATTGACATAGGCCCGAATCGAAAGATAGAGATTGGAGGAAGATACTGTCCCAAGAAAGAAATATCAGGAATTGTAGCAACAAATGAGAATTATTCATGAGGCATAAGCTGAAGCTCATGAAAAACTTCGGGAAGAAGAGATAAAAGCTGATAAGGTAATGAACTAATTAAAACTAGCCTACAATCAAATGGACACTCTCTTCTCCTTGTATACTGATGTCTTAGCCTGTAGGTTCCCCGCCAAAAATTATGATTTTTTTTTACTAGAAAGATATTTACAATTAAAGATCAAGGCAGTTAGGGTTGGGAAATCCATAGAGCTAAGAACCATAAACGACTTGGTATCGTGCTACAAACTTTATGGGATCAAAGTACAGTGCCTATTGTGTGAATTTTACTTGCATAATCTAATACTTGAAAATGACTGTGAATCAAACCCTAGCCCTTTTATTGGAGATGTTCAGTTTCAGGCATTCATTTCCTTTGCCGTAAATCAATTAAAGTGGCTTAAAGCCTATAATTCCTTTAAAGGCAGGAAAATGAATTAGATCTATGGGTCAGAAGTGAACCTCAGGACCCACTTCAATTTTGGGCTAGATAGAAAAGTCTAATGACAAAGGAAGGCATTACCAAAATTCTGGGGCTTGTTCACAAATCAATCATTTTGAATGGAACAGACTATTTTTCATCCATTAGAAACTAAGCTTATGTAGCAGCCAAGGTCTGGTGGAGAACCTCGTATCAAAATGTGCAAAATAGGGAACCATTTAATTATAGAAATTTTGGGCTAGTTGCAAACCGTTTGATTTCCTATAGCCATCTTGTTTTAAAAGAAGGACCATTCTGGTTAGGATGTAGGTTCCGCAACCCTATTTCATGGTACCCTGCTTCAGACTACAAAGCTATTTATGAGCTCCCCAAAGGGCAAACAAAACATATTTTTTAGGAATTAGCTGCACTACATGGTTTTAGGCCTTTCAATGACAAAACTTATCTGGCTTATTCTTTGACTGCTCTCCATGTGAACTATAGTTTTCATGAGGACATGAAAAATATTAAGTAGGGGGGTATGTTGGGCAGTGAAAGAGGTATGAAATTACTATGCATTTATTCATTCGTTTACCATAGATATACTTCTGTTTTCCCTAGAAAGGTAATTTATCATAAGAATTGGAATAGAATTGGAAAGGTTTATGTTCAGTACAAAAAGATGACTAAAGGTTATTTCTGATTGACAAAACAGGAATTCGAAGAGGCGAACAGTTGTACCAAAGGCATGGCTGAGAATAATCTAACTTCTGCTCCATCAGCATTGAACCATATCCAGCCGAAGGCAAGGAGATCTATATGAATCACCCAGAAAAGGCAGGGGACAGCTCGGCCTTGAAGAGAGTAAACATAATGATGACTAAACAGAGAGGAGCGAATCCCTCAGGATCTTTCAATCATGAGAGATCGTTGTTCAAAATTATCATAGTCCTTGATTTTTCCATCGAAGAATTAATATATGAAGCCATGATCTTTAGAGATAGGGGGACGGTTGTTGAGAAAGGGAGTTTAGTTGAAAAACTTTACATTTCTTCTGTAACCTAATGGTTTATTGACTCTTGGTCATGAGAGAACTCCATCTGTAATGCTTTATGTTGGTTTAATATAAGACATAGGTTTCATCCATTTTCTAAAGTTTTGAGTTAGCCCAGCGGTATTTCACTGGCGCTAAGGGCCCGACAATGGTTGAATCACTTCGCAGTTTGTATTCTTAATTCTTGTTTACTGTCACGCGAAGTATGTTTAATGTTTATTTCCACTACAAAATTGATTTATTGTTGTTAGATCAAGTACAGAGCCATTGCTATTTTATTTCTTACAGGAAATGCATTTTTCAATCAGTTATCTTGTTATCATTATATGGCTTTGTTGTTCTGCATTTGAATTGAGTTGTTGTTCCAATAATTTATGGTTTGTTATGATTGATTGTTGTATAGTGATTAACTGTCAACAGGCTTGAGTGTGAAGATTTAGTTGTTTGATCGCATTAGAATTGTAATTGATGTTCATTTCATACTGTTGTTCTATTTATGTTCATTATAGTCTTCAATTTGCAAATAAACAAGTTATGGTTACATGCTGTTGTTCCTTTCTAGATTTCATTCCTTTTAAGTTGCTTTTCTTTCGTTTCAATTGCTTTAAGATCTCCAACTATAGAGGATAGAGGTTATTGCTCCAAGTCCCCAGATTGGTTATCTTACATCGATTTCTAAGGGAAAGAGTTACTGCTACTGCATCCCTGATCGATGTTTTGCAAGATTGATGTAGTTTAATATTTCCATTTATGTCATTGTAATTAGGTTTCTTTACGAGCATTTATTACTTTTGCATTTGATATTCTGTACTACATCTTCACAACATTTCTCTTAGATAATTGTAGCCTTAGACAGAGTACACTCTTGAAATAAAAAGTCACTCCTGGATTGATGATTAATGTAGGCTAATTAGGTGTTCAAAAGATAATTTTTTATGACTCAACAAGTGCTAAGGGAGAATATGATGGGAGGCACCTAAATGTGGATGGATGGGTGTGGATGATGAGCGAGAAGCTGGAAAGCTACTTGCAAATCTATGATACTGGGCAGTAGGAGGCTTGGCTACATTGCCTACTCTTGAAAGAGTTTGGCCATCATGAGACATATTCTCTTTCTAAGGGTATGTGGGTGGAGGAAGTATGGCAGGATAGTTGCATCATTAGGCAGCAAGGAGTATGGATACATTGTGTTGGTATGAAATATTTCATATCAATCATTATGTCTTCACCACATGATATGTATGATGGGGGTATGAGGAGGCAACAAAAATTTTGTTGCTTTGGAGGTTTTTGGGAAAGCAAGGGCAGATTTTCTCTCACACTTTGCCTAATGTTGCAGGAGTAGGAGATGGCACTATCATGGTGCAAAGGGGCTACTCCTTATTCTTGGATGATTTGGAAGTACTTCCACTTTCGAAGAGACTTCTTGTATGTAGCAGCATTATCGGAGATATTTTTTACAATAAGCATGCCAAAGAATGGAGCTATGTATTGACAGAAACCTATTTTCATAGGCCAACAACGCTGTCACTTTGGAGCTTGGACCTATTGATGGAGTGTCCCTAGGATCACTTCACTTTTTATCCACTTGATCGACAAGGAGGAGATGAGAAAGATAAAGTAGTGGATGGAGACATCTATTGTTGTGATATGTTCTTCTTGGTTTGGATTTCCAAGCATAAGAGGAAGGAGCTTCATGCAGCACATGATTCATTTCTCTACATGGGAGTATGCCTAACCCCTATGGAGGACTTATTCATGGATCCATGTATCATATCACTTTCAGTACATAGTAAGAATCTTGTTTTTGAATTTATTTATTTGCACATTCTTACCATTTCTATGTAGTGCATTGCTCCACAAGAGGGCAAGCTTTTCATTTTTCTCCATGGTCAACATTGGGAAAAATTATATGATGGAGACAGCCATCTCTTATGTGGCCTTGGGCAAGTGTTTTATCATTGCATTTATGTTCAGTTGATGTACCCAACCATTTACTAATCATTAGTAAATATGATGACATACATAATTAACCATGCATCAAGAAACAACTTGCCATGTAATTTTTTGAAGCAGCAGTTTGGAAAACCGCGTTGTAACTACTTGGGAGACTTTTGGTACCTTCCTACACCACAAGAAACCTTCAGTATTTCCCTCATGTTGATTTTGATCATGATTTCATTTTATGATATTGTTCTTATCTGTATTGGGAGCATGACTGGGGGAGAAACACATTGGTTGGATGTGTTCTTTGGGAAGGAAGATTCCCACACTTTTTGCATTACATGTTCTAATGGAAGCATGGGAGGAGTTATGGCCACCACAGCCAATTTTTTTTTTTCTTTATGAGGCGGGCCATGATTTTTATGGGATTCCATATGGTTATGATATCATATCCATCACATATGGAATGGTTTGGGCTAGTTTGATTCACAACGTTGGAGAAGAGATCTTTGGAGATCTAGTCTTCATTTTTCCACTTGAGGGAAATATCATTACAGCCCAAGGTCAGCAGACACTCTACACTTATCATAAGTGGAGAGAAGGACAACATGGGGTAGGCCATCTTGTCTACGATGTTCATATTTTCAGCCCACCTACTTTGCATGAGTTCAAGGTGGAGGAACATTTTCAGGAGTTGACATGTTGGGAGGTGACTCATTTTGTATGGATGATTGCTTGGGGATGGAGGATCCACATGGGAAGGATGTTTACCAATACATTTCATACTCCATTCCTTGAGAGGACCTCTAGGCAACACCTTATTGTCTCCTTGAGTACTTTACTTATCCATGATGATAGCTTTTTGGCTAACTTGCATGCTTGGGAGGGGAAATATGGAGATTCATTGTTGAGACAACATCATATTCCTTGGAGGATTTCATCATATGAGGATGATACAGGAGGAGGGGAGGAAACTCTTCAGTTCTATCCTTGCAATTTCTTGAGGACAAACAACATTTGGGAGGGGAGGACTGTGATATTCCTAAATTAGAATGCAACTAATTGGAATATTGATTTTTGATTTTTGCACCTAGTAGATGAATAAATGGGGGAGGAGACCCATACTTAACTTAAATCAGCATAAAAAACCCTCTTGGTGTGAAAGGGGATTAATTTAGTAGCTGGATTTCACACCCTCATGTGTGAGCAGGGATTTTTGCATGTGGACAAAGTCAAGTTTGACCAAGTCAACAACATGCATGAAGAGGAATGGAAAAATCTCAATATGAACAAGGATCAGCTTAGAAAAACATATGAGAGCTGGATTGAAGACACTTAGGTGTGAAAAGGGATGAAGTAGGTTGAAGAGGTCAACCTTGACCAAATCAAACAACGTTGTTAAGGGAGAGTGGCCTTAATGCAGATACAATGCAATTTTGGAGGGAGATTGATCATGTGCATGTGGAAACCCTAATGGGCGGGACCCAAGGTGAGAAGGCTCACATAGCTTATAAGGAAGAGGAAGGTAGCCATTTGAGGTTAGCTTGATGATTATATAATTTTTTTTGCATGACTATCTGGCATTCTATTGTTTTTTAGCAGAGTTGCAGTGTTGTTTAGCACAAGGCATTCCTTCTTAGGTATTCCTTCTCCTACCTTGAGTGATCTCTTGGAGGAGCATTGTACTTCAGCTTTCCACACTCAGGCTTGAGACCAAGCATCCTCCTTCAGCTACAACATTATTTCTATAGTAGTGTAATGTTTTTTTGCAGTGTGTTTCAGTGGAAGGATCACAACACCTCTTTCTGAGCTTATCTTTCGGAGGAGGGAGCTTCCCTTTCTTTGCAAGATCTGTAAGGAATATTTCTGAGCATATTTAACATATTGGTAGGTGGAAAATGTAATTTACATCTCCTACAATGAATTCCCTTGTAGGAACTACGTCATCTTGCACATCTATGCATTTTGTACATGTGCTTTCATGAAACCCTTGCTGGGTCATCTTTCTGATGTGTAAAAGGAGCTAGAACTCCATTTTTCTTCATGTTCTGAGCAATAAAACTATAGATCTTATGTTTGCATCATATTTTGTCAGAAAACCTCTTTAAAATACGTTGTGCATGCTTCAAAAACTTTCTGTTTAGTCAATTCATGGGATTTCAGTGTTTTTAAGCCATACCGGGACCGAGAGATCTGTTTAAATAAGAAAAAGTGATTTTTTTTTTGTATATTTTCTGGGTGTGAGTCCCTAATTACATATTCTAAGGTATCCTAGCATTATTTTCACATATTATCACACAATTTTCTGAATATAACGTTTTTAGGGCATAAATAACTGCTTTTCCCCACTTTTGGCTGATATAATTGATTAGATTTCTTGCTGGTGTACATGTAATTAATGGCTATGTGTTTCAAAAATATTTTATGAGTTATTTATCATTTCTATTCTATATTTGTGTTCATGTATTGCTACATTCCCATTTTGGGATATTACATGCCTGGCAGCCTCTAGAATTCGAATTGCTAGAGGGGATCTCATGAGGATCCTTTGACAGTCTTTGGAGTTAAGGAGGGTGGAAAAACCCCTTGAATCTCTCCAAGATTTCTCCCTAATTTCCTGAAGTTGTGCTAATTTATTCTCCAATCCTAATCTTCCAGTGGCAGGGAGCGAGTCCCTAAATCATATCTTTCTCCAAGTCTGTATAATCTGCCAAATATTCTCACAATAATCTACAAAATAACCAATATTAGGAAAAAATATGAAACTACCTTTAATCCTTCCTAAGAACATATTAAAGCATAATAAAACATTATTAAGTGCAGAAGGAGAGATTTAATATATCCTTTTATGTGCATAAGGAAGGTAGATGGGATTAATAAAGGTTAGATGGGCCTTATTTTATGTCTAATTTAGAGGCCCATCAAGTACCACCATCTCATAGATTGTGTTCATAGGTGCATTGTGTTACTTTAGTACGTTCCCACAAAAGATTAGGATTAGATATTCGGACGAAGGTGCTTGCTAGGAGTAAATTCGAATACCATAGAGGCAGGATCGGGGGTGGTAGATAATCCCTTTCTTATTGAGAGGGAGTGTTGAAAGTCAACAAGAAATTGCAGCACACACACTAGTGTGGGACAACAAGTCCTAACGATACATTAGTGTGAAAGCCATTTTATTTAATAAATTGGAGAAGTGTCTAATTTAAGTTTCCCTTAATTAAATTGGGCAATAAATTGTAATCTTATTTCATGATCATTTGTAATAGTTAAATGAGTGTGAAAAAATTAGTTAGCTCTTGAATTTCGAGTTGAGGGTGGTTGGTGAGGCATGCAAAGTGATTCTACTAGTTATGGAGTTCGAGTTGCAGTTAGTGCATTAGTTTAATGCACGAGTAATCAGTTAACTCAGTTAAGTGTGTTAAAGACAGTTGAACTAGCTGTAACTATTTGTTGCACTAGTAAGAGATCAAGTGAATTAAATCAAATTTAATTCACATGTAGTGATCTGCCATGCAACTGATGATTTACTATTAATAATTGCATGCATGTCAGTTCTAGTGGAGACCCAATAGAGACAAAGGTTAAAGCGATGTTAAGTATCATTTGTATCATTAGTAGGCTGTCCACATACAACAAGGAAACCATAGGATTTCCCATGAGCATTGCGTAGTTTAGGAAGGTTGAAATTCCTAAATAATAGTCATTGCACTCATCAGGAATTACACAAGAAAGGCAAGCTGAGAAGAGGATGAAAATTGACTAAGTGTTGGTCGATTTTTTTTGGATTGGTGTGAGACAGTTGTCAGAGTGTAGGAGACTCTTGTGAGAAGAGTGCATTATAATTTTTTCATGATTCTTTGGTGAATATGCAATAGAAGATAGAGGGGGTTTGAGTAGTAAGATTTCCCCGGGAAAATATCTGTGATGTGGTTTGATTTTCTTCTTTCCTTACTTGTTGTAATTGGCGATCATGTTTATTTTCCACAATTGATTTGTAAAAGGATTTAGTATCTTGCTTTAGTACATTGCATGATTGGATTGAATCCATTGATATACACATTGTTTTTATAATTTCTACAAAAATTCCCCAGAGGGCGTAAAAAATTATCGTCATCAACCAAATCAACAGATCACCACCATACAAGTAACACAGACAGAACCTCTATCTGTCAGATAACCTTTAACTAGCCAAAGCATCACGAGCATGGGACATGCCCGCCTCGTAGAAATATTGTATTTATGATATCTCTTGCAGGTTTCCAACAGAACATGGTCCCTCTTTTACTCACAGCAAGGGGTCTCCAACCTTAGGCTTCATGCAAGTTACTCTCTCTCTCTCTCTCTCAACATGGGTTATATGGAACAAAACCTATAATCTATTTCAGCTATACATTTCTTCCTAGACCTCATAATTTAGGGCAGAAATTTTATAACTAGAAAATTAGACAAGCAAAGGAAATCATGAAATGTCAAGAAGAAGGATTTATAGGATGGAAAAATATTACAGAATTTGGAAAATTTAACTTTTCCTAAGGTCAAAAGGAAAATTTGTTAAGTCACACATAGAAGGCACTAGAACAAAGTGCTCCGCATGGCATTTTGTTCGATAGTAGCACAAATATCTGTGGATATACCTCAAAAAGCTGCCCGATCCTGGGTATGGCAGAACGTCACCATCCGAGACCACTTGGCACACTTAAGGAAAAATATTCTCCACTCAAGGACACCAAGGAAAGCCGCCTAGAGCCACCTTGAGGCCTCAAGTGCAGCATACCATGGAATCAACAATCACTCTTGGGTCACTATCCACAATTGTAACAAGAGAGGGAAGAAGATTTGAATTTTTCCTATAAAATACCACCATGAGAAGAAAAAATTAGAACACAATGTTATGATGGCCAAATTTCCCACGAGAAAACCAACATTGTGTTGTTCAAGAAGAAAAGGAGTGAAGGGATTCATTTGTTTCCCATCCAACATCTCAATCCCAAAGGAGAAGTGCATCAATTGTTCATTATCTGATCACTCATCTAAGGGGAAGAGAGAGGCTTGCAAACAACTTAAGGGAAGAGACCTCCTTGCTTTAAGTATTAGAGCTCCATAGCTCTAAGGACTCATTGCGAGTGTTTTAGCGTTATACATATTTTTAACCACCAGCAACTTATAAAATGGGATTCATTCTCTGTTGGTATTATTATTTTGTTTAAACTTCACATTGAGCTTGTGTTATATTTTTATTTGTTGTTTCCTGTTTCCTCCTCTATTGTAGTATGCTATATTTTATAACTGGTTTTTCTACATGTTATGATGCTTCACTAACCATCTAATAACTCATTTTTTTCCCTGTGACATTTCTTGTAGGAAAGAAACCTCCCCTACCAAGCACTGTTCATTTAGTACACCCTCATGTCAAATGCACCAATACAATACCCTTCCACTTTCAAGTCAAGAATTTAATCGATATAACTCCCAAAGCACCTCTACCGAATAAGCCAATATACCACTGCTCCATTATGGAAAATGAAGAGATCAAGCGGTAAATCTAGGATTTGGTACAAAAGGGCACATTCGACTAATTTCCTCACCCTGTGGGAACCAAATTGTACTTGTACAAAATAAGGATGGGACATGGAGGCTATGCATTGATTATCAAGCACTAAAAAAAATCATTGTTAGGAACAAGTATCCAATCCCATATATTGATGAACTTTTGGACCAAATCAAGGGAGATAAATATTTTAGAAAGATTGATATGAAGTCTGGCTATCACTAGGTTCCAATAAAGTCCACATATGTATGGAAGGCCACCTTCAAATCCAAGAAATGCCTTTTTGAAGACTTGGTCATGCCCTTCAGGTTGAAAAATTACCCTACTACTTTTATGAGGCCAATGGATGACATACTACAACCCTTCACAAAATCATTCATGGTTTTTTATATGGAATACATCCTCTTCTCTAGGAAGAGTTGGGAAGAGCACTTGCAACAAATTCGACAAGTCCTTCAAACCCCATGAAAACAAAAACTATGTGCCAACTTGGATAAATGCACCTTTGGCATGAACCAAGTCTAATATATGGGTTACATCATAGATGAGCGAGGCATGCATGTGGATCTAACTAAGATCTAGGCCATTTAGGATTGCCCAACCCCGACCACTCTAATAGTGCTTCACAAATTTTTGGGCCTTGCAAATTTTTATAGGAGGTTCATGTTCAGATTGTCCCATATCACGTTGTCTTTGAGTTAGAATACCAAAGGAAGAGTGAAAGAAAAAATTTCCAGGTTCGATTCCCAATAGAAGGCCTTCGTTGAGATGAAGCACCACATATTCTATGGATTAATAATCACATTTAGAAGCCTACAACAACCATTTGAAATTGAGATAGACACCTTCGACTATGCTATTAGTGCAGTCCTCACCCAACACGAGCATCCAATGGCCTATCATAGAAAATATTCGATAAAATTTGGAAACACCCCACATATGATAAAGAGATGTATTTTATGATGCAAGCTTGATGATAATGGAAGCATTTCATTCTGTACAAGGAGATGATCATCCACACCGATCACCAAAATCTTCAGTTTATACAAAAACAAGGGCTTTTGCAGTATGATCACTATCATAAGTGTTATACATATCTACAAAAATTCCACTATAGCATTAAATACAAAAATGGAAGATCCAATCATGTTGGAGACTACCTCAACCAGCTCTCAGTTGCAACATTGACTATTGTTCTCAACTCTTGTGGCTATGAGACCTCTAGATGGCCACAAATATACAAAAATGATCCAGAGTTTGCCTCTACCAACTAGATGATAGTGGATGGAAAGAAAGTTCATGATTTACACCTACAAGATGCATTATTATGCTATCTGGGAAGCCTTTGTGTTCCTTCAAGCGAGCTTGCCAAGATGATTTGGGAGGTTCACTACAGTTGGGTTGCAATACACTTTGGTATGAAGAAAATTTTGGATGTACTACAAAAGTACTTTTATTGGCCAAAAATATATCATATCTTGAAATTCCTATGCCATCACCAAGCCAACCATAAAAAAGCAAGGCTTGTACACTACTCTTCATACTCTAGCCAATCTTGGGAATCCATCTCCATGGATTATCTATCTGTCCTCCCTTATACCAAGCACACTAATGACTATATATTTGTGGTCGTGGAAATTTTTTATAAGATGTTTGTATTGGTGGCTTGAAAGGATTGTTACACCATTTTTTGGTCATCTCACCTTTTCTTATTAGATGGACCCAAGTACACCATGTAAGACCAGTTTTACCCCAAGTAAAACTGCTTTCACTATGTTAATTAAGGAAACCCCAAAAGGAATAATTAATTAAACCACAATTTAATTATTATTCCCAGTCATGTTTAACCCAAAAACAAAGAAATTAATGAGATACACCCATAGTTATCTTATTATTTTCTAGGAATAATTATTCAAATAATATTCCTTGTTAAATATGACCAAATCAACCACTATTAATTAAATAAATCATTATTTATTTGATTATATCTCAACCACTTCCTTAAAAGGATAAATAAATCATTTATTTATTTATTCTTCACTAATCAAGGGATTTTGACCCAAGTCAAAGTCTCTTTCCCTCCAACAAATAATAATAAAATATTCCATAGAGGTGGATCTAGATTTGGTTAACATTATTTTAATCATGCACCAAGATCTAGAATGACCCAATATTTTGTTATAAATAGGAGGGTTTTCCCCTTCATTCTTCACCTTTTGTTGCATATGAGATCACTCTGGATCTATACACTTGGTCTCATTTTTGCCATTTTGCTCCCATTGAGCTCTACCTTCTACATTGGGTTTTTCTACATCTACAAGAGAGAGGAAGCTTAGATCTGAAGTGCTGAGGACTACAAAGAACCCATCCCATTGAGGAGATCTGGATACACCTTCTTGTTTCCTCCCAGGTGCCCCGTAATATAAAAATTCATTCAAAAAATCGTGTTCTTGTCTTGTCTGTTGGATGCATGGAGCAAACTCTTTACTTTACTGCTTAATATCTTTCCATTTATAGATCTGTTTGTTGCAGCACTTTAACTACTAATTGCAGATCTGAAGATGTTTTGCAGCCATTATTGTTGTTAGGGCTATTAGTTATGCGTAGCTAAAGTGGTTCTTTTTCGTACGCTTCGACAAAGAATTCATACTAACAAATGGCGACTCCACACGGGTTTTAAATTACGACCGCTGTCGTTTCTCATATTCCTGCATATCCAGCTACTTCAGGCCCTAGGGCTTCTTTTCAGCTGTTTAGTTTTTCTCTTTTCATGTCATTTTTTTCACATAAAACCCTAAAAACCTAAAATTTCTAACTTCCGTGTATTTCTGGCCCTATTGCGCAGGTAAGCGACACCAGCCGCAACTGAGACGGCAATTTTTCAGAAAATCTGCCGTCGAAACAGCCGGAACGGGGGGGTCGCACCTTTTGGCCCAAAACCTGCGACCTGGACGCACCTTTTGGCCTGTTTCCTGCGACCTCAACTCAGATCAGGTCAGAACCTGCGACCTGCCCTTTTTTCCGCATTTTTTCTGTAATTTTTCTGGGTTCTGCTGCAGCCTCTGCCAGGGTTTTCCAGCCTCTGTCTCAGCCCGCCTTGACCAAGATCTGATCTGTTTTTACTCATCTAAGTGGGAACCCAGCCCCTTAGGGCTTTAGTACCCTCCACTTTTTTGTGGAAGAGTTTCAGCTGTTTCAGCCGTCGGTTTCAGAGCTTCAGCCCCCTCTTTTTCCAGATCTGTTACCTCACTTTCAGATCCATCGAAATTAGCCTCTTTTCCTTTCAAATCACCTCTTGTCGTTTTGTTTGGACTTCTTCTAGAGGCCTCTGCCTTGCCCCCCCCCCCCCCGGGTTTTTTGCTGATTTCCCTTTTTCCAGCCACCTTGCCTCTGTCTCTTGGCTGTGATCTGCACCCCTTGTCTGCAGCTTTATCCTCCAGATCTCCGTCCCCTTTGACCCTAGATCTGTCGAGCTTCCTTTGTGTGTGTTTCCATAGTTTTTCCCTTTCTTTTCAGCATAGTTGTGAGAGACCCACCTTCTTGGTTTAGATAGATGCATACGTAGCTGTTATTTTTCTGTTATTTCAGCATTTTATTCTGTTCTCTGTAGGTTTATTTTCAGCTACGTCGCACACTTTTTCTTGCTCTCAAACAACGAAAAGGGTTTAAAAATTAAAATTAACGCACGCCACACACTGACCCTAAGTGAAGAAGCGCCTGGTTTACACCGCCTGGCAAAGACTCTAAAATCAATTGTCACCGCACCTTATCTTCCCTTGACCTTCTTGATTTTGTCCCTTTCTGCCCTTGTCGGTTTCCTTCTTCCTGTCATCATTGCGCCCCCAAGGCGCCTTTCCCGGAGACTTCTTGGCCTTCACCCTCAGTTTCCGGTTGATCGACCTGCTCCGCACCGCCGTCGTCGAGCCAGTCCATCTTCGAGTCCGCACTCCGACTCCTCTCCTGATTCATCGGGTCCCCCTTCTCCTTCCGGTTCTCCCCCTTTTACCTTCACCATGTCTGGACCAGGGCCTAACGCTAGCGGTTCTCCCGGCCCCAATGCCGGCCCTACTTCTAGCGGAACCATCACAACCACTACTTCGGCCACCCCTGTGCTGCCGTACATTGCAGGCCTCAGCCTCCCTGATTTCCATCAGTTGATTAACGACCCAATTCACCATAATACTACCTGGCCCGCTATGCCCACCAAACTACCCTCTGATATCCCTAAGTTCGAGGGCCTTAATGGCGAAGATCCAACCAATCACGTCCGATCTTTCCACATGTGGTGTTCCTCCAACTCCATTACCGATGACTCTATCCGTCTTCGTTTGTTCCAACGCACGCTTACCGGCGAAGCTTCTAAATGGTATGTCGAACAGGCCACTTCCTCCCATACCACGTTCGAGACTCTTGCCCAAGCCTTCTTGTCATACTTCCAGCTCCCTCTCCGATACGACACTGGTACGGAGCTCTTGACTTCATTTAAGCAATCCTCTTCCACACGCCTTTCTGCCCATGTTCAGGAATGGCGACGAAGACGGAGCTTATGTCGAGCCCCTCCCTTTGAAGATCGGGCTTACATGGACTGGTTCCTTCGCACCCTCCCGTCTCCCATCGGCAAAGATGTCGCCTCTCACTTTCCTCAATCTGAAGAAGCCGCCCTCCAAATAGCTTTAAAATATGACCCGATCTACGCTCAATCTGGTTATGTTTATACCGTTCTTCCTGACATCCCCAGGCCCGGTGGCGCTAACGCCCCGGGGGCATCTCATTCCGCCGACGGTATTGTTGGATCTCTTTCCCACCCATCTGCTCACCCTCCTATGAGCCATGGTCTCCCTCAGGGAGGGGCCAGCACCTCAAGCACTCTTCCCCCTCCCGGCAACATGTATCCAGGATACGGCATGCCTCCTCCTTTTGCCCAACCTCCTGCTTACCTCAATGCCGCCCAACCCAACCCTTACTTTTATCCACAGCCTGGTGCGCCAGCTCCTCCAGCATATGCGCTTCCGCCTCCCTTGCCTCCTCACAACCTGCAACAGCACATACAACCCCCTCCAGGGCAAGTATTTGCGCAGCAGGGTGCGGTTAATCCCCCTTCTTCTCAAAGAAGGCGGAGAGGCAACCAGAACCCATCTGCCCCCGGTAACCGAGGTCCCAATTCTGGTCCGGACCCTAACACTAGCAACCAGCCTCAGGGCATTCCGCCCAGGCCGGCCAGGCCGCTTCGCACAAACAAGCCCTGTTCGTGTTGCGGTGTTTACGGTCACTACACTCACGATTGCCCTCTCTTACCCCAGATGCGACAGATGTGGGAGTCTCAAGCCACATTGCGCGGACAACACGCCTCCCCTCCTGCTCCTCCTAATGTGGCCACCACTCAGCCAGCTGTGTTCACTGATCCTTTCCCTCACCAGGGATTCGTGGCTACCCAATCCCCCGACAGCCATGTAGCCACCCCCTCGTCCATTTCTGGTTCCTCTGATTACCAGATCCTTATAATGCACTCCGATCCTTCCCCATCCGTCGATCTTCACCTTCAAACTCGGTCCCGCCAGTACCCCAAGCCTCCTGCTCAATCTGCCCCCGAGCCTCCTTCTTCAGGTTCTACAGAGCCTCTTTCGACATCCAATGGTCCCTTACACATCCCTCAACCCAAAGTTGAGGTTCATCCAAAGATTCCAAAGGGACCATTACGCCGAAATGCTGCTTCCGGTCGAGCCGCTCAGTTGTATAGTATAGTAGATGATTTGGCGCAATCCCCTGCTGCCATTTCCACACTGGAACTCCTCCAGTCGTGCCCTTCCCAAAAGAAGGCTCTACTATCTGTCGTGGGCGCTGTAGATCCTGTTGATGACCAAATGATTGTTTTCAACGCCACTCAATCGGACCATCCCCCTCTTCCTCCTTCCGTTGCTTTCCAAATCCCAGTCAAAATCCGGAACGCCAATGTATCCCGGTGTATAATTGATGAGGGGGCATCCACCTGCGTGATGTCCGCTTCGGTTTGGAAGCAACTCGGATCCCCTGAGCTGGCCCCGTCCACGATCACCCTTCGAGCGTGGGACGGTCATGCCTCCCAGCCCATTGGCCTGTTTCGTAACCGTCCCATCACCCTCGCCGGTAAGACCGTTTGCGTTGACGTCGAAGTCATTGACGCCCCTCTAGACTACAACATTCTATTGGGGCGAAGCTACACCTATGCCATGTCTACTGTCCCATCCGCGGTTTTCCGCAAGATGTCTTTCCCACACAATGGGAAGATAGTCACTATTGACCAGCTATCTTATCATGAGCCGCCATCTCAGACCTCCTCCGAGACGACCATCTCTTCTGTAACCAACAAGCAAACCGTCGATTCTCTGACCAGTGTCTCCCCCGGAGTCTACAAAGATTCCACCTTGCTTGGTACTTTTCCTCATCTTCCCCCTCCTCCGGTCACTGATCCCAGCTTGTCGAATGTTTGCATGATGCAATCGTCTCAGGCCGCCCATAAGCTGCCTGCCTCGGCTAGTCAGCAACCTCCCCCCCGCCCTCCGAAACCCACTCCTAGCCATTCATCTCAGCCAGCCGGACCTCCTCCTTCTGGCCCTTCCCCTACAGCTGGTATCCCTGAACCCCTTTATCCTCCAGGCTCGGTCCCCCCTGGCCTTAACCATCTTGGAGCCGTACCTCCTGGTCATTACCCTGCTGGACAGATCCCCTTCTTGGCTCCCCCTCCCGGAGTATATTCCGTCCCCGTCATGGCCACCCTTTCTCTCCCTAACTTGACCTTGGGTATTTCGGTTTGGTACCTTGACCCCCCAGCCGCCACCCCCCCCGGTCACCCCAAACCGTACATGGCTTTGACACCGGTTCAACCGGTCCCCCTCGCTTCCTCCATAGCCAACGTGCCCCCAGCACCTCCACAGGACCCTTCTCCTGCTGAGTCGGCTCCCGGGAAGAAAGGAAAAGCCCGCAAGGGGGCAACCAAAGACCAAACCACCACAACCACCTCGGCTCCTCCCCCACCCTCGAAGCCTTGTGCCTTATGTGATATCATCGGTCATTCCACCCATGCTTGTCCCGAGTTACCCCGTATTCGCCCCATGGTAAAAGTCGCGTTCCCCGACACTACGGTCCCTGAAACTCCCACTCCTGCTTCGACCGTCTCCAAGAACCCCAAGACTCTCCGCACCAACAAGCCTTGTGCTTTGTGCGGTGTCCATGGCCACTACTCCCATCATTGTCCTCACCTGACGCATTACCGTGCCTCCCTTGAGGTGATCCGCGAGTAGGAGGTTGAACAAAATCAATCCGCCTCTCCCATTCTCGCGCAGTATGCTGCAAACCAGCCTGAGGATCCCCCCGCTCCCATCCACATCCCCCCCCCTGATGTCCAGATGACGGAGTCTACAGTCACCATTCTTTACCTATCCTCCTCTGCACGACCTTCGGAACCTCGCCCGTCTGCAACCTCCCCCGTTGTGTCCCTTGATGCTCGATATCACTCCACTTGTGTCTCTGTTGACCTTCGCAGCCCGAGTCCTCGCCATGTTTCCGATAGCTCTCATACATCACCTTGTTTGAGTTTTGCTCATCCTGCCCCTTCCCCCCGCCATTTCCGCTCGATGACTTCTGCCCCCTCACGCTGCCGTCCTTTCCTTTCATCCCCTCATGTATTGTCTTGTCACACCACCTTGCGCATCCCCCCGTCCACATCCTTTATCAGTTACGCCGATGGTGCAAGTCGCCACTCCAGGAATCTTGCCTCGGCTGGGTGGGCCATCTTCACCCCCTTGCATGACCTCGTTCTGTCTAACGGGGTATGCATTGGTTCTGCCACCAACAATCAGGCCGAATACGATGCAGTGCGTGGCCTACTAGCTGATGCTTTGCTGCATCGCATTCGCCATCTGCACGTTCGTTTGGATTCCTTGATTCTTGTCATGCAACTAAATGGTGTTTATCGTGTGCGTAACCCTGTGCTGTTTAGACGCTATTTACGAGTAAAAGTCTTAATACGTGCGTTTGAAACCATAACTTTCAACCATGTACCCAGAGACCAGAATCACTACGTAGATAGTATTGCAAACCATGTTCTAGATTGGCATTTATCACACACAATTCATACAAGACAATAACATTAAATCAACCATCAAAAAACGATGCATATCCATAATATGTGTCGCAAACCATATATTGATGAGTCCATCTACTCTGATACACATGACATGCCCATAGCATGTTCCAAAAACTGGGGGCACCATACGCCCCCCCCATACATATACATACGACATGCCCATAGCATGTTATAAACAAAAACTGGGGGCACCATATGCCCCTCCATACATTCTAGGGGGCACCACCTGCCCCTACATACATCAGAAGGGGCACCATATGCCCCTAATCACTATCTGGAGGCTCCCGGGCCAATGGCTCTGCCCCTGCAGCATGTAGATCCCGCATAGTTTGACCGGCCATCGCCATGCGCCGCATGATCCCTCGCCACTCCGAGGGGAGACCAACACATGGCTCTATGTACTGGACGTCTAAATCCTGCCACCCGCGCTCTGATACTCCGGTCAACAGCTGCTCACATCTACGGCGGATGTCCTCCAGTAGGGCGGCTGCACCATCATTTTGCGCCGCTCTCGATCCACTCGGACCCGTAGCTCCAGACGCTGCCGGTCGTCCCATATATCCGGCCGGTTTTACCGGTGCTATATCTGCATACCAAAAGTCCCTGAATCAGTATCATTATTTACTATTCAAAAAAAAAAAAAAAAAAACTTTAAACATGCCCATATAAGAATAGCAATTTGTCACTTACCATCGGGCCCCCAAACTCGACCAGCCGGAAGTGGCAAATCCGGATCCCCATAGTAGCTCATCCCACTATAAGGGTAGTCGTCTATGTACAACGGCATCCGATCCCAATGGGCAAAGAACTCCGGTCGAAATGTTCGCCCGACCGCCCCTCCTCCTCCTTTGCAGAGTAGTCGTCCCCAACGACGCATCCTGGGCTCTCTCGGGCCCCATCTGGAAGATGCACACGAGGCCTCAAGGTCGGGATCTTCTCAAAGAAGAAGGCGCACAACAAAGTCCCATATGAGCAATCATGATTCACCTGCCGCCTGCATAGCGACAACTGTCGCTTTAACGACACCAACATCATTTGGGCCCACCCAAAGTAGGTCCCACTCAACACACTCTCCACTATCATCATCTGCCCACCGGTGATGTGATGGAACGCCTGGGTGCCCAGGATTCGCAGCACAGCTGCGGCCACCGCACGGGTTTCTAGCCTCTCTAGATCCCCGATCGATATCCGAGTCCCCTTGACTTGGAAACCCGGTCGACAATGGCGTTCCACAAACTCCATGATATGCCGCCCCCGCGGCAACACTGGCTGCGTGTCTCCCACTATCCCCAATGGTGGGAGGCCGGTCAGAAAGTACACATCCTGGACCGTCAGTTCGATCCTGTGCCCCTGCACTACAAAGATCTCCTGATCTGGATCCCAGTAACTGATAATCCGGGCCAGTAATGGTTCCCCTGCTCTCATCAACGGGTTCTCCACAAACTCGAGAACCCCAAATCTGGCCAATACACGACGGACGCCCTGATCCGCCTGGATCTCTGCTCGAAGTGTTCCCAGATCCCTCTCTCTCCAGTTGACCCGTAACTCTGCCATACCTGCACAAACACATTCTCTTTGTCAGGGTACAGATCGGGCAAACCATAACCACACACAAAAACCCAACTCCCAACCATAAAACAGCACCAAGCCCCCCTCCCCTCCCAGGTCGCAGCTTTCTGCCCATTTCTGGACCAGGTCGCACTTTTTGCCCCCAAACCTGCGTCCTGGGTCGCACTTTTTGCCCCAAAAGGTGCGACCCGGCCGTAGAGAGGAGGGAGGGGCTGTTTCTGGGGTGTTGGGCCCTAAACTGCAAATCTAATCCATCAAAATGCAAGAGCAAGGTTAGGCCTCTTACCTCCAACCGACAGATCTCGAATCCAACGGTCAGTTTGTCCGCTACGTTCGCCGCAAGATTTAGGGCCTTCTCTCCTCTCCACATTCACCACAGCAACAATAGCAAATGAATGATTTTGGAGGGAAAACAGCCTCATTAAAAGAGAACCCCCGTTTCTTCTTTCGACTGCTGCGACCACACCGTAGCCCCGTTCGACGAACCGTCAGCACCGCTGGATAGATCTCACCGAGCTCTCAAATGGGTTTTACTTAGTTTTTAGTGATTTGATACTTCACCCGGACACATTTTTTCCACGAAGGGTCACTTCACCACTCCTTAAAATCGAATTTCCTCACTTACGACACTTGTACTTGGGGCACCACATCGCCCCCTTACTTGTCCATGTTCGTGTTGATTTTCATCATGAGTGCCCACTTTGTACTCATGTTTCTATGACCCCCCATTGGGGCCTTTACTGTGTGGCAGCACTCTACAGTCGCCCTTGTTTAGAGCATCCAAGTCGAGTCATCATTGCATTCATGGAGTCTATCCTGCGTCCTTTTGCACCCCACCATAGCCCTCCATCCTTCTTTGCTCGGTTCCTCCCTTGTGTCGCATATCATGACCTTCAGTCCCACTGTCCCCTGTCCCTTTCGATATTGTGTCAGTCGCTGCCATGTCATTCATGCCCTTTATGCTCTAACAAGGGAAGTCGTCCATTCGCCACTCCATCCTTCCCCTTTCCACTATCCTCATCGGTGTCAGTCTGTCTGTCGCTCTATTGTTCTTCTCTCGTGCCTTAGTTGAGAGTCTCTTATTGCCTCACCTACGGCGGACCTCCTTCTGTCGACATCAGCGCATTTATTCCAGAAGCAAGGTCTAGAGGGCGGTGTACCTTGGTTCCAGCTTCCACTCTTGTTCGGTGCCTCGGATCAGGCAGGGGGATCTCTCACTTCCCTTTGACTTGATTACTTCTCCAGCTCCTTTCAACATGATCGAGATGAGTATACTGGACAGTCCAGTGACCCAGCAACAGCTCTTGATGATTCCCGGGCGTGTGTGAGATGTCTCAGCCCTCATGAGGGGGTGGCCCTGCAGGTAGCCCCCCACATGCCCGGATGACCTCTTCATTGCAGCCTTTGATGCCCCTCCAGATTTTGATGATGTTGGCCTTAGCCACTTGCAGCACCTCTATGATTTGCATGTATCAGTCAGATTTTGTGAGCCCTTCCCCATTTACAGGGGGCATTTGGGTTGTATTTATCTCATGTACTGAGATGATATTGTACTAGTCCTGGCTGTTATCCCAGGCACAGCATGTATGTGAGACTCTTCATTGTATTTTTATCTGGCTCTTGATTATGCCAGCTGTACTCTATGGTTCGGTCCCTTGTTCACTGGACACACTATTCTTTTGTACTTTGTCACGGCGGGCATAGGTATGCCTCCCTCGCCGCCTTCAGCACAGGTACCCTCTCATAACAGAGACTTGTTGCACCTGCGAGTCTCGTCTCCTCCGGGTCTAGTCCTTCAGCACACTATCTACCTCACACTTCTCTCTCTGACATCCCCTTTTGTTGTCTGGTGATTGTATTCTTACAACGTACTTCGGTCATACGATTTGCTCCTGACACTCGCACGCTGGGGGGCAATCTGTTACACCATTTTTTGGTCATCTCACATTTTCTTATTAGATGGACCCAAGTACACCATGTAAGACCAGTTTTACCCCAAGTAAAACTGCTTTCACTATGTTAATTAAGGAAACCCCAAAAGGAATAATTAATTAAACCACAATTTAATTATTATTCCCAGTCATGTTTAACCCAAAAACAAATAAATTAATGAGATACACCCATAGTTATCTTATTATTTTCTAGGAATAATTATTTAAATAATATTCCTTGTTAAATATGACCAAATCAACCACTATTAATTAAATAAATCATTATTTATTTGATTATATCTCAACCAATTCCTTAAAAGGATAAATAAATCATTTATTTATTTATTCTTCACTAATCAAGGGATTTTGAACCAAGTCAAAGTCCCTTTCCCTCCAACAAATAATAATAAAATATTCCATAGAGGTGGATCTAGATTTGGTTAACATTATTTTAATCATGCACCAAGATCTAGAATGACCCAATATTTTGTTATAAATAGGAGGGTTTTCCCCTTCATTCTTCACCTTTTGTTGCACATTAGATCACTCTGGATCTATACACTTGGTCTCATTTCTGCCATTTTTCTCCCATTGAGCTCTACCTTCTACATTGGGTTTTTCTACATCTACAAGAGAGAGGAAGCTTAGATCTGAAGTGCTGAGGACTACAAAGAACCCATCCCATTGAGGAGATCTGGATACACCTTCTTGTTTCCTCCCAGGTGCCCTGTAATATAAAAATTCATTCAAAAATCGTGTTCTTGTCTTCTCTGTTGGATGCATGGAGCAAACTCTTTACTTTACTGCTTAATATCTTTCCATTTAGCTGAGGACTACAAAGAACCCATCCCATTGAGGAGATCTGGATACACCTTCTTGTTTCCTCCCAGGTGCCCTGTAATATAAAAATTCATTCAAAAATCGTGTTCTTGTCTTGTCTGTTGGATGCATGGAGAAAACTCTTTACTTTACTGCGTAATGTCTTTCCATTTATAGATCTGTTTGTTGCAGCACTTTAACTACTAATTGCAGATCTGAAGATGTTTTGCAGCCATTATTGTTGTTAGGGCTATTAGTTATGCGTAGCTAAAGTGGTTCTTTTTCGTACACTTCGACGAAGAATTCATACTAACAAGGATAGTATCATAGCAGAGGGAACTACCAAACTCTTCTTTGAACAAGTATAGGTACATTTTGGGATCTCACATACCATTATATCAAATGATGATAGAAGGTTCCTAGGCACATTCTCGTTAATCATATGGAAACTATTGGACACCAAGCTCACCAAGTATACTGCATTCTATCCCCATACAGATGGGCATACATAGGTTGTCAACAGGATGATAGTGTACATACTCTACATGTACAACTCCAAGCATCCATGAACGTAGCCTGATAATGTGCCCTATGTGTAGCAAAACTATAACATATCTCTCAATAGCTCGACTGGCTGCATTCTCTTTCAAGTAGGTATGGGATTTAAACCATTGTGTCCAATTGATGTTTCCATTCCTCACGCGACTACACAAACATAATCCACACATGTATAGCCCAAGGTTGATAAATAAACTATATTTATTGAATGCATCCAACACATCCACAAGTAGGTTCATGACATCTTGGAGAATTCCAATGCCAAGTACAAGAAAGGACATGATCAACATTGGGTGCCACACAAGTTTTAGGTGGATGACAAATTTTGGATGCATTCACACAAAGAACACTTGACCAGAGCCCATTAGAATCTTAGAAAACTATGATATGGGCCTTACACCATTACCAAGGCTATGGGAAACAATTATTTTGAGCTCAACATTATCCCATTCCTTTGCCTGCACCCAATGTTTAATGTGGGCTATCTGTGGCCATACTTTCCACCGTTACTGGACACATTAGACATTGCAAAACATCTCATGCCATTAGAATGAAACCCAGAATTCATGGAACAAGCCACAACTGATCAAATCATGGAAATTCAGATCAAGAAAAATCACTAACAGAATATCCAACTATATCGGGATGTCAAAGTTTTCCAACTCCTGCACCATGGCAAGTGGCTCACTAGGAATCAAGTTCAATAGAAGTTTCACCATCTCATGGACGCACTCAATAGAATGGGGACCATTTCTTACTAAGGGGGAGGAATAATTTAGGTGGATATTGGTGGCCCCCCACCTATTCCACTTGGACCCCCATTGTTTCTTTCAGTTTCCTTAAATGTACCACAATTTACTAATTTTGGCAGTTTTTGGGTCCTAAATTTCCAGAGCCATTTTGAGGCCCTAAACTACATTTTTTTGGAAAATGAAAAATATGAGAGTGTCAATCAAAATTCGTAGTCATAGGATAGATATTTCTAATGAGTCATCATATGCTTCAAATAAAGATCATATGCCAAAGTTACGACCCCGGGAATTTGATGTACTAATTTACCCAACGAGGCCCACAAAATTTTGACACTTCATTTCCTAGGGTTAGGCATTTTGGATGTTTATGGTTTTCCAATATTTCTCAATAATAAATAAGCCTTCGAACCTCATTGTAACATAGTTAAGATGACATGTAGGTGCAACATTACTTCTTAGAGATAAGCTACCATCTCCTAAGCTAGTTTATTTCCATTCTGCATGTAAACCATTTTCATGACTTTGTTATTAATGAATTGAAGTTTTGTTTTCACTGTATCTCTGTATTTCACAACGTACCTACATAAATATAGATAATTTTCCCACCACATATTCCCTAACCACCTAGTCAAAGATTTTCATTTGAATTATATACATTTGGAATCATAAATTAAGGGTCGATCACATTCTTTGAAGTCCTTAGTCCTTATGAAATTAGAACACCATATATTTATTTGCATTTGGATCATTTTAGTATGAAAGAGAGATTGCATCATTTTTCATCCATTTAATTTAGTTGTTTTCTCCTTTCTTGTTAAGCACGTGCTAGATCCATCTCTAGCTATGAGTCTATCCTAAATGTGATGAAATAAAAATCAGTGAGAATCATGGTTTTCTTACCATATACTAACTAATAGGGGGTGAGTGTTATGATGGTTTCCAAGTGGTGTTGTAGGGCCTTTCTGCCTTAGAGAGTCTGGCAGCCCAATCTCTTCAACTCATGTTGATCACTTTGGTGATAATGTTTTCTAGATGCCTAATTTGTACCTTAAATTATCCATTAGTGTGGGGATGATATGGAGTGGATTTCCTATTATGGATGTGATGTTGATCCATAATCCATTCATAAGGTTAGAAGTGAAATGGGTTCCTTGATTTATAACCACCTCTCTTGGAAATCCAAACTTGTAGAAAAATAATTCTCTAAAGTGCTCTACTATATTTTTCTCCATGGCCACCTTAAATGATTTCACTTTAGCCCACTTGGTCAAATATTCAATACACACAATGATGTACTTATTCTTCCATAATGGAGGATTAATATGTCTAATGAAGTCCATCCCCCATTTTTCAAAATGGTCAATTGAAATTTGTGGCTATAAGGGCTTTGAATTTCTCTTAGAAGGTTTTCCCATTCTCTATAATTCATCATAGTTGGAGGTTTACTAAAAATCATCTTTGTGAAGGGTAGGCCAAAAATTAAGTACTGTACAAAATTTTATAGGTTTTCCTATTTGATGAAAAATTCCCTTAACATAGCTCATCATGGAAAGTATTCAGTCCCTATATTACTAGTTTAGTCCTTTATTGTTTAGTTCTTATTGTTATTGTTGTACCCCTGTAACCCCAATATGGTTATTATTGTGCCCTTACATTATTATTGTTAGGTCGACTAGGATTATATTGTGGCCCTGTGGACTCCTATATATAGAAGGAGGTTTTGGTCATTTGTATCATCCAAGAATTGTTCATTTATGTAATGTATTGGATGTTTCCCCCTCGAAGTGGCTGATTTCTAAGGAATTGATCTCTCTTTTGTTCTATTTTTGGAGTTGGTTTCATAACATTTGGTATCAGAGCTTTTGGATTCTATGGTATCACTGCTCCAAACAGGTCATCGTGGAATTTTTTCTATAAAATTTTTTCTACGAAGGTTCAAAAGCTGAAATTTTTATAGAGCCAAGCCAAAATCCTGAGCAACATCATGGAAAAATTTCATATCTTGGTTCACAATATTTTCAGAGATATGATCTATGCAATTTAGGGATTTTTGCAGGCTCCTGAATTTAACCTAAACATGTCATCGTGGATTTTTCTCTATAAAAAATTTTCTACAACGGTTCAGAATCTAAAATTTTTACATTGAAAATCTGAAATCCTGAGGAATGTCGTGGAAAAATTGTAGAGCTTGATTCACAATATTTTCGGAGATAGGGTTTGTGGAAGTTAGGGATTTTTTAGGCTCCCAAATTTCATCTCAAAAAGGTGACCGTGGGAAAAATGTCATAACTCTCTCTCTGGGCATTAGATTGGAATTCTGTAAAAAGGGGCCAGAATTACACAGATTGTAGCTTCTTGTGTATTAATTTCAAAGCCGAAGTAGGAAACAGTGACACGTGGCATGCCGTACAAGGTTGCTCTACTGAACCAGTCCATAATTAGGTCATTGTGGGATATTTGGCATAACGTTTTCTCAAAGAATCTAAATCAGGTTAGACCTCTGGAATTTGAAAGAAGATTCAGAGGGATACTACAAGGCCCAATTTCAGATATTGAAGATCTGAAATCACAGAGATAATTCAGTTTCAATATCAAGCTCCTCAAAAGCAAGAAAAAGGTGTGTATTTTTTTCGAATTACATAAGTCTCATTTGAAAAAATTAGTTTTAATTTATTCCAAGGGTACATTGAAGAATAGATATTAGTATTGGGTTCTAAAATGCCCCCTAAAAATAATTCAACACCCATTAAGCCTTTAGAAGGCTCTACTATGAATCATGAAGACAAAGAATTACAACACGAGATATAAAAATTACAAGAGAAAGTGCACCAAATTTAGCTATCGCAAAGAGAAACAAAAAATGAAATGGAAGTTTTGAAGAAAGGCGTGGAAGCTAAGATGAATGGTTAGGAAGCTAATATGGATGGCATGGAAGTTGGCATGGAATCTAAGATGGATGACATCAAATCTAAGATCGATGAAAAAATGAAAGACAACATGGAAAACATGAAGAATAATCTAAAAGTAGACATCGAAGGTTTGGAAAAGTTGATACAAGAAATGTTTCCTAATGGCGAAAAGATAGTAGAGGAAAATCATGACGAGAAAAAAATAAATTTTAATCGTGATTTCATAAATTTTAATGTTGGATGGAAGAACCACCATATTCCAAAGATGGATATGAGGAAGTTTGATGGCAAGGATCCTGTAACATGAATACTACAGATGGAGCAATATTTTGATCTCAATAATGTGAAAAACAAACAAAAGGTATGCATTTCAATTTTACATTTAGAACAAAATACATTTGTATGGTATCAATGGCTTTTCTCCCGTAAAAAAATTGTCACTTGGTCAATTTTTACGAAGGAAATGATAACACATTATGAGGATACAAAAAGAAACACCTTCTTTAGCCAATTGATAAATCTCAAACAAAAGGGCTCAATGGTGGAGTACATTGAGGAATTCCAAAAATTGAAAATAAGGGTAACTGATATTCTAGAGGAACACATGATTGATGTCTTCATAGGGACTTTAAAGGATAACATCCAACATGAAGTTCGAGTTTGGGAACCTGATTCATTGGAAAAGGCATTCAGGTTGGCAAGAAAAATTGAAAGTAAAATTATGGCGACAAGGAAGCCTACCACTCACATATATAAAGATGGAAGTGTTGCTACTCATAGACTTCAACAACCTACAAGGTTGAAACCACAAAAATTGGAAGAAAAAAGAGCAAAAGGGCTTTTCTACAGTTGTGATAGCAAATACACTAAAGGTCATAAGTGTGCTGAGAAGAAATTATTTTACATAGATCGTGAAGAGGAAGAATAAAATGAACAAGAATCTTCAAAAGAAGAGGATATACACTAGAAACCAACCCTAGAAGAGGAAGAAATGAGTTCGACCATATCGTGTAATGCATTGGCAAGAATTACCACTCAAACTCTCAAGATAGAAGGAAATATCAAGAAGAAAAAAGGTAATAGTGTTGATTGATTCGGGTAGTACCCATAATTTTATTCATTGTAAGGTGGCTAAGGAATTGAATTGTTTCCTATACCCAACACCAGAATTTCAAGTGATTGTTGCAAATGGACAAACTATAAATTGTTCTGGAAAATTCCATGATATCAAGCTAACCATCGGGGAATATGTATTGAATAGTCCAATGCTTTCCATTCCAATGGGAGGTGCTAATGTTGTACTAGGAGTACAATGGTTACAATATTTAGGGATGGTGGCTTTTAATATTCAAGAAATTTTCTTGAAATTTTTTTCAGAAGGAAAGGAAGTTGAATTATGGGGTATCACAGGGAAGTAAGGAAAGATAATAAGCTCTAATGTCATGACAAAGATTCTAAAGAAATAACAACGAGGTGTAATTGCACAATTATGCTCACTAGAAGTTCCAACTTCAAAATCATCTATTTCTGCAGATCTCCAAAAAGTCTTGGACAATCATTCCAACGTGTTTGAAACTCCCAAAGGACTACCACCTATTCGTGATCATGATCATGCTATCCATTTGATACCAGGAAGTGTTCCTCCAAACATAAGGCCTTATAGATATCCTTATGACCAAAAGAGTGAAATTGAACGTATGATTGCATAAATTTTAGAGGTTGGTATAATTACACCTAGTCAAAGTTCTTTCTCTGCTCCAGTAGTATTGGTGCACAAGAAGGATGGATCATGGCGCATGTGTCCGGATTATAAGGAGCTCAATAAGCTCACCATTGAATATAAATTTCCCATTCCTGTGATTGATGAATTATTGGATGAATTACATGGAGAGATTTATTTTACAAAGTTGGATCTTCGTTCAGGATATCATCAAATTAGAATGAAGACTAAAGATATTCCGAAAACAACATTTCAAACTCATGAGGGTCATTATGAATTTTTGGTCATGCCTTTTGGCCTTACAAATGCACCTTCTACATTTCAAGGGTTATGAATTCCATTTTCAAACCCTTCCTTAGAAAATTTGTGCTAGTAATTTTTGATGATATACTAATCTACAATAGGTCTTGGAAGGATCATGTTCAACATGTTGACAGGGTGCTCAAACTATTGAAGGAGAAACAATTATATGCAAAAACATCCAAATGTTTCTTTGGAGTAGAAGAGGTGGAATATCTGAGTCATATTGTATCTCACGAGGGTGTTAAGGTAGAACCTAACAAAAGTAAAGCCATTAAGGAGTGGAAATTCCCCACAACGATAAAGAAGTTGTGAGGATTTATCAGGTTAACAGGGTATTATTGCAAGTTTTTTAAGAATTATGGGAGAATAGAAGCACCTCTAACAACATTATTGAAAAAAGATTCATTTTCATGGACTCCTGAAGAAACTAAGGCCTTTGAACATCTTAAAGGGGCAATGTGCCTATCAATAGTCTTAGCTATGCTAGACTTAACAAAAACCTTTTTTTTGAAATGTGATGCCTCAGGAAATGGAATTGGTGTTGTTTTAATCCAAGAAGGAAGACCCATTGCTTTTGAAAGTACTCCAATCAAAAGAAAGTATTTACATAAAGCTATTTATGAGAAGAAAATGTTAGCAATACTACATGCACTAAAGAAATGATGACCTTACCTAATGGGAAGACACTTCAAGGTAAAAACTGATCGTGATAGTCTTAAACACTTTTTGGAACAAAGACTCTCTTCAAAAGAGCAGAAAAAATGGGTCAAAAAGATGTTGGCTTATGACTTTGAAATAGTCTACAAGAAAGGGAAGCTAAATGTTGTTGCAGATGCACTCTCAAGAAAGAATGAAAATGTGGAAGTATTTCTTTGTGCCATTTCTATTATCCAACCAGATTGGATAACCGAAGCAAGGGATGAATGGAAGAAGGACGAAGAAGTGTGGACACTCATTCAAAATTTGCAGCCAGATCCTAGTACATTTGATACATTTAGTTGGAAAAATGATTCCTTATGGTACAAATATCGCTTATATCTTTGTGAGAATTCCCAACTAAAACAAAATATTATTTTGGAATTGCACACTTTTCCTTTAGGAGGACACTTAGGATTTTTAAAAACTTACCACGGGGTGAAGAAAGAATTTTTTTAGGATGGCCTTAAATTTGATATTCAAAAGTTTGTGGTGGAATGTTTGGTTTTCCAACGAAATAAAGTTGAGACAATTAACACCACGACCCAGGTCTTCTACAACCTTTATCCATTCCAAGTCAACATTGGGAGGATATTTCAATGGATTTTATCACAGGTTTACCTAAGTTCAAAGGAAAGAGTGTCATCATGGTGGTAGTTGATAAAATTAGCATGTATGCAGACTTTTGTGCATTATCTCATCCATTTAAAGCAAGTACAGTTGCTACTACATTTATGGACACAATTTAAAAGCTACATGGAAACCCAAATATTATTGTGAGTGACAAATGTCCCATTTTTACTGGAAAGTTTTGTACGGAGTTATTTTCTTGTTTGGGTACTTAATTAGCTCATAGCTCATCTTATCATCCTCAATCCGATGGTAAAATTGAGATAGTAAATAAATGTTTGGAAGAATATATTCATTGTTTTGTATCTAATAAAAAAACATAATGGGTCAAGTGGTTACCTCTCGCTGAATGGTGGTATAACACTTCCTTCCATACTGTAGCAAAAATTACCCCATTTATGGCACTTTATGGATATCATCCACCATCCATCACATCATATCTAAGAGAAAATTCTAAGGTTCAAGAAGTGGAAGATCACATCGAGCATCAACAAGAAGTTCTCCAACTCTTAAAGTATAACCTAAATTTGGCACAAAATTGAATGAAACAACGTAGAAAGGATATAAAATTATCTCCAAAGTACTATGGTCCTTACAAGTTGTTGCAAAATATTGGTACTATGGAATACAAATTGGAGCTTCCTGCTTCTTCGCGAGTGCATCCAGTTTTCCATGTTTCATGCTTAAAGAAGGTTATAGGTGAAAATATTCAAGTTCAAACAATATTGACAGAACTTGATGAGGAAGGAAAAATCATATTGGAATCTGAAGCGGTCATGAAAACAAGAAATCAATAGCTACGAAATCGATCAATTTCAGAGTATCTCATCAAGTGGAAGAAATTACCCACTGAAGATTATACATGAGAGGATGAGAATTTTATACAGAAGCACCCAGAGCTACTCAAGCATTGAGGACAACACTTTATTAAGGAGAGGGGCATGTTAGGTTCCTATATTACTAGTTTAGTCCCTTATTGTTATTAGTGCAGCCCCCTTATTGTTATTGTTGTTCCCTTGTAACCCCAATATTGTTATTATTGTGCCCTTAAATTATTATAGCTAGTTCGGATAGCATTATATTGTGGCCCCATGGAATCCTATATATAGAAGGAGGTTTTTTTCATTTGTATCATCCAAGAATTGTTCATTTATGTAATGTATTGGAGGCTTCCCCCTCGAAGTGGCTGATTTCTAAGGCATTGATCTCTCTTTTCTTCTATTTTTGGAGCTGGTTTCATAAAATTCCTCTATAATATCATGTAATTCATCCTCCCTCTCACATATTATTAGTATTTTATTAGGTCCTAACTTGAATAAGAAACCTTCAATGCATGTGCAAAAGGTTCTCTCTTTTATGATCTTGCATCTCTCATTGTAGGATAAATGAGGAGGAAACTTACTAGTTGTCACGAAGTTGGATATGTTATCAAACCATGGAGTATATGTTGAAATCAAGAAGAGATTCTCATTTGGAAACTGATCAAACACCATGCCTTCATCTACATAAATGATTAGTCTAGAAAAGAAATCTGTAACAATAATTTTTTTTCTAGGTTTTTCAATTATTATGAGGTAAAATTGTTTGGGTAATAATAACCATCTAATAAGCTTAGCATTAAAATTGATATTATTTGTTAAATACTCATTAGAAATATGATTAGTGTGTACAAAACTATGATAGATATTTATATACTACTTAAAATTATTGAGAGCATGAATGATAATAAAAAAATCCTTTTTAGGTGTAGTGTAATTCAATTATGAATTCAACAAATTATCATAATAAAATAAATTACATAAGGAATCTTATCTTGTTGTTGGAAAATAATTTCCCCTACTGTATTTTTTGAAGCATCGATGTGAATGTGGAAAGGTAGGGTCCAATTAGGGCCTTGTAGGATAGGTATTGAAATGTGTTTCTCCTTAATGTAATCAGAAGCTTCTTGACACTTAGATGACCAATAAAAATCTTAATCCTTGAACAACTAGTAAAATATAGGAGAAGAAATATTGTTGAAATATTTAATGAACCTCCTATAGTATCTCACATGGCTAAGGAAACTTTTAACATATTTTTTTTGTAGGACAAGAAGGTGTTTTATGATGTTCACTTTTCTTGGATCTACCTCAATTCATTTTGAGGATAGGTGATTCTCTAAGACAACATATTTACTCATAAGAAAATAACATTTCCCATGACTTTTTTACAGTTTCATTTCTCCACATCTCTAGAGAACCTTGCTAAAGTTGGTCAGAACTTCTTAAAGAATGTTTCCATATGGTGTACATGCATCCATATAAATATCTGTAGTGTAATATCTAAAAATATGCTAATATTTCTCTTTGAAATGTGGTTTGGGTACTACATAAGCCAAAGGAAATAACCTTATAAGAAAATTTTCCCAAGGGATAAGTAAAAGTGGTTGTGCATTGCAATTTTAACTTGATTTGATTTTGGTTGTAACCACTAAACCCATAGAAGAATTAAAAAAACTACCTTCTCGCTAAAACATCTAAGAATTGATAAATCAAAGGTAAGGGGAAGTGGTTCTTCCTAGTGGAATTGTTTAATTCATGATAATCCACACATATATTCCATTTTCCATTTTTATTTTCAATTATCACAAAAGGTGATACACATTCACTATTAGAAATAGGATAAATGAATCCAACATCTAAGATTTTTTGAAATTATTCTTTAATAAAGTATTTTAATGTAGGGTTAATCCTTATTTGAGGTTGGAGAATGTGTTTATGATCTAATTCAATATAAATGTGATGATTAAAAATATATGTATGGATTCATTCCATCCCCTCATAATCACTTTCAAAAGCATCAATGTTATTTTTCATAGTGACCAACTCTTGTTCTTGATTAAAAATAAGAGAGAGGCTCAATTTTTCAACAATTTATAGGGTCATATATCCACTATTTTGGTGGTGTTATTATTAGTTACAATAATTAGTATGTCTATCCACTAATTTTCCCTTAGGCTGCTAGGTTTCCATAGAGTTTGACCACTATCTAGACTATCAATGATCATAGCAACATGATACTAATTTTGTAAAAAGTTAGAAATTAAGTCACATTAATTAACTTTCTTGTTGCTAAGATACATTTCAATGGTAAAAAAAGGATAGGTTGATGTAAATATGGAATTTTATTCTTCTTATTTTTACATAAAGGTAGGAAAACATGTTTTAACAAAGGGTGGAGAACAATGGTATAATACAAAATTATTTTTGGATTCCCATTAGTGATGATCATATTACCAAACCTGCAACTGATATATGAATATTCTGTAGCCAACCAAGGTTTCACTAATATTAATTTATACCCATTGAAATTTCACTATGGTTTCAAGACTAGAAAATCATATGGTACTCCTAAGAATCAATTGAAAGTATGACATATTCTATCATTCCCTCAGTTCCATTATTGATATATCAACAAGTTGGAGCACAATGGTGCTTTTTATCATGGAGTCTTGATGACTGAGTTTTGACATAGTGGGTCTATTCATAATGTTGATAAAAAAATCCTAGATTAATCAAAGTATTTTTCATTGTAATTTGATTAATGTGGACACTTAGAACTGGGATACCTGGATCCAGATACTTAGGAGAAATAATTCTTCCAAGAATTAGATCAAATTTTTTTCCCTATGGCATTGATTGTGGGGTATCCATTTTTATCCACCCAAGTATTTTAAGGCACTCTTCCTTGATTAATTTGTTATATATGGGAACATATTTAATAACCCATAAGAGAGGTATCTTAACAAACAATTTTTCCAATTCGATTAAAGTTTAGTCTCCTTAGGTGTACATGTCTTTATTTTTATTAACCTCTAATTTGAGAAAAAATGTTGAGGAGTAGGTTCCTTTCTTTCATATTTTGGATCTTGTTTTGGAGAAGGATGTGACAAACCTTCTTATTAATCCCCCTATTGTAAATAATATAATCATGATTACTGTAATTAACTCATTGAGATATTGGGACATAGATTTCATAACTTGGGGAGGGACATTGCTTAAGAAATTAAATCAAGTTGGATTTTTAATTCCAGTTATGGGAAACTAATTGGTGTGTGCTAAATGTGATGACTACATAAATTATTTTAGTTGAAGAAAAGAGGATGATCATATGCTTCTCTTTGGTGAGTCAAAAACTAAAGAAAACAAAAATTAAATTATCATAATGGGTTTTGATGGTCATAAGACTTGCCCCGAACATAATCCATGACCATAAGGACCATTTGGTTACAACAGTGGAAATGAAAGGTAGTGAGGGAGGATTACCCAAGGGGTAAGTACAATAACATGGTAACTATGGAGTGAGCCAATAGATTTGAAGGACGAAGGACAAACATATGGCACACAAGAAAAAAGGGGAATCTAGATTCATTCAGGGATTCATTCATGAATGGAGGAAGAAAACTATGGGCAAAGGCAAAGAACATAAGGAGAGTTTAGGAAGAAGAGATATCTCTAGTGGTAGGCAACTAAGAAAACCCAAGAGGAGTTAATGGATGAGAATCACAAAGAACTGGATTGTGTTAGGGGATAATAAAACCACTGAGAAATAGGTGGTTGATAAAAAATAGTGGGAAGAGGCACTCTAGGACTATTTGGGTTGATAAAACCTATCTAGCTTGAGGTTGAGAATATAGGTGAAGCACCATTGATAGTTCCATGGGTATACGTGCTCTCACCCTTACCATTGTAATGTAGTTGATAAGTCTCACTTATTAATTTTGTAAATCTATATCCTGATATTGAACTGAGACTCTTTATGCTTGGAGAGAACCCTTGTATTGATGGTGATGAGGTTAAAGGCTCGTGTGCTATAACAATTGGGAGATATTGGGAACAATTTAGGAAAAAATCTCGATTCATGATATGTGAGTGATGGTTGAGAGCTTGTAACTATGTGTTGTGACCAGCAACAACCCCCCTTTTATTTAATATTAGTAATAATACTAAATAAATGGGGACCCTTAGTTAAAAAAATCCAAAAAATCAATTAGGATTTGTTTTCCTTTTCAAATAAAACTTTCTATCATAAACTTAGAGAAATCCCTTAGAAAGAACATTAAGAAACACTTAATTTTATGATAGATTACAATAAAAATGCTCTTTAAACAAAATAGCACATCCATAGCAAAATGGTATATATCTTTTATAAAACTGAAAATGCGATTTTTCACTTTTGCAATAATGCGATCCCAAAAAGCCTATACAATAAACATATTGGTCGCAGATCACATAACGCAGAAAATAGAAATGATAAACGAATACCTTTTGCGCTATTTACAATTTTGCGCTTTTGCGAGATTTGCGATGTGCGCTTTTGCGCTATTTTTCATAACTGCGATGGCTTCATTTTGCGATATTGCGATATTGCGCAGCAAATCGCAGATTGCAATGTCACAGATTCATGTAGGCGCGTTGTTCAAAGGAAATCTTCCCATATATCAAATATGTTATGTGCTTTAATGATTAGATTAAATGATTGGATTGACAATTAATGGTAAATGAGATCTTGTTTTGATTGAAAGTCGTTTCACGATTAAAATATTATATTTCATCCGCCTTCGCATTTAAAATAGTCTCATCACCTTTCTCATGCCATTACTCTCATTTAACCCATAAAACGCAGGCACGAAGGAGCAAACGTCTATACAAAGCTTTCACTAAACACTATGGGTAAGAAGGAGAAGAGCTCGAATTCTGAAAACAGAGAAATGGCTTCACTGTATGCAAACACCGCTTGTAATAAGGATGCCGGTATATCCACTTGGGAATGAGTGTATAATCTGTTAGAAGAAGAAAATCCTGTGGTAATGAAAGTTGTGGCTACAGCAGGTTCTAGTAATACGTCTGAAGCAACCCTCAAAGAATTGGCTTGTTCATTTCTGCATAGGATAGCGGCAAGGCCGAGGATTCTCCCGTATACGGACATGGTGAAATGGGTGCTGGACAACACCGATATTTCAGACAGGCAATTTAGAACTCCATCTCAAGAGCTAATCGGGTCATTCACCACGGAAGATTTGAGACTAATGTATAAGTTGCCAGAACCTCAGGCGACTTACAATAAACAATTTATGGAAGAATTTGCCAGAGAACATGCGAATTTGTCAGAATGCACACAGGAATGGACCAAAAGAGATGAACCATTGAAGAAAAACAAACACGGGTGGACAGTACCAAAAAAGGATGTTTTAGACGCTGTTCACAAGTTCAAATATCCAAGTGGGCAATTTGACACAGTTTCTACCACAAGATAAGGTATGTAAGTTTGCCAAAATTATCCTCTATAGAGCTTTTAGAAGTTACTGAAGAAGCTGTTGGAGGTCAGGAGTTCTCAGGGAAACATAAAGCTCTTCTTGAGAAAAGTCGAGAGTTGAAGAGACTTGAAATAACTGTAAGGCAAAATGAGGAAACATTGACCAAATTCAAGGCACTTAATGCTAAGCAAGAAAAAAGATGTGGAGCATGTTCGGAACAGAGAAAAACTACTGTGAAAGGTCAAATCTATCAAAAAGAAACTACTTTGGCTGAAGTATGATATGAGAAAATGGCGAAGCAAAATCGAGATGAAACTGCAAAATTAATAACAGAGCGAAAAGCTCCAATAAAGGAAAATGCACAAAGAGAAGACAGCAGAGGAGGCGGCTACAACGACAAACATTCTTACTGATTGTGTAAATGATAATTTACACAAAGCTAATTTGATTTCAGAAACTGTTCCAGGATATCTCCCACAGACACATCAACTGTGAACAGAATGGAGACAAAAGGCAGAAGAAAGAGCAAAATCAATCCAAGGGCTGACAAGATTAAATTGGGACTCATACTGGACGTACTTGGTGAAGCCACACAATCAGCACAGTGCGCTTAATTGTATCATCAATTCTACAGAGAAGATTGCGCCTACACTTGCCGACTCTGTCTTTTCAGGACAGTTGAATTCTGAAGTCGGTCAACCACATCTTCTCAAAACTATGCTAGATGCCTGCAAGTTTAAATATCAAGTTCATAAATAGTTAGTTAATAGTCTTTATTTTTAGATTTAGTTTTAATTTTAATGTATTTTTTCCTAGTAAAAGGATGGTCATTAAACCGAATCCTTAATTTTTGTAATAGACTATTTTTAGATTTAGCTAAGTAGTATTTAAACCCTTCTCATGCATTTAGAGAAGGGTCCTGGATTTTAATATTTTTGACTTGGAGATTACATTTCTGTACTCCACTGACTTATATATTTTTTAAAAGGATCACATCTGGTGATTTTTATACGGAATTATCTTTGAAGTGTTGCATTTTTGTACCTTGGAATTTGATTTTGCATCAGAGTTACTGGATTAGAGTATGAGATTTCATTTGAAAGTCTTCAAGATGAATGAGGTATTTCTATTTGTTCACTGTTGATTTCTTTTGTCTTATGATATTCGCTTTAAAATTTTCTATCATTTATATATATTTGGTTTTCACAACGTTTCTTTTTATATATCATTTCTGAGTATAATTGAAACGTTATCTTTCATAAGTATATATAGATGGTATACAATGATGAATGAAATATGCTAATACAACTCTGTTTAATTTCTTAAACAGAGTTATCTTTATTTGTTTCTGCATACTTCAATTTAAATAATAATACATTTTCATGGTTATTGTTAAATTGGAACAATCTTAAGTTGTATTCACATATAATTACCCGGGTTAGTGTTAGAATTTCTTTACCAGTATTTAGTTTAAATTAGATAGATTTATTTCAGTTAATTTAGTCCCATTTCCACCCATCCAAACCCATCCATTTAGTTATAAGGAAACTGGTCCTTTAAATCCAGTCGGAGCCACCATACCAAACGGAAAAGGAGTTGTCTTAAGGTCCCGACCGGGTGGTTTTCCCCGATGTTTGAAGCAGAGATTTTCTAGGCTTCAACATTTTTGGCACTAGAAGGAGGGCCTGAGCTATGAATGGCAAGTAAATATTTATCCACAAGCTATTCTGAAAGAAAAACACCCTCATCAACTTCTTCAATTTCTTCTGAAATTCAAAATCCTAGAGAAGAAATTGCAGAGAATATTCAGACACCCACTACCAAAATCTCAAAACATTCAGACAATCAAAATTCTGAGTCTCCTGAAGTTCAAGATTTAATTCATAAATTGAAAGGATTCTCATTATCTCTAGAAGAGTCTGAAATATCTGAAGGTAGTGAAACTTCAAAATTTGTTTCTTCGAAACCTCTTACTAGGCTTCAAAGTGAAAAAATTGGTATTTCTCTGAAAGAATTCCCTTTACCTAGTAGAGTCAAGAAAAGAAAAGCTCAATTGGAATCAGTAAGTGATATAAGTTCAGAACCTAATATTCAAATACCTGTTTCCGAAATCCCAACTCAACGAAGTACAGTTGTTTCCACATCATCTCCTCAATCATCATCAATCTCAACATCATCTATTCCAACAACTTCTATTCAAACAACACCAGTTTCTACTACTCCTCCAATATTTGTTCCAATAATGGCTAGACCATGGGCTACTCCAGGGGCAGTCAACATGGCTGCACCTTTACATGATTTACCAGACAATCCTGGAAAATGGCTTCCAAAATTTAGCCCAGATCTTAGCATTCAAGCTGAAGAACATATCAATAACTTTATGCTGGCTATAAATTTGAATGGAGTCACACATGAAGATGTTGTAGTTAGACTATTCCCTTATACTCTTCAAGGAGTAGCAGGATCATGGTACTTTTCATTACCATCAGGATCCATAACAAGTTGGGCCATTTTTGTAGATCATTTTTTAACCAAATTTGGAGATGACCGATCAATAGCAACTTTACTCAATGACCTCTCAAATTTGAAGATATAACCCAAGGAACCCATTAAAGAATTCAACGCTAGATTAAACAAACTCTTGAACAAAATCCACACAGATTCACAGCCCAGTGAACAAGTCAGAATTGAATGGTACATAACTGCCTTACCCTCAAACATAGCAATTTTCGTAGACAGAGCTGCAAAGCCTACGTTAGCTGAGAATATGAAAGAGGCTATTGCAGTGGAAAAACGAATTATTTCTCTAGAAAAGAAAAATGCTATCGAGGAAAGGAAATCAAATAAATTCAGCTTCAAAGATGATTCAAAGAAAAAGGCTAAAGACCCATACGACATGGAAGGTTTACAGAAAGTTCTTAAAACCATGTCAAATGAAATGGTTGAAATTAAAAAACAAGTAGCTGAAACTTCTACCAAGAACCCATTCCAAAATTTCAGAAGAAACCAAGTTGAATCTAAACCTCCTAATGCAATCTCTAATGCAGAATCAGAAGAAGAGGAAGAAGAAGAAGATACATCTCTAGTGTCAGATGAGGAAGATGAAAATGAAGAAATAGTTGAATTGAATGGAATGTGGGATTTTATTCTCCCTAATTCTGATAGTGAAGAAGCTATGCCTGTAAGTACTAGGAGTAAATCTATATTGGAACCAGTGCAAACAGTTCCTAAAAAGAAAATTACAACTCCAAGTACCAAAGACAAATCCCCTGTAAAGAAAACTTCTCCATTACCTACTCAAAATCAGCCATCCTCTTCTAATCCTCCCACATCAACAACAAAGACTTTAGTAGTGTCAGATCCTATGGAATACAACATTGTCGAGGACATGAAAAAGATCAAAGCCAACATTTCCTTACATGAACTCAGCAAACTAAAACACCAGCAGAAGTTGCTATTGAAAGAATTAAACGCTACACCAATTGCTCCTTTACCAAGTGGTGTAGTTGCAAAAGCAGCTAGGGGAGCTGGTAAGTCACCAGATAAGGTAGATGCTACTGATACCATGCTCATTGGAGAAAATTCAAATTCTCAAACTCCTCCTTTTCTTCTGACTTATGAAATGTACAATAAAAATCTGCATAATTGTTTGATTGATTCTGGAGCTTCCTCCAATATAATGCCTACTTCTGTTTGTGCCAAATTGAATATCAAACCACAGAAATCGGCAGTTCATATTGTTCAATTGGATCGCTCTAAAGTTCAAGTTGTAGGAGAAATCAATTCAGTTACTATCAGATTAGCTTCCGATCCTAGGATTGTCCAAAGAATTGATATTTTGATTGCTGATATTCCTGAATTCTATGGATTAATTTTAAGCAGGGACTGGTCCGCGAAACTTAATGGTTATATCTCGACTGATTATTCACATATGTGGCTTCCCTACAAAGGGAAACCAAATCAAATCAAAATTGAATGAGAAAAACATATGACCCACACTGTCATTGAATTTGAACAACCTAATGAACCTGTGGCATTCAACAACAATATTCTTGGAGGTTATTCTGCTGAATCATTTCTTGGAAACTTCGAAGCACCTCAATCACCTTTTTCTGTAAATACTTTTGTTTCTCAAATAGAAATTTTTTCACAATCTGATTCTTCCAGAATTGTAAATATTTCTGATGTAATTGTAGATAAGCCAATAGATAAATCTTTATTTTGGTCATTATATTTTGATGGATCAAAATCTAGTGATGGAGCTGGAGCAGGATGCATCTTAATTGATCCAGATGGAGAGAAAACCATGCTGTCATGTAGGTTAGAATTTGAGTGTACGAACAATACCGCAGAATATGAAGCCTTGGTTCAAGGACTTTATAAAGCCATAGGGTTAGATGTTAAATACTTGAAAGTCTTTGGTGATTCCGAAATTGTCATAAAACAAGTTAGGAATACTATTCATTGCCTTTCAGGACATCTTAAACACTATCAAACCCTAGTACAAGATCTCACCACTCATTTTTTAGCATTCAATATTTCTCCTATTCCTAGGAATTAGAATACATCAGCTGACTTGTTAGCTAATGTTGCATCTAAACTCCTACCTGCTGAAGATTGCAGTCCTGATAGGTTTTCTGTAGAATTGATTTTTCGTCCGTCTGTCCCAGATAATGTTACAAACTGGAGAGTTTTATATCATGATCAAGATATTTTAAATTTCATGACTTCAGAGAAATCATATGATGAGCAAATTATTGACGAAGATGATCATGATTTACAAATTTCTCCAAAAGATAATGAAAATACCATTCCAAAATTTGTTGTTAAATTAAAAGACTTATATGATATTAAAGACAGATTCAAGAAAGTCACTAATTCCAAACTTCAAAGTTCCACTTTGAATTTTGAATTAGTAAATCTTGGTTCTGATTCTAAACCTCAAAACATTAACTTAGGACTCAATTTAACACCAAAAGAAAGGAATGCGTTCATTAAACTTCTGAACAAGTATAAAAACGTTTTTGCTTGGAATTATGATGATTTAAAAACGTATGATACTTCGATTATTCAACACACAATTCCAATGCTTCCTGATATTAAACCTGTTCAACAAAAGTTGAGAAAGATCCATCCAAATCTCGAAAGTCAAATCAAATCAAAACTTAATAAACTTTTAAAAGCCAAAATCATTTTTCCAGTCAGGCACTCCAATTGGGTTTCCAATATGGTACCTGTAAGGAAAAAGAATGGTGATATCAGAATCTGTATTGATTTTAGAAATTTAAACAAGGCATGTTTAAAAGACAATTTCCCATTGCCAACCATGGAACATATACTTCAAAAGGTAGCTGGTTCTGAACTTATGTCCTTTCTCGATGGATTTTCGGGCTATAATCAAGTTTTAGTTCATCCAGATGACAGATTGAAAACAACTTTCAGAACAAAATGGGGAACTTATGCTTATCAGAAAATGCCTTTTGGTCTAATAAATGCAAGAGAAACTTTTCAAAGAGCCATGGACATAGCATTTAAAGGTCTGATCAATAAATCAGTTGTTGTTTATCTTGATGACATAACAGTATTTTCAAAAAAGAGAGCCAATCATCTACATGATTTAAAACAAATATTTGAAAGATGTAGAAGGTTTGGTATCTCCTTAAATCCAAAGAAATCTTTCTTTGCTTTAGATGAAGGAAAAATCTTAGGATTTGTTGTGTCAAAAGATGGTATATATATTGATCCAGATAGAGTGAAAGAAATTTCTGATATTTCTTTACCTCATAACAAAAAATCCATGCAATCATTTCTTGGACAGATCAATTTTGTTAAAAGATTCATTCCTGATTTTTCTTTAATTGTTTTACCTATGCAAAATATGATCAAGAAGAATTCAGTATTCAAATGGGGACATAAAGAGAAAGAAGCCTTTAAGGCAATCAAACAAGCGATCATTAATGCACCAGCATTGAATACCCCGAATTTTTCTAAAGATTTTACTTTGTATACTTTGGCCACCGAGACATCCTATGCGGCGGTTTTATCACAACTCAATGATCAAGAAATCGAAGCACCAATTTCTTTCTTTAGCTAAAATATGCAAGGAGCTGAGCTTAATTATTCTGATGTTGAAAAACAAGCCTTTGCTGTGTTTAAATCAATCAAACATTTTAGACCTTTTCTCTTAAAAACACATACAAAAATCATTTTCCCATTCTCTGTAGTGAGGCAATTATTAATTCAAAAAGAAGTAGGAGAAAAGAGAGCTAACTGGGTGACATCCTTGCAAGAATATGATATTGATATAAAACCATCTAAGATTGTTAGAGGACAAGGTTTTTGTAGATTATTGACAGGAGCTCATAACATACCAGAAAATCAAGATCCAAATCAAGATATTCAAGTAAGTCAGATAAGTGTTACAGACTCTGAATCTCAATATGCTGATCTTATCTATTACCTGAAAAATGGGTATGCTCCTTCTAATCTCAGCTAGAATATTAAACGTGCATTTAGGTTAAAGGCTATTAAGTATGAGATCATTGATAATGTGTTTTTAAAAAAAAATTATGATTCAATTTTATTAAGATGTCTTGAAAAGACAGAAGCTGAAAAGGTTTTGCAGGAGTTGCATGATGGACCAGTAGGAGGTCATTTTGGAGGTGATACCACAGCTCACAAAATAATTCGTGTTGGTTATTACTGGCCTACCCTTTTTAAAGATACACATGATTATGTAAGGAAGTGCAGAATTTGTCAAACTGCAAGTGGAAGACAAAGGAAGCCATCTTTTCCTTTGCAACCAGTGACTATTGAGCAACCATTCGAACAATGGGGGCTTGACATTATTGGTGAGATAGTACCTCATTCTTCCAAATAGCACAAGTATATCCTTACTGCAACTAATTACTTTACAAAATGGGTAGAGGCAATCCCGTTGAAGGTAGCCAATTCTGATGCAATTATTGATTTCATAGATCAATTCATCATAACCAGGTTTGGTGTACCTAACGCTCTAGTCTTTGATAATGCATCTTACTTCTATGGAAATAGTTTAATAGAATTTGCAGTCAAAAGAGGTTTTAAATTGAAATATTCAGCAAATTATTATCCACAAGGTAATGGTTTGGCTGAATCCACTAACAAAAATCTTATCAAAATCATTAAAAGGACCATTGATCAAAATCAAAAGAATTAGCACAAGTCTTTAATATTTGCACTATGGGCTGATCGTATTACTGAAAAAGCTTCAATAGGAACTTCACCTTTCAATTTAGTTTATGGAAAAGAAGCTGTGATACCATCAAATTTAGCTCTTCCATCATTAGCCCTAGTGCAATTTATTGAAGAAAATCCCTCTTCATCCATTCAATTGAGATATGATCAAATCCTTAAATTAGAAGAAGATAGAGATAAAGCAAAAATTATTCATGAAAAACATCAACAGCTTGTAAAATCTTCTTTTGATGCAAGTTCTACCGGCTCAAAAATTTTGTCAATTGGTGATCTTGTTCTGAAATGGGATAAAGCACACGAAGAAAAAGGTAAACATACCAAGTTTCAAAAAATGTGGCTTGGACCATTTCAGATCGTTGAGAAGATAGGCTCAAATACATTCATACTCCAAGATCTAACAGGTAAGAGAGAATCTCTTCCTGTAAATGGGCTTATCTTGAAGAAATTCTTTTCATAAGGAGGTAACCTCTTCTTAAACTATACATATTCCTTTCTGCAGAGTTTTGATTGTTTTTGTTTTTGCAAATAAAGGTTGTTAATGAGTCTCTAATTGACTATTTATTATTTAAGAAAATTTCTTCGGAAGAATATTATAGATATTTATTTTGTGTAAATAAGAATTTTTAGAGTAATGATCACAATTTTTGGATAGTTTGAAATAAGATGTTAAACTTTGAAAGATTATTCTAATTATTTGCATGATCTTTTGAAAACTTGAGAAGAATGCAAATCATCATAAGTTTATTGAGCAGAGAAAGGTTATCTGTAAAAGTAGGGATTTTTCAAAGTTTTGGAACTCAAAAAAGCTCTGAAAATTGTCATCCATTGATTCTTAAGGATAAAAATATTTCACCCCATCCATTTAAGTTGTGATTTTTTATAATGTAATTATAAGAAATTATATGAAAATTTAAAGAGATAAGAGGTCTCATTACGAGCCGACTTACCATGTTCATAAGGAGTAATAAAACTGACATTACCAATACTGCATACCAAAACAGGGTAATGGCTTATAAATATAAGACAAGGGGTCTCATCACGAGCCAGATTGTTCAGTTTAATTATAACTAGTGAATGACATTGTTATTAACTGGCTACCAAACCAGAACAATGGCTCTTAAAAATAAAATAAGTAAAAGGACAAAAACATGAGATAATAGGTCTTATGAATCTATCTTTTAAAAAGTCATAATTGTAGTTGGATGGGACAATGAATGGTTAATGGTTTAAAGGTAACCCTGTTGAGACTATGAACATTTTCTTGCAGCAGAGGCAATACCTATGGCAATATAGTATATTATAAAACCAAAACTTGGAGAAATCCACTTACTTCATTATTAACACCAATCAAAGCTTGAGATAACCCAAAAATGTTTTTATTCTTAAGGAATTAGAAAGAAATTGTGAATGATTTTTATTTCTTTTTCATAGTTACATTTTATTTGAATTATCCTAAGATAGTTTTCATTATCTTTAAAAATATTTACTTACTAAAGATAGAGTGTTCATTTTATTTTTTCCAGAGATAACTGTTTCTTTCAGTGAATCGCCAATTGTTGTGACCAGCAACAACCCCCCTTTTTATTTAATATTAGTAATAATACTAAATAAATGGGGACCCTTAGTTAAAAAATCCAAAAATCAATTAGGATTTGTTTTCCTTTTCAAATAAAACTTTCTATCATAAACTTAGAGAAATCCCTTAGAAAGAACATTAAGAAACACTTAAGTTTATGATAGATTACAATAAAATTGCTCTTTAAACAAAATAGTGCATCCATAGCAAAATGGTATATATCTTTTATAAAACTGAAAATGCGATTTTGCGCTTTTGCGATAATGCGATCCCAAAAGCCTATACAATAAACATATTGGCCGCAGATCACATAGCGCACAAAACAAAAAAGTTAAATGAATAGCTTTTGCGCTATTTTCAATTTCACACTTTTGCGAGATTTGCGATGTGCGCTTTTACGCTTTTGCGCTATTTTACATAACTGTGATGGTTTCATTTTGCGATTTTGCGATATTGCGACATTGCGATATTGTGATATTGTGCAGCAAATCGCAGATCACAATGTCGCAGATTCATAAAGGCACGTTGTCCAAAGGCAATCTTCCCATATATCAAATCTGTTATGTGCTTTAATGATTAGATTAAATGATTGGATTGGCAATTAATGGTAAATGAGATTTTGTTTTGATTGAAAGTCGTTTCACGATTAAAATATTATATTTCATCCGCCTTCACATTTAAAATAGTCTCATCACCTTTCTCATGCCATTACTCTCATTTAACTAGTAAAACGCAGGCACGAAGGAGCAAACGTCTATACAAAGCTTTCACTAAACACTATGGGTAAGAAGGAGAAGAGCTCGAATTCTGAAAACAGAGAAATGGCTTCGCTGTATGCAGACACCGCTTGTAGTAAGGATGCCGGTATATCCACTTGGGAAGGAATGTATAATATGTTAGAAGAAGAAAATCCTGTGGTGATGAAAGTTGTGGCTACAGCAGGTTCTAGTAATACGTCTGAAGCAACCCTCAAAGAACAGGATTGTTCATTTCTGCATAGGATAGCGGCAAGGCCAAGGATTCTCCCATATACGGACATGGTGAAATGGGTGCTGGACAGCACTGATATTTTAGACAGGAAATTTAGAACTCCATCTCAAGAGCTAATCGGGTCGTTCACTACAGAAGATGTGAGGCTGATGTATAAGTTGCCGGAACCTCATGCGACTTATAATAAGCAATTTATGGAATAATTTTCCAGAGAACATGCGAATTTGTCAGAATGCACATAGGAATGGACCAAAAGAGATGAACCATTGAGGAAAAACAAACATGGGTGGACAGTACCAAAAAAGGATGTTTTAGACGCTGTTCACAAGTTCAAATGTCCAAGTGGGAAATTTGACACAGTTTCTACCACAAGATAAGGTATGTAAGTTTGCCAAAATTATCCTCTATAGAGATTTTAGAAGTTACTAAAGAAGCTGTTGGAGGTCAGGAGTTCTCAGGGAAACATAAAATCTCTTCTTGAGAAAAGTCGGGAGTTAAAGTGACATGAAATAACTGTAAGGCAAAATGAGGAAACATTGACCAAATTTAAGGCACTTAATGCTGAGCAAGAAAAAAGATGTGGAGAATGTTCGGCATAGAGAAAAAACTATTGCGAAAGGTCAGAACTATAAAAAAAGAAACTACTTTGGCTGAAGTATGATATGAGAAAATGGTGAAGAAAAATCAAGATGAAATTGCAAAATTAATAACAGAGCAAAAAGTTCCAATAAAGGAAAATGCACAAAGAGAAAGCAGCAGAGGAGGCGGCTACAGCGGCAAACACTCTTACTGATTGTGTAAATGACAATTTTCACAAAGCTAATTTGATTCCATAAACTATTCCAGGATATCTCCCACAGGCACATCAACTGCAAACAGAATGGAGGCAAAAGGCAGAAGAAAGAGAAAAATCAATTCAAGGGCTGACAAGATTAAATTGGGACGCATACTGGGCATACTTGGTGAAGCCACACAGTCAGCACAATGCACTTAATTGTATCATCAATGCTACAAAGAAGATTGCGCCTACACTTGTCGACTCTGTCTTTTCAGGACAGTTGAATTCTGAAGTCGGTCAACCGCATCTTCTCAAAACTATGCTAGATGCCTGCAAGTTTAAAGATCAAGTTCATAGATAGTTAGATTTAGTTTTAATTTTACTGTATTTTGGCCTAGGAAAAGGACGATCATTGAACCGAATCCTTAATTTTTGTAATAAGACTATTTTTAGATTTAGCTAAAGTAGTATTTAAACCCTTCTCATGCATTTAGAGAAAGGGTCCTGGATCTTAATATTTTTTGACTTGGAGATTGCATTTCTGTACTCCATTGTCTTATATATTTTTAAAAAGGATCACATCTGGTGATTTTTATGCGGAATTATCTTTGAAGTGTTGCATTTCTGTACCTTGGAATTTGATTTTGCATCAGAGTTACTAGATTAGAGTATCAGATTTCATTTGAAAGTCTTCAAGATGAACAAGGTATTTCTATCTGTTCACTGTTGATTTCTTTTGTCTTATGATATTCGCTTTAAAATTGCTATCATTTATATATATTTGTTTTCCCAACGCTTCTTTTTATATATCATTTCTGAGTATAATTGAAATGTTATCTTTCATAAGTATATATAGATGGTATACAGTGATGAATAAAATATGCTAATACAACTCTGTTTAATTTCTTAAACAGAGTTATCTTTATTTGTTTCTGCACATTTCAATTTAAATAATAATACATTTTCATGGTTATTGTTAAATTGGAACAATCTTAAGTTGTATTCACATATAATTACCCGGGTTAGTGTTAGAATTTCTTTACCAGTATTTAGTTTAAATTAGATAGATTTATTTCAGTTAATTTAGTCCCATTTCCATCCATCCAAACCAATCCATTTAGTTATAAGGAAACTGGTCCTTTAAATCCAGTCGGAGCCACCATACCAAACGGAAAAGGAGCTGTCTTAAGGTCCCGACCGGGTGGTTTTCTCCGATGTTTGAAGCAGAGATTTTCTAGGCTTCAACATTTTTGGCGCTAGAAGGAGGGCCTGAGCTATGAATGGCAAGTAAATCTTTATCCACAAGCCATTCTGAGAGCAAAACACCCTCATCAACTTCTTCAATTTCTTCTGAAATTCAAAATCCTAGAGAAGAAATTGCAGAGAATATTCAGACACCCACTACCAAAATCTCAAAACATTCAAACAATCAAAATTCTGAGTCTCCTGAAGTTCAAGATTTAATTCATAAATTGAAAGGATTCTCATTATCTCTAGAAGAGTCTGAAATATCTGAAGGTAGTGTAACCTCAAAATTTGTTTCTTCAAAACCTCTTACTAGGCTTCAAAGTGAAAAAATTGGTATTTCTCCGAAAGAATTCCCTTTACCTAGTAGAGTCAAGACAAGAAAAACTCAATCGGAATCAGTAAGTGATATAAGTTCAACATCTAATATTCAATTACCTGTTTCCGAAATCCCAACTCAACAAAGTACAGTTGTTTCCACATCATCTCCTCAATCATCATCAATCTCAACATCATCTATTCCAACAACTTCTATTCAAACACCACCAGCTTCTACTACTCCTCCAATAGTTGTTCCAATAATGGCTAGACCATGGGCTACTCCAGGGGCAGTCAACATGGCTGCACCTTTACATGATTTACCAGACAATCCTGGAAAATGGCTTCCAAAGTTTAGCCCAGATCTCAACATTCAAGCTGAAGAACATATCAATAACTTTATGCTGGCTATTAATTTGAATGGAGTCACACATGAAGATGTTGTAGTTAGACTATTCCCTTATACTCTTCAAGCATTAGTAGGATCATGGTACTTTTCATTACCATCAGGATCCATAACAAGTTGGGCCATTTTTGTAGATCATTTTTTAACCAAATTTGGAGATGACCGATCAATAGCAACTTTACTCAATGACCTCTCAAATTTGAAGATAGAACCCAAGGAACGCATTAAAGAATTCAATGCTAGATTCAACAAACTCTTGAACAAAATCCACACAGATTCACAGCCCAGTGAACAAGTCAGAATTGAATGGTACATAACTGCCTTACCCTCAAACATAGCAATTTTTGTAGACAGAGCTGCAAAGCCTACGTTAGCTGAGAATACGAAAGAGGCTATTACAGTGGAAAAACGAATTATTTCTCTAGAAAATAAAAATGCTATCGAGGAAAGGAAATCAAAGAAAGTCATCTTGAAAGATGATTCAAAGAAAAAGGCCAAAGACCCATACGACATGGAAGGTTTACAGAAAGTTCTTAAAACCATGTCAAATGAGATGGTTGAAATTAAAAAACAAGTAGCTGAAACTTCTACCAAGAAACCATTCCAAAATTTCAGAAGAAACCAAGTTGAATCTAAACCTCCTAATGCAATCTCTAATGCAGAATCAGAAGAAGAGGAAGAAGAAGAAGATACATCTCTAGTGTCAGATGAGGAAGATGAAAATGAAGAAATAGCTGAATTGAATGGAATGTGGGATTTTATTCTCCCTAATTCTGATAGTGAAGAAGTTATGCCTGTAAGTACTAGGAGTAAATCTATATCAGAACCAGTGCAAACAGTTCCTAAAAAGAAAATTACAACTCCAAGTACCAAAGAAAAATCCCATGTAAAGAAAACTTCTCCATTACCTACTCAAAATCAGCCATCCTCTTCTAATCCTCCTACATCAACAGCAAAGACTTTAGTAGTGTCAGATCCTATGGAATACAACATTTTCGAGGACATGAAAAATATCAAAGCCAACATTTCCTTACATGAACTCAGCGAACTAAAACACCAGCAAAATTTTCTATTGAAAGAATTAAACGCTACACCAATTGCTCCTTTACCAAGCGGTGTAGTTGCAAAAGTAGCTAGGGGAGTTGGTAAGCCACCAGATAAGGTAGATGCTACTGATACTGTGCTCTTTGGGGAAAAGTCAAATTCTCAAACTCCTCCTTTTCTTTTGACTTATGAGATGTACAATAAAAATCTACACAATTGTTTGATTGATTCTGGAACCTCCTCCAATATAATGCCTACTTCTGTCTGTGCCAAATTGAATATCGAACCACAGAAATTAGCAGTTCATATCGTTCAATTCGATCGCTCTAAAGTTCAAGTTGTAGGAGAAATCAATTCAGTTACTATCAGATTAGCTTCTGATCCTAGGATTGTCCAAAGAATTGATATTTTGATTGTTGATATTCCTGAATTCTATGGATTAATCTTGAGCAGGGACTGGTCTGTGAAACTTAATGGTTATATCTCAACTGATTATTCACATATGTGGCTTCCCTACAAAGGGAAACCAAATCAAATCAAAATTGAATGAGAAAAACATATGACACACACTGTCATTGAATTCGAACAACCTAATGAGCCTGTGGCATTCAACAACAATATTCTTGGAGGTTATTCTGCTGAATCATTTCTTGGAAACTTCGAAGCACCTCAATCACCTTTTTCTGTAAATACTTTTGCTTCTCAAGTAGAAAATTTTTCACAATATGATTCTTCCAGAATTGTAAATATTTCTGATGTAATTGTAGATAAGTCATTAGATAAATCTTTATTTTGGTCATTATATTTTGATGGATCAAAGTCTAGTGATGGAGCTGGAGCTGGATGCATCTTAATTGATCCAGATGGAGAGAAAACCATGCTATCATGTAGGTTAGAATTTGAGTGTACAAACAATACTGCAAAATATGAAGCCTTGGTTCAAGGACTTTATAAAGCTATAGGGTTAGATGTTAAATACTTGAAAGTCTTTGGTGATTCCGAAATTGTCATAAAACAAGTTAGGAATACTATTCATTACCTTTCAGGACATCTTAAACACTATCAAACCCTAGTACAAGATCTCATCACTCATTTTTTAGCATTCAATATTTCTCCTATTCTTAGGAATCAGAATACATCAGCTGACTTGTTAGCTAATGTTGCATCTAAACTCCTACCTGCTGATGATTGCAGTCCTGATAGGTTTTCTGTAGAATTGATTTTTCGTCCGTCTGTCCCAGAAAATGTTACAAACTGGAGATTTTTCTATCATGATCAAGATATTTTAAATTTCATGACTTCATAGAAATCATATGATGATAAAATTATTGACGAAGATGATCATGATTTACAAATTGCTCCAAAAGATAATGAAAACACCATTCCAAAATCTGTTGTTAAATTAGAAGACTTATATGATATTAAAGACAGATTCAAGAAAGTCACTAATTCCAAACTTCAAAGTTCCACTTTGAAGTTTGAATTAGTAAATCTTGGTTCTTATTCTAAACCTTAAAACTTTAACTTAGGACTCAATTTAACACCAGAAGAAAGGAATGCGTTCATTAAACTTCTGAACAAGTATAAAAACGTTTTTGCTTGGAATTATGATGATTTAAAAATGTATGATACTTCGATTATTCAACACACAATTCCAATGCTTCCTGATATTAAACCTGTTCAACAGAAGTTGAGAAAGATCCATCCAAATCTCGAAAGTCAAATCAAATTAGAACTTAATAAACTTTTAAAAGCCAAAATCATTTTTCCAGTCAGGCACTCCAATTGGGTTTCCAATATGGTACCTGTAAGGAAGAAGAATGGTGATATAAGAATCTGTATTGATTTCAGAAATTTAAACAAGGCATGTTTAAAAGACAATTTCCCATTGCCAACCATGGAACATATACTTCAAAAGGTAGCTGGTTCTGAACTTATGGCCTTTCTCGATGGATTTTCGGGCTATAATCAAGTTTTAGTTCATCCAGATGACAGATTGAAAGCAACTTTCAGAACAAAATGGGGAACTTATGCTTATCAGAAAATTCCTTTTGGTCTAATAAATGCAGGAGCAAATTTCCAAAGAGCCATGGACATAGCATTTAAAGGTCTGATCAATAAATCAGTTGTTGTTTATATTGATGACATAACAATATTTTCAAAAGAGAGAGCCAATCATCTACATGATTTAAAGCAAATATTTGAAAGATGTAGAAGGTTTGGTATTCCTTTAAATCTAAAGAATTCTTTCTTTGCTTTAGATGAAGGAAAAATCTTAGGATTTGTTATGTCAAAAGATGGTATATATATTGATCCAGATAGAGTGAAAGAAATTTTTGATATTTCTTTACCTCATAACAAAAAATCCATGCAATCATTTCTTGGACAGATCAATTTTGTTAAAATATTTATTCCTGCTTTTTCTTTAATTGTTTTACCTATGAAAAATATGATCAAGAAGAATTCAGTATTCAAATTGGGACATAAAGAGAAAGAAGCATTTGAGACAATCAAACAAGCGATCATTAATGCACCAGCATTGAATACCCTAGATTTTTCTAAAGATTTTACTTTGTATACTTTGGCCACCGAGACATCCTATGCGGTTGTTTTAACACAACTCAATGATCAAGAAATCGAAGCACCAATTTCTTTCTTTAGCTCAAATCTGCAAGGAGCTGAGCTTAATTATTCCGATGTTGAAAAACAAGCCTTTGCTGTGTTTAAATTAATCAAACATTTCAGACCTTTTCTCTTAAAAACACATACAAAAATCATTGTCCCATTCTCTGCAGTGAGGCAATTATTAATTCAAAAAGAAGTAGGAGAAAAGAGAGCTAACTGGGTGACAGCCTTGCAAGAATATGATATTGATATAAAACCAGCTAAGATTGTTAGAGGACAAGGTTTTTGCAGATTACTGGCAGGAGCTCATAACATACCAGAAAATCAAGATCCAAATCAAGATATTCAAGTAAGTCAGATAAGTGTTACAGACTCTGAATCTCAATATGATGATCTTATCTATTACTTGAAAAATGGGTATGCTCCTTCTAATCTCAGCTATAAGAGTAAACGCGCTTTAAGGTTAAAGGCTATTAAATATGAGATCATTGATAATGTGTTATTTAAAAAAAATTATGATTCAATTTTATTAAGATGTCTTGAAAAGACTGAAGCTGAAAAGGTTTTGCAGGAGTTGCATGATGGACCAGTAGGAGGTCATTTTGGAGGTGATACCACAGCTCACAAAATAATTCGTGATGGTTATTACTGGCCTACCCTTTTTAAAGATACGCATGATTATGTAAGGAAGTGTAGAATTTGTCAAACTGCAAGTGGAAGACAAAGGAAGCTAGCTTTTCCTTTGCAACCAGTGACTATTGAGTAACCATTCGAACAATGGGGGCTTGACATTATTGGTGAGATAGTACCTCATTCTTCCAAACAACACAAGTACATCCTTACTGCAACTGATTACTTTACAAAATGGGTAGAGGAAATCCCGTTGAAGGTAGCCAATTCTGATGCAATTATTGATTTCATAGATCAATTCATCATAACCAGGTTTGGTGTACCTCAAGCTCTTGTCTTTGATAATGCATCTTACTTCTCCGGAAATAGTTTAATAGAATTTGCAGTCAAAAGAGGTTTTAAATTAAAATATTCAGCAAATTATTATCCACAAGGTAATGGTTTGGCTGAATCCACTAATAAAAACCTTATCAAAATCATTAAAAGGACCGTTGATCAAAATCAAAAGAATTGGCACAAATCTTTAATCTTTTCATTATGGGCTGATCGTATCACTGAAAAAGCTTCAATAGGGACTTCACCTTTCAATCTGGTTTATGGAAAAGAAGCTGTGATACCATCAAATTTAACTCTTCCATCATTAGCCCTAGTGCAATTTATTGAAGAAAATCTTTCTTCATCCATTCAATTGAGATATGATCAAATCCTTAAACTAGAAGAAGATAGAGATAAAGCAAAAATTATTCATGAAAAACATCAACAACTTGTAAAATCTTCTTTTGATGCAAGTTCTACTGGCTCAAAAATTTTGTCAATTGGTAATCTTGTTCTGAAATGGGATAAAGAACACGAAGAAAAAGGTAAACATACCAAGTTTCAGAAAATGTGGCTTGGACCATTTCAGATCGTTGAAAAGATAGGCTCAAATACATTCATACTCCAAGATCTAACAGGTAAGAGAGAATCTCTTCCTGTAAATGGGCTTATCTTGAAGAAATTCTTTTCATAAGGAGGTAACCCCTTCTTAAACTGTACATATTCCTTTCTGCAGAGTTTTGATTGTTTTTGTTTTTTTTGCAAATAAAGGTTGTTAATGAGTCTCTAATTGACTGTTTACTATTTAAGGAAATTTCTTCGGAAGAATATTATAAATATTTATTTTGTGTAAATAAGAATTTTTAGAGTAATGATCACAATTTTTGGATAGTTTAAAATAAGATGTTAAACTTTGAAAGATTATTCCAATCATTTGCATGATCTTTTGAAAACTTGAGAAGAATGTAAATAATCATAAGCTTATTGAGCAGAGAAAGGTTATTTATAAAAGTAAGGATTTTTCAAAGTTTTGGAACTCAAAAAAACTCTGAAAATTGTCATCCATTGATTCTTAAGGATAAAACTATTTCACCCCATCCATTTAAGTTGTGATTTTTTAGAATGTAATTCTAAGAAATTATATGAAAATTTAAAGAGATAAGAGGTCTCATTATGAGCCGACTTACCATGTTCATAAGGAGTAATAAAACTGACATTACCAATACTGCATACCAAAACAGGGTAATGGCTTATAAATATAAGACAAGGGGTCTCATCACGAGCCAGCTTGTTCAGTTTAATTATAACTAGTGAATGGCATTGTTATTAACTGGCTACCAAACCAGAACAATGGCTCTTAAAAATAAAATAAGTAAAAGGACAAAAACATGAGATAATAGGTCTTATGAATCTATCTTTTAAAAAGTCATAATTTTAGTTGGATGGGACAATGAATGGTTAATGGTTTAAAGGTAACCCTGTCAAGACTATGAACGTTTGCTGGCAGCAGAGGCAATACCTATGGCAATAGAGTATATTATAAAACCAAAACTTGGAGAAATCCACTTACTTCATTATTAACACCAATCAAAGCTTGAGATAACCCAAAAATGTTTTTATTCTTAAGGAATTAGAAAGAAATTGTTAATGATTTTTATTTCTTTTTCATAGTTACATTTTATTTGAATTATCCTAAGATAATTTTCATTATCTTTAAAAATATTTACTTACTAAAGATATAATGTTCATTTTATTTTTTCAGAGATAACTGTTTCTTTCAGTGAATCGCCAATTTTTGTGACCAGCAACAACCCCCCTTTTATTTAATATTAGTAATAATACTAAATAAATGGGGACCCTTAGTTAAAAAATCCAAAAAATCAATTAGGATTTGTTTTCCTTTTCAAATAAAACTTTCTATCATAAACTCAGAGAAATCACTTAGAAAGAACATTAAGAAACACTTAAGTTTATGATAGATTACAATAAAATTTCTCTTTAAACAAAATAGCGCATCCATAGCAAAATGGTATATATCTTTTATAAAACTGAAAATGCGATTTTGCGCTTTTGCGATAATGCGATCCCAAAATCCTATACAATAAAAATATTGGTCGCAGATCGCATAGTGCACAAAACATAAAAGTTAAATGAATACCTTTTGCGCTATTTTCAATTTCACGCTTTTGCGAGATTTGCGATGTGCGCTTTTGCGCTGTTGCACAATTTGAGCTTTTGCGCTATTTTACATAACTGTGATGGTTTCATTTTGAGATTTTGCGATATTGCGACATTGCGATATTGTGATATTGTGTAGCAAATTGCAGATCACAATGTCGCAGATTCATAAAGGCGCGTTGTCCAAAGGCAATCTTCCCATATATCAAATCTGTTATGTGCTTTAATGATTAGATTAAATGAATGGATTGACAATTAATGGTAAATGAAATTTTGTTTTGATTGAAAGTCGTTTCACGATTAAAATATTATATTTCATCCGCCTTCTCATTTAAAACAGTCTAATCACCTTTCTCATGCCATTACTCTCATTTAACTAGTAAAACGCAGGCATGAAGGAGCAAACGTCTATACAAAGCTTTCACTAAACACTATGGGTAAGAAGGAGAAGAGCTCGAATTCTGAAAACAGAGAAATGGATTCGCTGTATGCAGACACCGCTTGTAATAAGGATGCCGGTATATCCACTTGGGAAGGAATGTATAATCTTTTAGAAGAAGAAAATCCTGTGGTGATGAAAGTTGTGGCTACAGCAGGTTCTAGTAATACGTCTAAAGCAACCCTCAAAGAACTGGCTTGTTCATTTCTGCATAGGATAGCGGCAAGGCCAAGGATTCTCCCATATACGGACATGGTGAAATGGGTGCTAGACAGCACTGATATTTCAGACAGGCAATTTAGAACTCCATCTCAAGAGCTAATCGGGTCGTTCACTACGGAAGATGTGAGGCTGATGTATAAGTTGCCAGAACCTCATGCGACTTATAATAAGCAATTTATGGAAGAATTTGCCAGAGAACATGCGAATTTGTCAGAATGCACACAGGAGTGGACCAAAAGAGATGAACCATTGAAGAAAAACAAACACGGGTGGACAGTACCAAAAAAGGATTTCTTAGATGCTGTTCACAAGTTCAAATGTCCAAGTGGGAAATTTGACACAGTTTCTACCACAAGATAAGGTATGTAATTTTGCCAAAATTATCCTCTATAGAGCTTTTAGAAGTTACTAAAGAAGCTGTTGGAGGTCAGGAGTTCTCAGGGAAACATAAAAGTTCTTCTTGAGAAAAGTCAGGAGTTAAAGTGACTTGAAATAACTGTAAGGAAAAATGAGGAAACATTTACCAAATTCAAGGCACTTAACGCTGAGCAAGAAAAAAGATGTGGAGCATGTTCGGCACAGAGAAAAAACTATTGCGAAAGGTCAGAACTATAAAAAAAGAAACTACTTTGGCTGAAGTATGATGTGAGAAAATGGTGAAGCAAAATCAAGATGAAATTGCAAAATTAATAACAGAGCAAAAAGTTCCAATAAAGGAAAATGCACAAAGAGAAGGCAGCAGAGGAGGCGGCTACAGCGGAAAACACTCTTATTGATTGTGTAAATGAAAATTTACACAAAGCTAATTTGATTCCATAAAATGTTCCAGGATATCTCCCACAGGCACATCAACTGCAAACAGAATGGAGGAAAAAGGCAGAAGGAAGAGCAAAATCAATTCAAGGGCTGACAAGATTAAATTGGGACTCATACTGGGCGTACTTGGTGAAGCCACACAGTCAGTACAGTGCGCTTAATTGTATCATCAATGCTACAGAGAAGATTGCGCCTACACTTGCCGACTCTGTCTTTTCAGGACAGTTGAATTCTGAAGTCGGTCAACCGCATCTTCTCAAAACTATGCTAGATGCCTGCAAGTTTAAAGATCAAGTTCATAGATAGTTAGATTTAGTTTTAATTTTACTGTATTTTAGCCTAGGAAAAGGATGGTCATTGAACCGAATCCTTAATTTTTGTAATAAGACTATTTTTAGATTTAGCTAAAGTAGTATTTAAACCATTCTCATGCATTTAGAGAAGGGTCCTAGATCTTAATATTTTTTTGACTTGGAGATTGCATTTCTGTACTCCATTGTCTTATATATTTTTAAAAAGGATCACATCTAGTGATTTTTATGCGGAATTATCTTTGAAGTGTTGCATTTCTGTACCTTGGAATTTGATTTTGCATCAGAGTTACTGGATTAGAGTATCATATTGCATTTGAAAGTCTTCAAGATGAACAAGGTATTTCTATCTGTTCACTGTTGATTTCTTTTGTCTTATGATATTCGCTTTAAAATTGCTATCATTTATATATATTTTTTTTCACAATGCTTCTTTTTATATATCATTTCTGAGTATAATTGAAACGTTATCTTTCATAAGTATATATAGATGGTATACAATGATGAATGCAATATGCTAATACAACTCTGTTTAATTTCTTAAACAGAGTTATCTTTATTTGTTTCCGCACATTTCAATTTAAATAATAATACATTTTCATGGTTATTGTTAAATTGGAACAATCTTAAGTTGTATTCACATATAATTACCCGGGTTAGTGTTAGAATTTCTTTACCAGTATTTAGTTTAAATTATATAGTTTTATTTCAGTTAATTTAGTCCCATTTCCACTCATCCAAACCAATCCATTTTAGTTATAAGGAAACTGGTCCTTTAAATCCAGTCGGAGCCACCATACCAAACGGAAAAGGAGCTGTCTTAAGGTCTCGACCGGGTGGTTTTCCCCGATGTTTGAAGCAGAGATTTTCTAGGCTTCAACACTATGTTACCTCCTCAAGATTTGAATATGGCTCAGGGGTGATTAGTTGTAAGGAATATTGAAATGCAAGACAATCTAAGTTTGGGTGAAGAGTTGAACTCCCAATATCACTTTCCATACGTATTTTATGATATAAATATTTATTTAAGCTCCTATACAAATGAATATTATGTAAGTTTTTATCAAGTTGTTAAAATTATTATGCTAATGAACATAAATGTTTAATTCTTGTGTGAATAATGTGGAATGTTGACTTTCTATGTTATTGAGGAGGAAAGCTATACTTCCTATAGAAATAATGAGAAATGATTATTTATATTCCTTTGATGAGGAGTTGCTAACTTTCGTGCCTATTTAGAACCTTGAATTCAATGCAATTTCCTAAGTATAAGAGGTGGTAACTACTACACCACTGCAATATGATATTGTTACCATTCTAGCCATAATACAGAGAGGAAAAAAAACTGTCATCCTGTCTAGTTACCTGAGCATCTCATAGGTATTCCCTCATTGTTCCTTCCTTTCGTAACCATCCCTTCAAAATATACCATCCAAAAATCTGAGATCTGAACTATCTTGCTGTAATATTCATCCAAAAAACTCAAAGACACATATCCGAAAATCTATGTATGTGGGATAGGCCAAGGTGCCTATATATAGTTGTTTTTCCATCAATATAATCTTACCTAAGCATGTGAACTAGTGTGTATATTTTATGAGCTGACATGGGTTCCTTTTGTTATCTTTGAGGTTGACATAGGAAGAGGAGAACTGTGCTTATATTTGGAGGGCTACTTTTGTAGACTCATATACATTGACATAGGCTCAAGAAGACCTCTTCATACATGACATTAATTATTTGACTCTAAATGAAAAATCCTAATGCTCTCAAATGAGATCCAAATATAAATAAAATCACTTGCTCATGAAAACCATGACGTAAGAATTACAAAAATAATTTTATTACATCATTTATACAAGTGAAAACTACATGTCTTTATGAAGACCGAATCTAGTTACACTTTTCAACACTCCCTCTTAACTAGGGAGGTATTCATAATGGTACTTGGTCATTCTCAATCTGAATAATTTCTCATAAGAAGAATAAGATTGGTAACCCATATGTATAACATCATATCAAACAACATTATCACATAGCAAGGCCTTGCCTAATAACTCTATCTCTCCACAGGATCAGAGCACAATGTTTGTGAGATCAATGATGTATAGACACCCCCATCATTGTCTCTATCGGAGCATACCCCACCCAGGTTCTCTTAGAGTATGTTCCACTTGGACTATTATTATCTTGGATTCCCATTCCTCAAATAATTTTGGTCCTTTCACAACTCCTCTTATCTTGGATGCCCTACTACATCCTCAAAGACTATTAGATGCCAGATGCTTACCAAACCCTCCATTCTATCTTCCCAAGTGAAGACAAGAATGGTGTGTCTATCTATCCCTCTTAATCAGGGAGGACATATTCCAATAATGTAATGTACTCATTTCTATACAAGGAATGTACCTAATATACCTCTTGGATTAGGAATTTCCAAGTTTCAACCAAGTAAGAAACTTGTTTCCATGCTCCCTATTAATTAAGGACTTACAATAGCTCCTCAGGTGGAAATAATGGGACAACCAGCTACTTTAAAGAACTCCTTCCTTCGATGTCATGAATTTTTATTTGTTATGGAGTGTTCATCATTTTGGGATTTCTTCATAGGGAACAAACCATCCATCACTTTCATCCACAAGTCATGCCATTATTCCTTTCATCTAAAATTGATCCATCTATATTCTGTTGAACCCTTAGTTAAACTGAGAAGGGGGGGGGGGGTGAATCAGTTTAACACATACATGGACTTTTAAAACTTTTCCCTTAAATCTTATTTACACCTTCATTTCATGGTCGACTTAATATGTGAGCAATCTTAATTTGTGAGAAGCAAGTATCAAATAGATTTGTTAATGTAACAGCAGTCTTAATATGCAAGCAACATGTATTAAGCAGATTAGATAAACCACATCAACACATAGACATTATACACAGAGACACCAGATATAAGTGGAAACCCATAAAGGGAGAAAACCACATCTTATTATTGTTTTGATGCAAAGGCAAGCTCCAACTCCCTCTCACCACTGATTTTTTTTAGGCACCAACCTACATGAGGCTCCTACCTCAATTATGCAATCTAAAACTTGCAAGGAAGCTCCAACTCCCATCAATTTTCTGCAGGCACCAACCTACAGGAGGCTCCAACCTCGGTCAGCTACAACTGACATTTTATCAAGCTACAACTTGGTGTGGAAGCACCAACTCCCATCTATTTTCTATAGGCACCAACCTACAGGAGGCTCCTACCAAGCTACAACTTAATAGGGAAGCTCCAACTTCCTTACTCTTTCAAAAGAGAAACACTTGCTGATTTACCTTGGATATCATCTCTGTTCTGTTCCATCTGCTCTGTTGTTCCTCAATT